>PVIA01000250.1:382719-533304 GCA_004024845.1 Tonatia bakeri | reverse complement strand
ATATCTATGTAGCCAGTCAAAGGTTATAGATATGTTAAATGACCACACCACAGAGGTTGGCTGCAGAGCTGTTGCTATGCAAAACAGCTCTCAATGGGCCTGCTCCATTTGTCCCTTTCCCCCACCCAGAAAATAATACCAGGTAGTATTTTCTGAACACCTTGAGTTCTGGACCCCATCCCAAATGTCCATTTGGGGTCCCCCCCTTGGCTGCACCCTGTAACAGGACTGGAATTCAGTGTGATGAAACAAAGTGGCATGAATCAGGGTTGAAAGGAGTTGCCAAGGTAGAGGGGTTCTGAAATCAATTTATGTCAAAAATTATTTTTTGCAAAACTTGGGTGGTATTTCTTTAAAGTCTCAGAATTGACAGGCTGTAAGGAAACTTGTTCTATTGTGGGAGAGATGCAGGGAGAGTCCTGATTACAATTATTTTTGAGTTCTGTGTCTCAGGGAATGGGGAAGATGTAACCGTCCCCTGCTGTTGCCCTGAGGCCCACAGAATTGCTTTCGCAGCCCACCCCCCTTCTCTCGGGGGCTCGTAGAAAGGATGGGTTAAGGTTATGTGTTTGATGCCAAGCAGATTATAAGGCTTCCACAAGAACCTGGGAGAGAGAAAATGTCCTGGCAGGACTATGTACAGTGTAAGTGACTGACCAGTTCCGATTTTCTTTCCAGCAGCTGTGACTTCGATCTATCCATCCACATCTGGTGGCTACCATGTCCCCTGCCTGGCTGGTGGCAACCAGCCCTATGGAGATGCTGTTTTCACCATCTCAGCCAAGGCTAAATCACAGAAGCCTGTCACCAAATGGGCACATAAAAGACACCATCCTGAGGAGAAATCTGTCAGAATTCAGCAACAGAAGCCGGATGGCTGTTCCAGCCTGAAAATTCCTCTACTGGAATGTTATGAAAGCAGGTCGATACCACAGACACTCACCCCAACAGTGGCTGGAGTGGAGAAGCCAGTTGGGAGACGGGGAGCCAAGAGACGCCATCCTGAAGAAAGCTGTGACGAAGACCTGGGCTGTCCCAGCGCCAAAATCCCACGACTAGAGCTTCATGACAACATGCTGACACATCGTACACTCACCCCAGCTGATGGGAGAGCGGAGGAGCCCATCCTGAGACGGGGAGCCAAGAGACGCCATCCTGAAGACGATTGTGAGGAAGACCTGGGCTGTCCCAGCGCCAAAGTCCCACGACTAGAGCTATAGGACAACAGGCTGACACCAGAGAAGGTCACCCCAACAGTCTGTAGACTCAAAAGACCATCATTCTGGGGGAAATTTTGATTTCGAGATGAGAGTATGGAGAACATCTGAAGGCGTGTTCTGCAGCATCCAGCTCTGCAGCATCGTGCTCTGCGGCATCAGCGCACGTGCAGCGCCGCGGTGATCAGAGAAACGACACAGCCCGCAGCACGCACGGTACCGGCTGGTAGACAGCACGTGCGCATCTGAAGGCAAGGTCACCCTCTCGGGACACGTGCAGTAGAGCGACAGAAACCAAAAGCAGCATAAAAGCAGCTTCGGACTAGGATGAGGCATCCAGAGAGCAGGTCACTATGTGGTATCTTAGACGTTTCACCCTGAGAGAGAAAGAGCTCCACTGTGAGTCCGCCCCTCTGATTCTGCCTCAAAGGACGCGGGGGCCTCCCAGACCCACACCTGATCTAAACCCTTGGGACTAAAGTTCATTATCCCCCAATTTTCTTGTATGATGCTATTGCTGATTGCTTCTGAGTGATTATTACTGTTATTAGGTTAGTATGGATTTAGATTCAATATTCAGTAATAAAACCTGAGTGAATGGCATAGTCATTCGTGTTGACTCAGTTATTCCTCAGTGCCATTGTCACCTGTTGGGATGCCCCAGCCCCCAAATTCAACAATTGGAGCTTGGGGGAAAGAGGATGAGCACCTAGAAACTTGCTGGTGGAGGCACTCTGCAGAGAGGACAAATGTTTAATGACATAACACAGCTAAAAGGTCTCTTCCTTCACTAGCCCCCGACTGCCCACCACGGGCAATTACAATCTGAGGCATTCTGTCTGAGCCTCAGCCAAGGGCCTCCTTCCACACTAAACAGCCTCAGCAAGGATCCTCAGAACCTGAGCTTTCCAATGGAGGCTGCTCTGAATATCTTGGGCTGAAGCGAAGCTGGCCTGGCAGAAATCCTGAGGGTCCTCTGCTCAGTCCTCTAGAGTCCCTTCTTGGGCAGAAGGAAGAAAACCCTGCACACTGTGAGCCAGGTAGGATCCAGCAGCAAAGAGGGTGCAGCGTGGCCTTAGCAGAGGCCCACCCCGTCTTCCAGATGGGTCTGCCCTGAGCCATTGCCAGCAGCACCAACACAAACTAGGAGGGTTTTTGAAGCTGAAAGAAGCTTCTGTGGTAACCCAGGCAGCCTTTAGTCTGGGGTCTAAAAGCAGAACAGGGAGACGTAGGACGTCCTGCTCCCTGGAAAGTCTTGTCGAGCAGCAACCCCCTTTGCCCCCAGGGCTCACCTGCTTTCTTATTCCCAGCCTGTCTGTCCTCAGTGGGGCCCCTTCCTGACCAGTAAATATAACTTTCTGTTAAAGCCAGTGTTTGACGTCAAATGCAGTTGTCCAACGTGGGGACCCCAAGCCTCCCTGTTCCCTTGAAGTACCTTCCCATGTGGGGAGCCTGGTGCTGTGAGACCTTCTGGCCCTGAAAAGGACCCTTGGGTGCAGCTTCCGTGTGGCTCCTGCAATGCCACCAGTGCAGACTGGGGCAGAACTTGGGCTGAAACCAAAGAGCACTTCCCTGTGGGGCATGTGTGTATGTGTGTGTACAGGAGGGACTGAGGAAGTGCTGTTTTCATCTGTGAATCCACTCCTCCAACTATCGATTTACTCAACAAATATTATTGAGCACCTGTGCTTGTAGCTCGGGATATTGGGTGACTGAGGTGAATGCAGCCCCTCCCCTCAAAGCATCCACAAACCAGAGGAAGAGACAAACAAGTCAATGTAATTTCAAATTATGCTAATTGTTACAAATGAAAGCACAACAGGAGAAGAGGATAGAGTGATGAGGGAGGCTAGGTTATACGAGGTCAGGGAAGGCCACTGAAAGAAGATTTTCAGTGGAGCTGTGAGTCATGGGTCTCGTGAGGAGCTGGCAGAAGAGTATTCCTGGAGGACAATATGGCAAATGCAAAGACCCTGAGGAAGGAGGCCAGCCTGTTCCAGGACCAGCAGAAAGGGGAGGAAAGAGAAAAGAATGAAGACGTGATGGGAGAAGTAGGCACGACTCAGTCTGTAGTGGTACTTGTCAGCTGTGGTGGAGAGTGTGGGTCTTTCTAAGTGTCATCGGGGTCCTGGGTGGGCTGAGACCAGGGCAGTGGAGTGACCTGATGTAGACGATAGAAAGATCCCTCTGACTGCTGTGTGTCACGGAGCTGAGGTGCTGGCTGCTGCCAGTGGACTGTTTCAGCAGTTAAGGGGACAGTTGGCCCAAGGGAGTGGGGGAGGGGAATTAGCAACAGCAGGCAAGAGAGAGCACAGGCTTTGGGCCTGTGTCCCAGCCCACCCGCCTCAGCAGTGTGTGGCCCTCCGGCGGGCTGAAATCACCCAGCCTGTGCACAGCACACTTGCCTTCAAGGGTCACGGCAGAAAGAAGGTTGATCCTCCCCCAACACACACACACCCTCCAGGGCAGGGAAGGTCCTGGTCACCTAAGAGGTTTCCCAACCTGGATTAGAGGAAGGAGGAACATGCCCTGGGGCTCCCAGGAAGTTTCCACTGTGAGTCTCAGTAAACCCACAAAAAGCAGCTAATGCCTCTTCCTGCATCGACCGCCCCCTACTGTCCACCGCTGGAGACTGGAAACTTAGTGTCTGTCTCTGACACTCTGTGACTGAGGCTGACTGGTGGTCACCAGCCAAGCATGAGGCAAACAGACTCAGACTCACCTAGAGATCTAGGAAAATTAGAGATTCCCAGCACCCACATGCACACCACCACTGAATACATTTTCAGGTGTAGTTTAGATATGTGCACTTTAAAAGCTTCCCATAGCTACCAGTTTATGGGAAACACAAGGGACTAAGGAGCATGGGAAATAAAACTGTGGGATGCAATCAGCAAATTCCAAAACATAACAAAAGGACAGATAATGTGATTTTTTTTTACAAATAAATTGCAAGGAAGAACTTTGTGTCAAGAAAGCAGAATAGGCAAACACTATGCTCGCCTCTCCTACCCCAGCAGTACATCAAAATTACAACTAAACTACAGAACAATCTTCCTTGAGAACAGCCTGAAGACTAGCTAAACAGAAGTCCTATAGAATTAAGGATATTCAGAAGAAGCCACGTTGATAATGGCAGGAGAGTTGAAGATGAAAAAGGAGCAGGCCTTACACTCACAGTGTGGCAGTTACAAATCGGTAGGGGGGGATATATGGAGTGCAGAGGCCCCTTTTCAAAAAGTAAGGGGTCCCAGCCCCATTTGATGCTCTTCAGCCCAAGGTCCCAGTGCCAGAAGAGAAATCCCCTTAACTTCTGGCTGTGAAAACTGGCAGGGATTGTAGCTGAGTAGAACAGAGGGCTGCCTCCTGGAGTCCCAGGGGTTCCTTTTCAAGGGGTGGTGTACAGATTGACTCACCGACACACTCACTTGCTCTGAGGCCCAGTGTTGGGGCAGGAGCTTGAAAAGCACCAAGGACGTACAGGGAGGACCTGCGTTGTCTGGCTTCAGAGCAATGCTGGAAGAGCAGCTTTCTCCCAGAAGTAAGTGCGGGCCGAAACCATTGTTTTTTGCTGGCTTTCCCCACACCCAGCTGGCACACTATCAATATTTTTTTCAGTGTAAATGGTTTAAATGCCCCAATCAGAAGACTAGTTTCCAGCGAGACACAAATGGATAATGAAAAGATGTCATGTATTTACAATAGAATATTACTTAGCCATAAAAAGGAAGGCAATATTTCTATTTGTCACCATGTGGATAGAGCTAGAGGGTGTTATGCTAAGTGACATAAGTCAGAGAAAGACAAATACAATATAATTCACTTATATTTGGAATCTAAAACACAACATAGATGAACAAACAGAACAGGAACAAATTCATAGATACAAAGAATTAAGTGAGGATTGCCAGATGAAAGGGGGGTTCGAGAGATAGATTTAAAAGTTAAAGGGATTAAGAAGTAATTAAGAAAATGTCAGTTATAAAATTAGATAAGGAGATAGAAAGTAAGTCACATAGAGTCAATAATGTGATGACTATACATAGTGTCAGATGGGTACTAGGCTTATGGGGAAGATCACTTTGTGAGATATGTAAATGTCTAATTACTAATTTGTATACCTGAAACTAATATGATATTGTATGTCAACTATAAATAAAGAATTATTCAAAGAATTGCAAAGAATCAAAAAGAGAAAGCATAGATTAAGGGATATAACCATCAAACACAATGTGGAGATTTTTGTCTACATTATAATTCAAATCAATTATTTAAAAATCAGGCAGTCAGGGAAATTTGAACATGATGGGTAATTTATGATAGGAAGTATTGACTTTTTGAGGTGCCATAATAGTATGGTGGTGAAATGATTTGTCTGTATTTATTTTTATTTCATTTAGTTATAATGGGCATATAAGTTTCAGGTATACAACATAATGATTCAATATTTGCATATATTGCAAACAGATCAGCACAACAAGTCTGTAACAGTGGAAAATTATATTGGTGGGAAATTGTAACCCACCTCACCATTCCTTTCATGTTGTTTCTGTAAATGCTGACTTGGAGAAGCTTGTACATAAACAAGATGTTTGTGTAACAATCCTGGGAACTAACTTCAAAAGGTACAGACACTGATTTTCCAGCATCCCAACTTGGGAGATTTGCCGACCTTCATTCATGGAGCCCAGGATGAGTGAAGCCAGGATGACTAAACCAGGAGGGTACATGCTGGGCAACCACTTGCCTTATTGGAATGGACTGTGCACATCTGCACATAGAGAACTTTTCAACCCCCTCCCTTGGTCTCTTTGTTCTGCTCCCCCCTTCCCGCTTGTAAACACCTCTGCCTCCATTGAGAGGTGAGGATGGGATTGAGACATGAGTCCCCCATCTTTCGGGTGGCTGGCATCTGCAAACAAACCACGTCCCTTTGCATCAGCACCTGATTCTCTGGTACTGGCTTTCACAGTGGCAGGCCTGCTTTTGGTTGTACTTTAATCTAGCAGTTTAGCCTTTAGAAATGTATTCAAAGAAAAAACAATCACCTGTGTGGATGGGCATACATGTATAAGGCTGGATATTGCAGCATTTGTAGCAATTTTATAGCCTTACAAATACACAGAAGAAACTAATTTTGGAAGCCCATTACATTTATATAGCATCATGAAAAAAAAAACAAATAGAGAAGATTGAAAATTAAATCTCCATTCTTGATTTAGAATTTGAAAGATATTATAAAATTATATATATAGTACTTTTAAAAAATTACATTAAAAATTTCTTGTTCCTTCAAGTTTCATTTGCTAACTTCTAGGAAGCAAAAATTATGTTGATCAAAATTATTTCTGGGACACCTGGAATTTTTTTCTGTGAATTCTATAAATGCAGTTTTACTTGTGTAAGTATCTTGTGCATTCCTCAGCTGTGATTAACAAAAATATTTGTCTGTTACAGCAGCCAAACTTCTCTGTATCAGGCAGAAGATGACATTTTCTTCTCTTCCACTGGGAGAATAAAAAGGAATTAGTCAGGAACCGATCTATATTTTTATGTAAGAAAGATTTATTGCACGTGGACACTGTCAGATACTCAGGTTCATTTGGGGCTACACAGATGAAGACAGTCTTCACAGTACAGACACATAAAAAATTGTATGTATAACTGGCATAACCAGGACTATTACTTACGTATAAATATGATCCCATCTGTTGGTTTTCAAAGTTAAAATCTGTTCTTACCATGATTTGTGAAAAATATTCAAAATGTTTAGTATCTTTGGGGGCTTCCAATCCAATCCATTAACAGCCCAAACAACAGAGAGGACTCCCTCAGTCCAAAGGTCCCAGCCCTGTTTCCGATTGCCTCTTGGAGAAGACTAGAGAACATTCTCAGTGTCCTGGTAGGTCCCTTATGGTTGACTGCTGTTCCTTCTTTCTCCAACAGATGATATCACTGATGAACGTGGGGGGTCCTGGCCAGCTTGGCGTCATCTCCATCAACTATTGTGGGTTAAGGAGACAATGCTGGCTCTCCTATAGGCCAAGGGACAGATTTTCAAGATGCAGGAATAAGGGGCAGTCTCTGCTGCGGGGCTTCCAGGTGGCAGGTTCACTGGAGGCTATGTCCCATGGTAAACTCTGTGATGCCTGCTCCTAGGCTATACACAGACAGTTCATTGAAGAAAGATGTTCCAACCCCCCAGGTGTTACATGGCCTGACGCAGTTTCTCACTATAACTCCCAATAGCTCTTCTCAGCTCCCCATGTCACTTCTCCTTCAGAGTCTTTGGCATGGTCACCTCTCCCAAGCACCAAGTTTCTGTCCTCCCTCTGTTCTGCTCAGACCCTCCCTCATCTCCTGTCACACAGTGACTGACCTTTTTCCCCTCTGGAGAACCGCATGGCCAGATCTCGTATGTAACACAGAAAAAGGAGTGGAAATACCAGTTCAGCCGTCATCTCTAGACTGAGTAACACAGGTGCAACTGCTTCTGAGTAGAGGCTGCTGCTGAAGGGTGGCACACGAGGAGAGGCGGTAGAAGCCTGAAAGACTGCAGTCTCATGCTTTGTGGAGGCAGCTCAGTCCCTGCAGCAGTTGGGACTTGAATTCACCTTTGGCGCACATTATTCTTTGGTTGCGGGGGAACTACTCAAGTGAATTTTTCAGTGACTCGAAATTAAATAAAATACATTTAAGGAAGTCACATCTATGGATTTCCTTAGCTCAGTCAAAGATTGATTTTTCTAGTTCAACGACTTAAACTGAGAACACAGACATGCTTAACTTCTACCCGTTGAACAAATCTGGGTTTCACTGCTGTCTCCTACAGTTCTTTGGCCTGTGCATGTGCTTTGGGGGTGATGACTGAACACTGGGTCTGTTTGTCTGGATTGGGAAGTAAGGAAGGGTCCTCCAGGCATTTCAGCTAGGACAAAGAAGAGAGTGTGTGTTCTACTCTGTCAGGCCGTTGGAGGCAGAGGCCCAGCAGGGCTTTGGATGGCTACATGGGTGTAGCCCATGCAACCAAATTAAAACTAGTACACTATAACTGAATTGGGGTATCTCTTTTATAATTAGGGCCCATAAGTTTTAGCTAATTGGTCAGACAATCTGGTACCAAAGGCAGAGCACCTTGTATTAGAGTTGCCAGATTTAGTAAATATAAAGCCATATTTTTCGGGATAAAAATGTAAAAACTATTGCGTTAGATATGCTTATACACTAAAAAACTATTAATCATTTATCTGAAATTCAGATTTAACTGAGTGTCCTGTACTTTTACCTGGTAAACTCAGCCTTATTGTAAGTCTCCCCAAAAAAGGAATTTTCATGGTCTTTTAGATTAAGCAGACAGATAAACTCAACATTCGTTTCCAACCATTTTATTTACTGACCTCTCCGAATACAATGTAAGTTCTCTAAGGGCAAGATTATCTTTGCTCACTGCTCTATACCCAATACTGAGAAGAGTGTCAGCCACATATTAGACTTTCTATAAATGTGAAAGAACAATAAATATAGTGCTCCTGTCAATCAATAGGGACAAAATCCAAAAATAAATGCACAAAGATCATGAAAGGAACATCAAATTAACATATAAAAATACAGTCACCTTCACTAACAATCAAAAAATGTAAGTTAGGTTAATGAAAATATATTTCTACAGGTTAATAGCTGATGTTTTAAAGACATAATATTCTTCATTGATGAGATGTGGGGAACATTAAATATTTTACATTCATCTTTATGACTCATTAATATTTCTTTGATCCAGAAAAATTTGCTTGCACAGTACAAAATTTTCCTATTGAAATATTTTTATCATTTTTAAATATATAGATTTTTTAAACCTTTGCCACATTTTCATAAAAGTGAAAAATAAATTATACTGATTCCATTTTACATAAAGAGATAAAATATAAACAAAGATATAGAACTAGAGATGCAGATATTTTTGTGGTGCACAGAAAGAAAAATGGTTATCTCTAGAAGGTAGAAATTTGTTTCCTACATTAGATGTTCTTGAAATGTTTAAAACTTTATAATATCTAACATCCTATAATCGGTAAGAAAATAAAAAGACAGGGCTCTAATCTTTAAAAGAATTCATGAACCAGTTTTCGCATCTCTGAAGCCTTCTCCACAGAGGGTCTATTAGTCTTTTTTTGTAATTTTTTTTTTTTGGTACCCTACCGAGATCTATATGCTGACATCTCTTTTAGGTTGTTTCATCTATGTTCGTAAGGAGAAACACTCTCTAGCTTTTCCCTGTTTCTTGTGCTGTGCTAGTCCAGTTTGGGATAACACAGCTGCATTTGTCTCTTAAAATGAGCTCCACTCATCTGGCCCCGTGCTGTGCTCGACGTATGATCTAATCGCTTGAGCTCTTTTGCACAAAGTGCCATCTTTTTCATGCCTCTCTGCCTTTGTCCGGGATCTTCCTGCTGCCTGGCGGGCCTTATACTGTCCTCCTTCTTTTGGAAATTTCAAATTATCTTTTGAGACACAGGTTCAATGTCCCCTCTCATCTAAGTCCCCTCTACCACTCCTGAGAGCTTACTTTTTCCTCTGATCCCAACTCACTTTATGAATAACTGTTACTACCCAACAGTATTTACCACACGGGAGTGTAACTGTTTTTCTGCCTGTTTCTCTCCCTGATCTGACTGGAGACTATTTCTCATTCAACTTAGCATGTCTAGCCCCGGTACAGTGTCTGGTTCATCTCAGTTTATCTCAATAGAGTTCATCGTAATGATGCGAAGATACCCAGGCCCACCTGAGAGTTTATGAGTTAAAAGGAAAAGTTCGCTACTTCCTTGCTCATCCCTTTGAATGATTATTTAATTTTCTAGATTGATAAGGTCAGCAGGTACCGTGTTACAACAAAGAGTGAGGTGGAGCTTAATGTCATCTCTCCTCAGCCCTCCTGTTCCTCAAGACCCAGAGAGGTTTTCCTGTCCCTGCTGAGATGTGATCAAATGTCCTTCATCCTTCAGTTCTGCCTTGTTACGTTCAAACTTATGGCTCCGTGTGTTTATTCTTCTGCTGCCCTTTTCCATGGGCAGGAATGTTTCATAGCTCTTGGTTCTCAGGCCAGTCTCCCAGGCATGCCCCTTCAAACTGGCTTCCAACCAAGAAGCGACGGGTGTACAAAGCCAGGTTGGTGTGGTGAAAATTGTCAAAATGAATACTAGACCTGAGCATCATCTTAGTTCTTCCTACAGAAATTGTTGTTTCTTAAAGCTTCATTGTCTTTACTGGTTGTCTTTTCAAGTTTCTGTATGACTTACCTCATTCTTGGCTTTAGTCTTTCCATACCTGAAACTGTAAAGCAGGGGTCCCAGCCTGAACCTTAAGTTTAACTGTACTGTAACTGGGACACTCAGAAGCAGCTTTGTCATCTGGCTGTTTGGCAAAGAAGAATGGAGAGGAGTCTTGTCACTCATCTGAGGATGGTTGTAAGGACTGTGAAGGAAACCATGAGGTCTGACTGATACTGGTCCACACAAAACATTAACCTGTAATCCCCACAGAGAGGAGGATCCTTGGCAGAAGGAGATATTTCGTGTGGGCCTCCGTGAGACGTGAGGATAACATAAAAGCTTCTCTGTGCCCGGGATGCTGCATGGCAGGCGGTGGGTGGCCGGGGCTACTGAAAGCAGAGTACCTCTCCTTGTGTTTGCGGCGTGGGGAGTGCCTGGAACCAGCATTCTGGGCAAAGACCCCAGTTCCACACAGCCAAACAAGTAGCTATAGGTTCCTTCATATTTATTTATTAAAATATTATAACAAAAAAGGATGTCTATTCACTGTGAAAATAATGGAAAAATACAGAAAAAACTGTAATGAAGAACCTAACAGCCCCTCATAATTCCATGACACAGATACAGCTATACACATATATGATTAGCTTGATTTTATGTATGATTTTCTGTTCGCCATGCAACTTAACACCATGGAACTGCTTTTCCAAGGGTTACTGTAAGCCTTGTCTTGAAAAACTTAGCCTATGGCCCCCTCACGTCCGCCCCACACAGGGTCACTGTGACCACCCTTCTCCCACAATTGTACACTCATCTATCAAGAAATATGTAACAATTTAGTCAACTTATTTATACATGCGTCTTCCTTTTACATATTGGAAGCATTTTCAATACAAGCACCTAGCCCAGGGTCTGGTACATTTTAGACTTTGATTAAATAAGCTGAATAAGCACATGAATCAGTAATAATTATTTTAAACACTGGATAAATATTTCTTTGTAGACATGATATTAATGGGTTGATAATATTTTATCATCTGGCTCTAACAAAGAATTCATTATTCTCCATTCATTGGAATAATGATATTATATCAAATTATTTTTCTAAATAACACAGACAGGAGATTTTTTTGTGTAAATTGACATCTTTCTACATTTTTTTCTGAATGCATCATAGAAGAGGAATTACTGGATTAATAGGCATAAATATTATCCATAACAGAATTGTTTTCCAAAAAGTCTGTCTCATTTGGGACCCTCAGGAATGTGTGATGTGCTGCCATTTCACCTGGCCCCTGTCGATATTGTTTTATATTTTTAAATGTATAATGCAACATATTTTACACATATTCATGTTAATATGTTTACAATTTAATGTATTTATACACATTTATATATGATGTTTTAATGATGTATACATACATATTAAAGTCACCACATTATTTTAAATTTTATTTTTTGACTACATATTTAAGTTACTAAATTTTAGAAACTAGTGTGTATTTTCAAATCATATCAGTTTTGAAGGTAGCAGTGCTGAACAGTCAAATATACATGTATGTATGTGTATATATCTGTGTGTGTGTATATATCATACTATAATCGTCTCTCAGTATCCATGGGGCATTGGTTCCAAGACCTCTGCAAGCACCTAAACTTGTGGATACTCAAATCCCTTGTATAAAATGATGTAGTATTTGTATATAATCTATGCACTCTTCCTATATACTTTAAGTAATTTCTAGATTACTTATAATACCTAATACAATGCAAATATGTAAATAATTATTACACTATATTCTTTAGAGAATAAAGACAAAAAGTAAGTCTGTACATGTTCAGTGCAGACATAACCATTGTACATTACACTCACATACAGATAAACTGATGTGCATAGTACACGTCAGCAACAACACGTTTTTTCCCAAATAATTTTGACCCACAGTTGGTTGAACCCAGAGGCAGAGCCAGTGAATACAAAAGACTGACTGTATTAAGACCATTGCTGTGTTCCTGATGTGTGTGAATAGGAACATTATGATTAACACACTAGATAAAGGCCAAGATATAATTAAGTTATGTATATATTATAATCGAATCAACATGATACCTGTTCTTATCCTGCTTCTCACTAGACTGTCAGCCTTCCGACTGGACATCTTCCACCATGTTGTGCCTGTGTTGGCTAATTTGTACGCTATTGTGATTTGTTGGCTCTTGAGAGTTTCTGAAGCATATTTTCTCTCTGCTGTTTAGAGAATATTCATGTTTTTCCTTACTGTTTGGCTGCCATGGTGGAAGTGTGGTATTTGGAAGAACAAGGGTTTTCATTTCATTTCGTTTTATTTCCATTAGTGAAAATGAAACGATTTCAATAGAACATTGGGCATTAGTCTTTTTCTTAAAAGCTGCGGATTGTCATTAACTGACAAAATATTCCGCTGCCAAGATCTTGCAAGTATTGTATTTGTTGTCTGATGCCAAACATCCTCTTTAAATGCTAATGAACAAAGTATGGCATGCATTCTGTTCTTGATAGATTATGCCTATACCTTCTGTGGTCAACAGAAGGGGAATTCCCAGCCCATATGATTTCCATTCTGGCACACTCATCTCCTCAGCGCTTACAAGCCAGTTAGCATTTAGATATATTACTCAATCTTGTTCTCACAATGAACAGAACAGCCACAATTCAGCTGCATCTACTAGACCTGAAGAAGCAATGCTCTGAAGCAACTTCCCCTTGTATTTTTTTTACCCCATTGAGGTAAATAGAGTAAAGGTTTCACCTCACATCTAAACTTTCTTTGGCTAAACCTAAGTAGCCAGATTATGGAAAGTTTTGAATATACTTCCAACTAGCGTAACCTTTCTCCCACAGGCATTTTGGAGCTATCAAAGAATCTGAAGACGATGTGGTGACATGATTTGGGGAAAATTTGGGGGGAGAGGGAGGACAGTGAAAAGAGTGTGATACCAAAGCAAATAATAGGCTTTCACAATTGTTCAGGCCCGTACGAAAATAGTATCATGTTGATTCATTAGTGAAGAGAGAGTCTGAGGAACACATGATGAGGCAGAGTGGCCCAGAGGCTTTGGGGCCATAGTTTTGGAGTGTTGTCAGGGCTATACCTTCTATTTCTGTGTTAATATTATAAATAAAGCTATCCAAATCTGTTTTTATCAGATTTATTCCCTGCAAAATGGTCACAATATTAGGAGATAAGATTTAAAACTGTTGCAAAGGTAACATGAGATAGTAGACTAAGCCTTCTAACGTAATACATGGCATGTGGTATGTGTTTAAAATCTGCATTAGTTTTCTCTTGCCACATGACAAATTGCCACAAATTTAGCAGGTCAGGACACACATTTTTTCAAGGTCTGTCCAGAAAAAGCCCAGCCATTGTTAATATAACGAGAATGCTTTGTGTGACTTTGATGTAACCTGGCACCCAAGGAAAGTGGACTGGAATGTGCATGTATGAACAATGATGATTTCACTCTACTGGACTGTGGGGGCAGTAGACACCGTTGAGTGAGCATGTGTACTGTGTGGCCATTGCATTCAAAATGACTGAGAGAGCAGAGTAATGAATCTGCATCAGATTTTGCATTAAGCTTGAACATTTTTATCCAGAAACTGTTCAGATGATTCAAAAGGCTGCAACTATGGGCAACTGGTGATTGGCTGCTTCATCGCAACAATGTGCCCACTCATGCAGCAAATCTCATGTAGAGTGTGTTGGTGAAACATCACATCACTCAGGTGACTGAGCCCCCTAAAGCCCAAATTTGGTGCCCTGTGACTTCTGGCTTTTCCCAAAACTAAAATCATCTTTGAAAAGGAAGAGATTTCACACAGTCGGTGAGATTCTAAAAAATATGACAAGACAGTTGATGGAGACTGGGAGAACCATGTGAGGTCCCAAAGTGCATACTTTGAAGGGGACTGGGGTGTCATTGTCATACCTACAATGTTTCCTGTCTCTTGTATCTTCTTTAATAAATGTGTGTGTGTACACACGCACACACACAAATACACACTGGTATTAGTCCAGTACTCTTTGTTACAAGACACAGAAACCTAACCTAAACTAGATTAAACAAAGTAACACTTCAAAAGGGAGTATTCATTGGAAGTATTCTGGAATGTTCACAGGATCCAAGAAAGGACTGCAGGGATCTGGGGAGCCCTGGTGACCTCAGGAACCTGAACAGACGTCATTATCTCTGGAGACATCCTGTCTCAGCACACAAGGAGACTCAGTTTCATTATGTGTCAGCCTTGCCTTTCTCTTGGCATTAAATTTACTCTCTCATGCTTCTCACTGAAACCTGGGAATTGCCTGCTTTTCAGGTTTACAACCTTGCACTTTCTCTGTGAAGGATACAGACTCTTCTCCACTCTCTCCAGAAGAAACATATTCAAAAAAGACTCCAACTGATTTGTGGCAGATTGACTGCAAAGAGACCAGTAACTTTGATCAGGTCAATGGATATAGCCAAGGTCATGAACCCAAGCTCACGGCTGGCATTGGGTGAGGGGAAGTGACTAATTCTCAGAAAATGGGTTGGGCTCAAATCAGAGCTGGGAAGATGGAAGTCTGGTAGAGTGAATTTCCCCCCCCAGTAAAATATTACAATAATTGTCAAACATAAAGTTGAAAGAATTACACAGTAAACATTCACGTATCTTCTAAATTTTATTAATTGTTAACATGTTACTGTTTGTTTTACCACATATCATTTTATTTTTGATCCAATTAAAATATGTTGCAGACATCAGTATGTATCACTCAAAACACTGCATCATGGCTATCATTAATTAGAGTTTGGTGGAGCGAGTTTGAAGTTAAACATCAAAGCATTAGCAGTCCACTGGAGAAATCTAAATGGATAAGCTTTATCAGATAATTATTCCTCATTAACCTGGCTACCAATCTAATCGAAGTGACAAAAGTTAAAGCTTATATTTCATATTTTATTAAAATGTAATTTTGTTTGAATGCAGTAAATATGTTCAAATAATATTATGAACAAAGGGGAAAATAATATAGTAGGTCCTCCCTGCTCATTGAAATGATAGTTTAACCCACTTACTTGTCTAAGTAAGAAATTTTAGAGTCCTATATCGCTCCTTAACCCCTATTATCCAGCTGTTTGCCAGTCAGCCAGCTTATTCAGTTCTCTACC
This sequence comes from Tonatia bakeri, assembly GCA_004024845.1. Classification (NCBI taxonomy): domain Eukaryota; kingdom Metazoa; phylum Chordata; class Mammalia; order Chiroptera; family Phyllostomidae; genus Tonatia; species Tonatia bakeri. The sequence goes on along the minus strand of PVIA01000250.1, from coordinate 517,622 downwards.
TACACTATTCTCTGCCCCCTACCCTCTCCCTACTGTCTTCACCTTCCTCCCACCTTGATTTCTACCCCTTTCTTTCTCACCTTGTTCTCTGCGTTGTGTAACTCCTTTCGGTAAACAAATCTTCATAATGCCACCAGAGTTACCTTTCTAAACACAGGTCTTAATATGGTGGGCAAAACCCAGTAATGGCCAGTCATTTTGTAAATGTTCCCCTCAGTATCCTAAACAACTGTAGGGAATATTTGTATCATTCACCTTGTACCTGTTGTCAGTTGGTTGCTTTGAATGTCTGTTGATGTTGAATATTTCTAGTAAATGAGTGCCCTGAGTTGGCCCTGGGTCAGGCTGATGTTACTGCACATCTTGGAGTGTTTTTACGGAATGATGACCTCATGTAAGTGAGAAATTATTGAATGTGCTTAAACCCATGTTGGGATGGAAAGTGTTTCATAATGGTCCTGTTACATTTAATTCAAAACTGATGAAAAAGTCAACTGGTAAACAAATGACAATAGAAAATGCATTCCTACTGGAATTCTATGCCCGATCCACATATATATGGCAATAAGCCTTTATGTAAGTATAAAGCTAAGAAGGCTAAGAAATAGTTTTGAAAGCATCTATACTTTTATTAAAAGATACTTTTAAAAATTATGGTCAAGTACACATCACATAAAATTTCCCGTCTTAACCATATTCAAGTGTATATTCCAGTAGTGTTAAGTGCATTCACACTGTTGTACAACCAATCTCCAGAATTCTTTTTATCTTGCAAAACTAAAACTTTATACACATTAAACAATGCTCCACTGCCTCTTCCCCAGCCTCTGACAACAACCATTCTAAAAAAAGATTACATATATACATGTATATACTTTTTAAATTAGATTTAATTCCATACTTATGCACTAGAATGCCCTAATTAGAGAGAGTGCCCATTAAATGATCACTATTAAACAGGATCACTTTGATTTGCGTACAAGTAAATACTGTATGTTAACTTCTGACAAAGTAATAAGCAAGCTTTGCAAATTTAAAACACAAATTCTGAATTTTGTAGAGGATGAGAACTTGAATTAGCATAGACTTGATACATTGTTTTGATATTCATGAGTCAAATGTTTTCTTTTTCCATGTTTTTTGGTTTTCATGAACTTTGCATTTATAGACTTATTTTTAAATAAAGTTAACCAAATCTACTAGTCTTGATTATATACATCATGCACAATTTCTAGAGCTTTATAGTACAAATTTTATTCATTTGAAATGCCATTTAGGTATTAGAAATAAGTTATTTAGATGTAGGAGAAAAATGTTTATATGCTCTCAAAGAATCTATTATTGTAAGAGCTTTTCCATGACTTAATTATCTATCTTTCCTAATACACTTTACAATAAAATCCAATTTTCATAATTTCAACAGGAAAAGATATCACACTTTATTAGTGAAATTGAAATTCATTGTATGTCCGCAAATGAGAGAAAAAAACTTATAAAACTACATGCATAATTTTAAAAATCAATTGATGTGGATTTCTCTGACAATCAAAGGTTTAATATAACTACTTTATTGTCTACTTTTTCTTTGTTTTAGGATTTTATTAATTTTTTTAGAGAGAGGGGAAGGGAGGGAGAGAAACACCAATGTGTGAGAGAAACATCGATTGATTGCCTCTCCCATGCCCCCCAACCAGGGATCTGGCCTGCAGCTCAGGCATGTGCTATGACTGGGAATTGAACCTGTGACCTTTGGGTTTGCAGACCAGTGCTCAACCCTCTGAGCCACACCAACCAGGGCAAATACTTTATTGTCTAAATTCGAGGGTGTAGTAACCACTGTTACCAAGGACATACCATGTTGTCTTGGAAAGAACATGGATTTTTAAGTCAGAAAACCATGGCCTTGCAAGTATAAAATTCATAAACTTGGGCAAGTAATTTACCCCTCTGAACCTGTTTTTATTTTAAAAACTGAGTCAATCATACCTACTGAATAGAGCTGTTAAAAAGATTTAAAGTTCCAGGGTAGCTAAAATACCAGACATACTGATAAGCATATAGAACTTCCACACACAAAAAATGCATTAGTTCCTTTCCCTTGGTTTCCTGTAAAAAAAATCAAAGGTAGTTGTCTTTAGAAGGACTAATAATTGGATATGTCCAAAGGCAAAATATAGGTAGATTTAGAACTTAGTGCATATGGAAGTCAAACATAGACTCTAGAATGTAGTCTGACAACAACTAGTTCAGTCACCTGGCTGTTAAAACTGTGTATTCCTTGTCTTTCCATTTCCATTACTGGAATACCACAAAAAGAAGGAAGAGGACTAGAATAACAAAAAAACTGACCAGAGCTAGCATGAGCCAAGATGGCACTGAATCTGACCTGCAGGAGACCCTGAACTTCATCATACCCTGATTACATGACATCAGCATGCTAACTGACACAAGGCTGGCACTATGACAGGTCCAGCTTGAACCATAAGGAAAGGAAAGGGATGGTGCCCCAGTTCTGGGAAGAGACCCACCCCTTCCTGGAAAACTAGTGCGTATGCCTCCCCCTAATTATGTTACCCTCATAATCTCCCCAAGACTTCTCTAGAATCAGAAGATGACCTGTGAGGTTAACTCCTGATTTCCACTTCTTCATTCTCTGGCCATTGAACGGCCCAGCTTTGGTTTGGTTTGGTTTTTGGCTCAGAGACTCTGAGTGGAGACAAAAACCCTGAGAGGACCAAGGATACTTCTGGGGCCAAGTCCCCACAGTAGGGGTTACCAAGACCCCTACTATCTAAACTAGTAACAGTATGACAAAGTAGAGAAGCTGGAAGGACAGACACATGGGTTCCAGACCTATGTCTCTATTAGCTAGTTTGTAACAGAGAAAAATGGAACTTTTCACAGGCTATGGGTTTTTTCAACATAACATAATAAAATCAAAGTTTTGGGAATGAGGCTCCTCTTTCAGCAATAAAAATTATTATTTTTTCCTTTTATCAGAAGACAATTCTAGAAGACCTAAATAACTGGAAAAGTTTAATTTTCTATTGGAGAATGATAGAAGATTGGTGTGTGTGTGTGTTTTCTCTTTCAACAGGCTTAAATTAAATGATACTTTTCCTCCTCACCCCACAAATGTCCTCCTCATTTGCTCTGCAGGCTCTTTAATTGAATATTTAATATCCCAAATTCACTAAAGCATTGTTTTTCATACCTCTACAAAGACTGTGACAAAACTGATTTTATAAAAAGGATACAAATTCTATCTATGGTATTACCTCAATTAATTCCTTTCCCAATTTTTTTTTTACAGATGGCTTGTTAAACATGAGACAGGTATGACTTTTAAGATACAAGCTTCTCCACAGACTTTTATATGTATATGGTATGAGGTGAAGTATCAGATGATAATCAGTACGTTTATAAGCATTATTTCTGTATTGAAAAAAGGTTAATTTGAAAGTCATTCCTCCATTCAAGAAGAATAATTTTCTCTAGTCTTCTGACTATTTATAGAAAGACCTTTACATGTGCAAACTAATTAATAAATGGGATCAATTTCAAGGTATTTTTTCTGGTTCATCACCACTTAATCATTCAATTTAAAAAACATTTTAAAGGCCAAGTCTAAAATAGATTTGCACCCACGCCCCCAGTGTGAATTTTTCATTCTTTAAAACATGCAGTAGGTACTGTATAATGACCTTTTCTCTGTTTGGAACAGGGATTAGAATAATACATTTGACCCTTCACAGTCACCTGGGAGAGATGTTAGTCTCCATGTTCAATAAACTGAAATATGTCTCAAGTGTCTCAAGGTTAAGGCCATGACTTTAAACTATTTAACACAGAGTATCATACCAATTCACTGAGATTCCCAGGCTTTTAAAAAAGTCACTGGATTGAATTTTATATAGTTTATCAGAGCAATTTTCCCCCTTCATACAAATAAAGCAAATATTTTACATTGCAAATAAAGCAAGTTAACCTAGATGCATTGTGCATTATAATAAAATTTATAGCTGCATAAATAGCAGTGTAAACTTACAGAAAGACTAGTAATTATAGTGCCATTGATGGTCTTTGTTGCTTTAATTCTGAGGCAGCCAGAATGATTAAACTGAATCTTAATCGACTTCTCCATTAAAAATGCTGGCAGAGGAGCTCCTTTAACCTTTCCCATTGATTGAACACAACAATCACCATTCAATTATAATGCAAGAGGACATTTGTTATAATGCAGAAAAGATGCATGAGCCATTTCCTTTTACTCAAGACAATCAATGAGATGACTCCTACTTCTACAAAGGTGAGAATGCTCTACCTGGGAGTCAGATAAAGTCAAAACCAAACCAAACAGAAACCTCCCCACTGCACGGAGGAACAGGAGATTACTGATGAAACTAATCTGGAATGGATTCATTAAGAAGAAATGTATTTTCATTACTATTTACAATAGCCACATCTATCTGTGATGCATTGTTTTTCTTCCTAGAGTTTCAAAGTCCTTAAATTACCATGATCAAAGTTTTAATGGTGAATTAATGAGGGTGGTTACTGGGCCTTTTATATGTGTTCTCAGAGCCTGCTTAACAATACAAATCAAGGCAATACCAGTAATTGAAGTCACTGAATTTTAGACTAGGAAGGAGCCTTCAAAATTAACTGATTTTTGAAGGTCAGATGGCTACTTGTAACAAACCCTGCACTAGGATTATCCATTCAACACTTACTGCATTTGTCACTTCTGAAGTATAGTTCCTTTTTAGTTGTGCTTTTTACCTGATTCCATGCTTGTATAGAAGACTCAGGTGATGTACTGATATCATATAACCTACAACATATAACTGACTATGCAAGTATAGCTCTGCTGCTCCATCTACATAGTGGTACTAGATTAAAGATGGCCATGGGTTCTTTGCTATTTCTCTCATTGAGTATAATGAGGTGGAGTATAAGTCCCCACCCCCTAAATGTAGGCTAACTCAGTGACTTGACCAATAAAATGGTACAAGTCACATTCTGGAACATCAAATGCTAAGTCATAAAATTGGTGGCAAAATGGCACCAGGTATTAGACTGGTGGCGTCGGACTGGACCTCGGTTCAGCAACCTCGGGACTTGAGTTCTGGCTAGGATAGAGTTCATAGCCAAGACTCAAACTATACGAGAAAGCTTGTTTAGAAAGTCGCAGAGGTAGAAGAAGTGAGCCGTAGAAGAAACGGGCTCAGGAAACAAGCTACAGAGGCAAAAGAAGGGCCCTTGGAGCTTAGGAGAAAGAAAGCAAAGTTCACTCAAAAAGAAGAATCAAGTGGGTGTGCTCTAGAGAGAGTGAGCAGGTTCTAGATTTTCACTCTTGAAGGGTTTTGTCAGGAGGTCTCAGGGGATCTCAATAGAATAGTCATCAGTTTTCTGGGTGTGTCCCATAGTCTCCACTGATTGGTTGGCACCAGATCAGAGGATTATTAGTCAATGCAGCTGGTCCTGATGCCAGCCATGGCTTTACTTGTCTGGTTGTGCTGCTTTTCTGGGCCTGGAGCTGAAACACAACTGAGGCCTAGATGTATCTGATGCAAGGCAAAACCTCATTGTCCTGAAGGCTTAATGCTTAATGGCTCTTCTCTGGCTCCCATGTTTGGTCCCCCTTTAAGGGGCCTAACCCACCTGACTAGCAACATGCCAGGGGAGGAAATGTCAGGGGAGGATCCAAACCACATGACTGGTGATATGAAAGGTCAGGGGTCTAAACCACAGGAGCAGCGATATGCTAGGGGAGGAAAGGTTACCCTGGGGGCAAAGTCTTTGTTTTCCTAGTTTTGTCCATTGCTAGGCACCTGAAGCTTTCTACCCCGGTGACCATTTGTATGTGGCCTGTTGGCTTTGCTCTGCTCATGCCTGTCTAGCTGTCCACTATGATAAAAAGTATTGCAATTGTTGTCCATGCTTCTTGGAATAATTACTGTGGGGAAAGTTAAATGCCATGTAAGAAGTGTAACCATCCAGAGACTATTATTTATTGGGGGGAAAAAAGTGAAGCCCTTTTGGAGAGAGAGAATCCATATGGAAAGAGAGAAGCCCAAATGCCTTAACCATCCAAGCTATTCCAGACCAGGAACAAGATGTGAATGAAGAAGGCATCTTGCACATGATAGGGAGAAGCACCAAAAGAACCAGCTGACATCAGAATTAAAGCCTTTGACATATGGCTCCAGTCAAGGCACACAACTGATCAAGACGGCCTTAATGTTTCCTCAGCTTGACTAAACTTTAGACAGGCTTCTTCCTAACCACAAGCCACTGATCTCCCTTTTCTTAGAGCTCTTACTTTATAGAACTTACAACTGTCATTTCTGTCGAGATGTACATCTCCTAGCCTGTTGCGAACTTCAGCATTCCTTTCTCTAGAACCAAGGAGCCATTCTTTAGAAATGTAAGTATTAAGAGTGGTAGACTTTCTATCTTCCCATCTCTGTGAGGGGGGAATTGCCTAAGGTAGCAAGCAGAGAAGGCCTAATCATATTGGTCAACCTCCCTTTTAAGGTTATCCAACACTTAAAAAATGTTTTTTTAAATTTATTTACTTTTAGAGTGAGGTGAAGGGAGGGAGAATGAGAGGGAAAGAAACATCAATTGGTTGCCTCTCTTATGTCCCCCAATTGGGAGCTGAACCTGCAGCCCAGGCATATGCTATGACCAGAATTGAACTGGTGGTCTTTTGCTTTGTGGAATGACACCTAACCAACTTAGTCACACAAGTCAGGGTTGTCCAACATTTTTGTTAGTTCACCCAGCATTTAAAAATCCTCCCACCTTCTGTTTTCATGGAGCTGAGGTCAGTCCCTCTCCCTTATTGCAATAGTCTTAAATGAAGTCCCCTTGCCTATTTAGTTCTGCCCAATGCAGTTTTTCTCTGACACAGCCAACTCAGTTGTTTGTCCCCCACTATTTGAGGCCTTGGTCATCCAGGAGCAGGGAATTAGACATTCCCAGAAGGAATCAGTCATTCCCAGAAGGAATCAGTCGGTTTGCAGATCTACAAAACCACACGCACAATAAAATGTGTGTTGTTCTATGCCAATTAAAATTTTGACATAATTTGTTATACAACAGCAGATAACTGGAACTAATTTTCCTGTCTTTCTCTCTCTAGGTAGATGTCTATTTAGATATAGATAATTATATAACATATAACAACCAAACTTCATGAGCCTCAATTTCTAACTGCATTCAGTGGGAGCTAGAAGTCTAAAGTTTATGCTACTACTTTACTTTAGAGCATGTGCTAGGGGCTCAGTGCATTTCATTACTTAGGAAAACATGTACAACTCTTTATTTTGAGTGCTTTCAATATGTGTCTAATCCTTAAAACTAAAAGATTGTTAAATGCATGATAATTATTTGGGTGTACTTGAAACAACTGTTTATAGGTAGCCAGCCCCATATCCTCAGATTGCCTTTTAAAAAGTCACTTTGAATGTACAACTGATAGCAATTAAGATGTTTTAAAGTAAATAAGTTATAGTCTATTGAAATGATCAAAGAACATGGAGACATAAGGTGAAAAAAAAGCAAAACAATCTTTCCTCTAAAAAAGACCTGGGTTTGCTGGGTTTGAAATAAGTGTTCACAAATTAAGAGCAACTGAGTTTCAAATTTTAGGTTCAAAGCAACAAATAATAAAACTTTCAAGGAAGACATAATTTATTAGGTTGAAAATATCCCTTTGTACTTCCAAATTGACATGTAATTTTTTTGGTGAGAAGAATATCAGTTTCTATTGAAGAAAAACCTAGAACTTTATTGCTTAATGAAACACCAGCCTGATTTGACTAGAGTGTCCAGTTACACCTGGGAAACTTGTCATGTGCATGGAGTCAGTTCATGCTTGTTGACAAAGACCTTCTGGAGAGTATATCAGGGGTCTCTTTAAAGTCATGTTCCACAATTCTGAGTATAAGATTAAAGTATTTCTTCTGAGGACATTTTTGCTGAATCAGCTGGCTTTGCACTGAAAATTATAACATTTCATGTATAAATCTCTCAAGTGTGGCTTTTATTGGTTTACTTATTTTTCATATACTACATATTTATATTATACATTATCAATAATTCTCAGGGTCATAAAGTAAAAACTGTTTTATTATGTTTTCTGAAAATATGTTGACTACAGAATACATCTACCCCATACATCACTTTTGAGAGTGGAAGTTTTTACCAACAGAACACCCAAAATCCTGCTATTATGGGGGGCCACAGCTCCACAGTGGTTGAGAATGGCCTGTGTGTGCAAATGATTATTTCAGCTGGAACAGCCTGGAGAGACTGCGTACTTTGTCAGACACAGGGTGGATCTGGGACCACTCAGGCAAGCTCCGGACGCAGGGACTTCATGGGAGTGCTCTACAGTGAGTGGGAGGTGAACTGATATGCTCCTTCCTGTGGGCTTAAAGGTTTGCCCCCAAGCTGAGAAAACAAAGCAAGCTTTGTCTGGTAGAATAGGTTCTGATTGTATCACTGATGGTACAGAAGTCTTTGATGGGTGATTGCTCCAAGAATTCAAGTCATTCCAAAGTCAACCTATTTGCTTCACTTTCTACTGATGGTGGCTATAACTATACAGATGGGCCATGTAGTGACAAGGTTGTACCTTTGGCCTCCCAGTATTACTTACTTAGATTTTGTTTATTGATTACTGAGAAAGAGAGAGAGAGAGAGACATCAATTTGTTGTTCCACTTATTTATGCATTCATTGGTTGATTCTGTGTGTGTCTGATGGCAGGACCCTTCAGGATGGAACCCACAACCCTGGTATATCAGGATGATGCTCTAGCCAGCTGAGCAACCTAGTCAGGGCTCACTTAGTTTTATATATATCATAAAATGTATAAATTCTGGTTGCCAGCTCACCATGTGCCTTTTTAAATTATAGAGTGACAGGTGTCATAGTGGATGGGATTTAGATGAGGCTTAAAAGTAACTCTTTGCTCGAGAAAAATGATTGTTTTAAATATATATTGAAATCTCTTTCTCTGAAGGGTTTTATCTAGGGTTAGCTTGCCTTTTTCCTAAGCGAGTTGAAGTGACTCCAACAAACAGGTAGTTCATCGCTTTCCACAGGCACACAAAAAATAAATTCCAGCCAGACGAGTGTTTTGTGGGTTCTAAGTGGTCACCAGGAAACTGGTATTCAAGCTTCAGAATCAAATTCCTGGCATTTGCTAATAATTTCAAGATAATCTTTTTAGAAAATACTTGTAACTCAAATGTGTATTGTTTTGTATTTTGTTTTGCTTTGGTTAATATTGTCATTTTTCCAAGAATCAAATTTCCCATGCGAGGAAAATGTATAGTCCATCTAATCTCTTGATATGGTAGGTGTATCTGAAAGCTGTGCAGTCCTGGGTCTGAGAGGATAGTAACTAAGTTACTTCATGCACTTACACATTCATTTATTAAACTAACATTTATTATGTCAGAAAGGGCAAGGTCTCAAAATAGCATTTAATCACCAGTTGAAGGTGTACCCAGTATAAAAGAAGAATATCAATTGAACAAGGAAAAAAAGCCTACCTTGAAGATCAGAAAAGGTTTCTTAAGAAAAGCAATGTAGGGAATGAAGAAAGAATTCATGAGATTAAAACGTAGGAGTTTGCTAAATGAGTTGCTAGATTCAGGGGAGGAAGCCTATTGGGGGATGTTGGAAGAGTAAACCCAGGCAAGTACTGGCTTGTTTGTTTTTTTAAAAATGAATTAAGATTTAGATATTTTCTGTCCCACAGTACAGTTTATTCACATAGGAATTAAGGTTTTCTAGGAAGAGATAAAGAAATTCTCCGTAAGTCCATCTGAGCTGTCTCAGGGACACAGAGAAGTAACCGTGTTTACATTCCCATCAGCCATGGCATTCTGGGTCAGCCCCAGAAACACATCTGAGTCAGAGCTGACCTCTTAAACTATTTGATTAAGGAGCTCTGCTCACCCTTAGCCTAGTCAGGAAGTGAGGTATGACATAGGGCACAGAGGAACCTTAGCCAGATCCTTCCCGCTAGCTCAGTGTTTGGGCAAGAGGGGACTCCATCCCCTCTCCTGGCTTGACCAGACACTTGGGAGTCTAACCTTGTGTTTGCAGCTCTAGGAAGAGGCAAGGATGAGCAGGAGTCACGTTTCTTTTCATGATTTTAAGCAGCTAACCCTCCCCTGGTCTGATGAGCAGAGAGACCTGGACTCTGAGCCTTGCCCTTGGCTGGGCTGCCTGCCTCAACCACCTGTGCCAAGTCCTTCCTTCAGAGGCCAGCCCTGGACAGGTCAGCTGGGCCCTCGGGGTTAATTGAAAAAGAGTTCAGAGGTCAAAACTGCTGGACTATGTTAAAAAGGGATTTTACCACAGAATTTCACAAAACTCTGATATGTTAATGTGAGAAGAAAGTTTTAAAGAGGAAACTGTAATAATAGCTATACTACAACCAAAATAAAAAAGAGAAGAAATTATAATGAAAGAAAGTTTATCACTACAGATATCCCAAACATTCAAAGGATGATTAGGAAATAGTATCAAAAACTCAATACAGGTAAACTTAACAACTTTACTTCTTCCTCGCACTCTTCTGGAACTGAGGCCGAGACTGGAAATTTTCTCAGTCTTTCTTTATTTTGTGACTTCTTTCCCCCCCTTAGTTTATTCTTAATATGTCACACTTTAAGTGTTATTGCTTTCTTCAGGATTGAATTAATTGGTAACTTAGAGAATTTGAAAATTATTGAGTACTTACCATTTTTAGGACGAATAGAGATCTCTTGAGATGTAAGAAGAAAAAGAGCCCATGTTATTTCCCCTGTATTTCTGAAGGATGTTTTTCTTTCTGGATATAGGAGGCTGAATCATAATTCTTTTATTCTAGTTGTTAAAAATTTTGCGTGCTTCTTCCTGGTCTCCATGGGTTCCATGAAAACAATATGTTAAATTTCTAATTATTTCCCCCCTAAAGATAGTATCTGTTCTCTCTTGGTTCTTCAAGATAGTTTCTTTATCTTCAGTTTTCAAAAGATTGACTATGATGTTTCTTAGTGTAAATTTCTTTGAAGTGATAAAATCCTGTCACTGGAAAAATTGCTATGGTTTATTTTCTAAGGACAAAGAAAAAGAATGAATATTAGGAGGCAACTGATTATTTCTATAACATACTCTGCTTTATGACCATGTTTGCACCATTTTTCAGAAATACTATATTTACATGGTTTCAAGTTTCCTGTTCTACTATAGATAAAATATTAAGAGATTATGCAACCTAAAATGCTTTCAGAAACTTTTTGGAAGTTATTTTACACTTTGCTAGATTAAAAAAAAAAAGCCCACCAATTCCTCAATCCTCTGTGTACTAACATCCTTTGCTGTTAAGTTTAAATTGTAATGTTCCCATGCCCTTACACTAAGACTCTGGGCAAGGCCAGGCCACTTCTCAGGGCAGTAGAATGAGGCAGAGATAAAGCATGCCAGTTCTGAACCAAAGCTGAAAAGTCTTTTGTGTTTCTGTGTCTGCTCTTGGGTTCTGCTGTCATAACAACATGCTCTAGCTAAGCTGCTAACAGAAGATACAAACATGGAGCAGAGTTTAGTCACCAAATCCTGGAGTTGAGACCAGCCTGGATAAGTCAATGGCCCAGGGATCCCCAAAGAAGTGAGAAAACCCAACCCAGATCAGGGGAGTCTAATAAACTCCCAACTGATTCCAGACAACATAACGGCAGCATTATTTTTTTTCTTTTTTAATTATATTTTATTGATTATGCTATTTAAGTTGTCATGATTTTTCCTCCTTTGCCCCCTTCACCCAACAACCCCCCTCCCTCAGGCATTCCCTATACCATTGTTCATGTCCATGGGTCATGTGTCTAAGTTTTTTGGCTATTCCATTTCCTAGACTGTACTTTACATCCCCATGGCTATCCTGTAACTACCTGTTTTTACTTTTTTATCCTCTCACCTCTTCACCGATCCCCCACACACCCTCTCATCTGGCAACCATCAAAACACTCTTTATATCTATGATTCTGTCTCTTTTCTTCCTGTTTGCTTAATTTTTTATTAAGATTCAATTTTTGATAGTTTTGTAATTTTTGGCATTTTATTGTCTGTAATTTTGATCTTCTTTTTCTTAAATAAGTCCCTTTAACATTTCATAATACAATGGTTTCATGATGATGAACTCCTTTAGTTTTTCTTCTCCAGGAAGCTCTTTATGCTCTTTTATCTGCCCTTTGATTATAATTGATAGCTTTGTTGGGTAGAGCAATCTTGGCTGTAGGGGTTTGCTTTTCATGACTTTGAATATTTCTTGCTAATCCCTTCTAGCCTGCAAAGTTTCTTTTGAGAAGTAAACTGCCAGTCTTATAGGAACTCCCCTGTAGGTAACTAACTGCTTTCCTCTTGCTGCTTTTAAAATTCTCTTTCTCTTTAACCTTTGGCATTTGAATTGTGATGCGTCTTGGAGTGGGCCTCTTTGCATCCATCTTGTTAGGGCCTTTCTGTGCTTCCCAGACTTGCATGTCTACTTCCTTCACTGAATTAGGGAAGTCATCTTTCATTATTTTTTCAAATAGATTTCAAATTTCTTGCTCTTTCTCTTTTCCTCCTGGAACTGCTATGATGCAAATGTTGGAATATTTGAGGTTGTCTCAGAGGCCTCTTACATTATTCTTGTTTTTTTAGATTCTTTTTTCTTCTTGTTCTGATTGGTTGTTTTTTGCTTCCTTATTTCAAATCATTGATTTAATTCTCCACCATCTGCTCTACTGTTCTTTCCCTGTGAATTTTTCTTTATTTCAATTAGTATATCCTTCAATTCTGACTGGATCTCTCGAGGTCCTCACTGAGTTCCTTGAGCAGACTTATAACCAGTGTTTTGAACTGTGCATCTGATACGCTGCTTATCTCCATTTTATTTAGTCCTTTTTCTGGATTTTTGATCTGTTCTTTTATTTGGACCATGTTTCTTTATCTCCTGATTTTGGTAGCCTCCCTGTGTTTCTTTCTGTGTATTAGGTAGAGGTGCTATGACTACTTGTGTTGGTAGTGTGGCTTAATGTAGTAGGTGTCCTGTAGGGTTCAGTAGCATAACCTCCCTTATCACCCATGGTGTTCCATATTTTAATTGCAATTTCGATGTCTCTTTTTAAAAATTTTTTTAAATTTTTTAAATTATATTATTTTCATTAGCATTTTTTCCTTATAGCCCCTCCCCTCCCACAATAATCATACTGTTGTCCATGTCCAAAAAGCACTTTTTTTTGTCGCTGAAGTTTGGGGATTCTGTGCTATGACACTTTATTGTGGAGATTGAGAACTGACACACATGTGGTTAGTGTTTACCTCGGTTTGGACTGCTGTAACAAAATGCTACAGACTGGGTGGTTTATGAGCAGCAGCAACTCACCTTCATAGTTCTGGCAGCTGGAATTCCAAGATCAACGTGCCAGGAAGACTGAGCCCTCGTGAAAACCCTCTGGTGGGTTGCAGACAGCCAACTTCTCAGTGTGTCCTCACATGGTAGAAGGGACGAGCTGGCTTTCTGTGTCTAATCACTGTCATGGTGCCTCTGCCTTCAGCCCAATAACTTCCATAAGGCTTCGCCTCCTAAAACTATGACCTGGGATTAGAATTTCAACTTTTGCATTTGGGGCACACACAAACATTTGGGCCATAGCAGTATTTCCAGTAATGAAACAAACTTGTCCTTCATAAAATATTTATTTGGTTATTTCAATTGGTGCCATTTGATACCTGTGTTTAAGTTTCATCTCACCCAAAAGTAATACTGCACTTTTATGGAATTCTCATAATGGGATGTAAACACATATCTCTAGATGCATATGTTTTCTGTTGCCTGTGCAAATATCCACAGGTTGAGCCTATTCTGGCCTTTCTTGTAGTCCCTCAAATGATAGGTTTCTTTTTTCTACATAGGCAAAAATAAAGGTTAACAGACAAATCCTATATGATTAAAATAAGAAAAATATATAAAATGTTTCAAATTGAACATTTTAAAATGTATAATATAATTGAATGGTAGATAGAAATGAGAGATTTAAGAATCTAATATAGTACCATGACTTCCTAAAAGAAGTCAAATTACATATATGTGCATAGAAACAATACAAATTCCTAGAGGACCTTATGGGAAAAAAAAATTTTGGCTGTTTAAGAATTATTAGTGTATGATATGTAAAATCCTAGGTGGCTTCCATCTTCAGAGTTTTGATACTTCTAATACTCTTCCTTTTTGCTTTTGGGTTCAACAAATTAAAAGGTTCTTGGTCATTAAATACTTTTGAAGATAGTTACTGCAGATTTGACTTTGGGGTACAAATATACAGGAACAGTTTGTAACCTGAGAAAGTGGTAGAATTAAAGAGTAATATTGGAACAAGAATTGCTTGAGGAGGAATTTCCTCCTTCAGACAAGCATCAATAGCAGATGGCGAGACCTACTGGGAAATAAGTGCAAGTATTGGGAAAGAGAGCACTGTATTGTTGCAAGTATAAGATCTGATGCAGCAGAAATCTCTCTCTGGAAACTGAAGTTAAATTTCCCATTAATGTTTTATAAACACTTTTTTATGGAAGAGCTAAAATTAATGAAAAAAAGAAGAGGTATTTTGGATAGCAAGATTTGTGCAGAATTTTTTTCAGGATTTGCTGAAGCAATAGTTTATCTTTCTAGAATTTGTAAGATGTGCAAGTTTACAACAAAATTTTTTAAATATATTTTTTGAGGCTTAAGTTGTTTGAATGCAACATTGAATAATATGTTCAAATACTACAGTGAAAAAAAGACAGCACTTTTTTGAAGGAGTATTGAAGTTTACTGTTTCTAAATTATACTGTTTATAATGTTTACTGCTACATGTCAAAATTTCATTGTTATGTGAAAAATACACTTATTTTAAATCAATATTTTTAGTGTACATAGAAAATTAATTTTAAAACACTGATAAAATGTGCTATTTAGTTTCTTCAATGAAAACCTAGAAATCCAGTCACCACTTTATAGTTACAGAGAGGCACATGTATACACACACAGGTCTAATTTAAACTATTCTACTTACTTTTTGAACATGTTCAGGTTGTCTGAGACCTGGAGGGGTTTTCTATAATTTTATTTTGAAAAGTATCTTATTATTTATTAAGCATTTTAATTTAGGACATAAATGCTAGTTGGTACCAATATACTAAAATATATGTTATTGGCTAGCATTATATTTTTGAGGGCTTGAGTAGAACATATGATTTAAACACCTAAAAGTAAATTAAATGCTTGAAATACATCTGGGAGTACATGTCAAATATATAATAGATGACTGAAGTTATAATCTAACAAATATTTCTTCTTATGATCAAACATCTGTTATGTATAAAATGGATTTTCTATGAAACCAAAAGGAACTCCACATGTCATGTTTACTGAAATATGTAATACACTGGAAATATAAGCAATCCAGAAAGGCTTCACAAATAAAAACCTATATGTAAAATGAATAAAAAGCCATTTAAATACTGTTAGAGGTGGAATTATATCCCCTCATATTTATATGTTGAATCCTTGCCCTTACTATCTCAGAATGTAAGTGTATTAGGATAGATACCATCTTTAAAGGGGTAATAATAGTTAAAGGGATAATAATTAGGGTGGTATTAATCCAATATGACTGGTATACTTATACAAAGAAGCTTGAAAGACAGAGGGAAGACTATGCAATGCACAAGCAAATGACCTTCTACAAGTCAAGAAGAAAGACCTCAGAATTAACTAACCCTGTTAACACCTGGGTCTCAGACTTTGGGGATTATTGGAAAATAAAATTCTGCTGTTAAAACCACACAGTCCATGGTACTTTATTATGGTAGTCATGGAGATCTAATGTTATACAATAAATAATACAGAAAAAATAAAATTATTCTAATATAAGAAAGCCAGTTTTTGTTACTGTCATAATGATATTATGATGCCATAGTGATGACATAATCATATTGATGACATAATCATAATGATATAACATAATGATATAACATAATACTATATTATGTTATATCATATTGTCCTGAAGTCTCAGAAAAATCCTGTGCTTTCTCTTCCATGATTTTTCATCTAGTGGTATGCTTGGGACACAGCCACTTCTGTTATTAAATTTCTCTACATTTTATGTGTAAGTTGTTCCTTTTGCATCATCTTCCCCCCTGCCCCACCCCAGACCTACTCTTTTCCCTCTGTGTAGCAGCAAGGATATCTTATTCCCAAAATATATTGCATGTGAAATCTAAACTAAGGCAAATGCATAAATTTGATAGATTTAAAAGTCTTTCCATGTTTTGTAAAACTCCCTTCGAGGGAATCTCTCTTTTCTTAATGAGCCAATTGTTTTCATTAAGCACTAATTACTTTTTCTAAGCATCGGGGTATCTGTGACAAAGATGATTAAATTACATGAGAAAATATTTTACTGATAATTGGGAAATATTATACCAACCAAACATAGCAAGCATTCAGGAGATTATTACTTTAAGTTTGTGGAAAAATTAAGGTATTTGTACTGAAGTATTATTATACCATGAAGACTTAAGATATATTTAAATCACATTATTTTGAAAGCAAGTCGCCAAATACTGTAGGATAATGCCTGCACTAAAACATAATCTAGATTTTAGGGATAATAAAGACTTAGTAAAAATATACATATCACATTACATTTGCCAAACATCAAGATCTCCCAATGTTAATTTGTTTAGACAGTACATACTGGGCTGTTGACCACCATCTTCTCTGACAGCTACAAAGTAGATTTGGTGCCATGTGGCTAAGCCTCATTTGATAGTGCAAGATAAAGAGCACTCAAGCTATTTTCCAAAGAAGACAAGTTTTAGGTGAAAACGGAACCAGTAAGCTACCATTTGGCTGAGTTTTCAGCCTTTCAGAAAACTTCTTTACCTAAGAGGTTATAAAAGTCATAAAATACCTTGCAACAGGCTTGTAGGAAGTTCAGGAGGCTGATGGCTGTACCCCGGAAGCACTCACATAAACACAAAACACATGTGAATTGTAGACCATTTTGAAGAGTCAGCACAATGTTAAAAACTTAAAATTAACCTGAAGATAGATCTACCTGCACTAGGGCAGTGTGATAGCAGTCAAAGATCTTCATTGATGATTTAAAGCTAGAAGTTTCCCTCAGATTCTGCTTTCTCAGCAATATAATGTCAAACAAGCAAACTAATAAAAGTGGATGAGGAAAACCATTGTTTATTTGTAAAGCCAAGAGACTGATTAAAATGTACATCTTCTAGTCCAAGTTAGATATTGGTTTAACTTTTACACTTTCATGTGGTTTTTTAGAACTCATATTAGGTCAAGGTATTCTGAAGAAAATTAAAAAATAAGTGTGTATGTTCTAAAATAGCATTTGAAAAAAGAAAAGCAGGAGAGAGCGGGGGGGAAGAAACTGTTCTGTGTATAGGATGTAGTAGGTTTGCAAGAAACAAATAGTCAGATGAAAAAATGCCATCAATTCAATTCAGGAAAAACATTAAGTTAATCAGTTGCTTGGTGTCATGTAGCTAAAACTTGACAGTTTCTTACTAAATTCAAACTCATTGCTTTAGCTCTCTGTCTGTAGGATAACATCATTGTTGAGCTGGACACTGGTGGTTCAAATTCTACCACTTGTTAGGTAGCTATCTGGGAAAATTTAGCCTAAGACTCAGTTTCCCCATCTGCTAAAGGGGAAACTATTGAGTAATACACTAACATAGATTTGTTGGAGAATTAGATGATCAATGAACTTCACAGAGGGTCTAGTAGAACTAAATGCTTAATAAGTGAAACTATTATTTATACCCATCATAAATAATGAAACCAAAATTTAATTCATAGCCAAATATAACAAAATCCCCCAATGTAAAAGGAAATTAAGTAAAAAGTGAGGCAGTGTCATACATAGCAGACTGACAGCTCAGGTCAGGGCAGGTGGCATGGGGTGGTGGAGGGACTGAGCAAAAAAGATAGAAAAGAGAAAGAACTCATGGACGTGAACAACAGCGTGGTGATTGTAGCACAGGGTGGGGTGGGTGGAAGTGATGAAAAAATTAAATAAATAAAATACGTTTTAAAAATGTGTACACTTAAGATATGTATTTGACATTACAAAATGGCTTAAACAGACTTAGATATTTTTTTACGTGTGACCCAATGGAATGCCTAGATTAGGAATTAAGAAAGTTGCGCTACACAAGGAAAGGCATTGGAAAGGGACACAAGCATCTCCTATTTTTCTGCTCATGGAGGAAATGATTTCTAACTGATTAGCTGTAATTTCTCCCAGTTTAAAAACTGCCCCATAATCTACATGCTACTCAAATCCTTTGAGTTTTCAATTTTAGTGGTTATATATTTTATTCTAAAATTAGTAGTTCATTCTTTTTTCTAATTTTCTGTTCTACCCTACAAGTTCTGTTCTGTTAGTTTGGACATTAATTAATGGTTTTTACTGCCTTCTTCCCAAGCACGTAAATACATGAGAAAGAAAAAATAAAACCAGAGCCCTTTTCTAATCAGCATACCAACTCTCAGTTCCCCCAGCCCGTCTTTTTGTGAAATGGTGTTCATTGATTTTTAAAAAGCACTGGGAGAATTCAATGTTTTTCACTCTAAGAGAAATTTAGGACAGCTGTGGAGGCTGAGAGCCTGGGGAGAATGAGGTAAGATTCCAGGTGCTGTCTTTGGCTGCCAGTTCTGTAAAGGAGGATTGTAGCAAAATAAATAAATAGATAGATAGATAGATAAATAAAAATGCTCTTTTAATTACCAAGCAGGCAGGTTCTGGTGAAAGGCATGCCAAGCCGCATGTGAGTGCAGATGCAACGCCGCCCTTCATTCCCTAACTAGCACCCAGCAGCGCGGTTGGTGCAGGCGAGAGAGGTGGCCGGGTCTGTGGAGCATATTGCAGCAGGACAATCTGAAGAACTGTAGGTGCTGTTATACTGCCTTTTCTCTTGCTGTTATTGTCTCTTAAGACTTTCAAGAGCACTTTTTGAATTGAAAAAAGGATGTTTAAATTTTTCTTATTCATTATAGTCATTTTTATTTCAGTTTTATTACTTCCAGGTTTATAAACAACTCTGAGTTAAAATACAAGGGCCCCTGCTTTCCCACAGAGTCCATTTCACTGTGCAAGAGAATCAGCATGTACTTATGTTATGCGTATCTAATTTTTAGAAGTCTTTAACATGAAGAGTATAGGAAAATGGAAGGTATTTAAACACAGCTGAGGCATGCCATGGATGAATGCAGGGTGCACTTGGTTTTTATGGCTTCCAGCACAATTCTAGAAATTTCTCAGGATCCTATAAGAGATGACTTGGAATTAAGTTACGATATAAGGGAACATGAAGTGCGAGGACCCAGTTTTAGCTGGTTAAATGTCAGTTTATACAGAAAAAAAGTAGATCAGCTTTCTTCAGAAACAATCAACTGCCTGAACTCATGGGCAGAAAAAGTGTTGAGGTCAAATAGGACAGATGCCAGTACGAAGGCTAGGGGAGCCAGGGCATCGTGGGTGAAGGTTAAACTCCTTATAAAGGATGGACCGTGACTCAGTACAAGGAAGGAAAACCAGAGTGTAGGAGAATTGTGATAATCTCAAATATTCTACAAAATCAGGATAGATTCCCTATCAGGATAGGGCAAGAAATCAAGATCACACACACACACACACACACACACACACACACACATCTCATACATTACTTTTTAAAGAAGGGATTTGGAAAAGTTGAGAGAGGTGTTATTTTAAAATTTAAGATTTTGAAAAAAACATCAGAACGATGGCCTCTGCCAGACCTTCTGTCTGGGAGAAAGCTACCTCCAACTGCTGTCGCCCTGACACTCAACAATTCAGTTCCTCCCCAAATGTCTCTACTGCCTTTTGAGCTGCTGCCCCAGTGCTGGAGATCAGTGCAAGCGAGGCACCAGACAAAAGCTCAGAGCAACTGAAAACTTTGGCCACTTTTGACCAAAAGAAGGTCAGAGGGAACGTTTTAAGACACATTTCATAAAGCCCCTCAGTAGGTTCCACAGAGTTGAGCATTGGTCACCGACACCAGTGCCACACACAGAGGCCACACCCATGCAGCAGCTGCTTCCTCCCTGTTCCCTTTCCCCTGGGGCTGCGTTCACAGTCTCCCTGAACTCTTTGCCCCAGATCTGCTTTGGAAACACCCATGCTAAGACACAAAGCTACGTTCAGGCCAACAATTTCCTGAAAGGTCACAATCTGACCAAATCAGGAGGGAAGATCCAAAGCCTAAGGAAAGAAGAAAGGTTATTCAATGAGGAAACAACAGCCTTATTATAATGTCTAATTCTAACTCAGAACTGGCATCCCCAGAAGCTCAATCTCAGAGCAGGCTGGCACCCAAAGCCACAGTCCAGCAACCAAACTACTCAAATGAAATCATTCCTATCATGTCTCTCAAAAAGCACCAAGGAAAGGGAAATATGTATCTAATACAAAACAAAACACTATTTTTTAATTGTTGTTCAAGTACAGTTTTCTGCCTTTTACCCCCATCCCAGCCCACCCCCTAGCCCTCCCGACCTCCCTCCCATTTCCACCCCTCCTTGTTATTGTCCATGTGTCCTTTATACTTGTTCCTGCAAACCCTTCCCCTTGTCCCCTGAAATCCCTTCCCCCCTTCCCTCTGGTCACACAACACTATTTTTTTAAAAATCCCCTCACTCACCTCCACTCCTTTCAATGTCCTCCACATGGAAAAGAACTACCTTTCAAGTTCGTATTGACCTTATAATTATAAGGCTCCTAAGAAAAGATGAAGTTCTCATGTTGTGGACTTTCCTCTTCTTTCTTCCCTACGCCCTTTTATTTTTCCCGTTTCTTCTCTCTTTTGAGTACATCTTGGCCTTCTTCCATAAAAATACCCCCAATCCATCTTCTTCTCAATGTTCTATTTTCTACCATCATCTGAATTCAGCCTCGCAAAGCTCAGAAAACAACCTGGAGAACACAGAGCCCTATTCGGCTGTCAGAGGGAAAGGAGAGGTGGAGGTTGCTAGGCTCAGAATTCTCTTCGGGAGCAAACAAGGTTGGGCACAAACTTGCAGGCATTTGCTCCTACTCACACAACACATAAGCCACAAAGGCCAGCACACATTCAGGTTCCTCATTGTTCTACAAGGAAAAGGTGGGTGAATAGCTGGTTGTTAACACAGGAATTCGCATAGTCCACATGCAATGCATCTGCTTACACTTTTGGAGTATGTTTTATACAGTGTATTTTTTTATATTTGTTAAACCCCTTAACATACTTTTGTAACTGAGAAATTGTCTGGTAGTTCAGATATTCCCAGAATTGCTGAAAGTTGGGAATAGTTGATGGAGCAATATTTCAATAACATTCAGTGGGAAGTGAGGGGAATTAATGAAGGATTACCCGGATCACAGCGCTATGAACACTGGAAATCAGACTATACTTGTTTGTTGTTTGGTGAGCCTACAGTCAGGACTGAAGGAGCTGACAGCTGTGACCATGGAGCTGTGATCACTGGACACTCATCTGTAGCGCATGACCCACCAACAGGACTGTTCCCAGGTCAGGGTGAGAGCTGTGCGGGAGAGAGCTTGCCAGGGCCTGCCTTTCTTCCTGTCTCTCCCTTTTCTGAAGCTGAGAGAATCTCCTTCTACCTGGCTCTTCTTTGGATAGGTTAATATCCTCAGTCAAGCCCGGTACTGTCATGGGGAGGGGCCGTCAAGAGGCGTGCTTTGGGTATCACTTCCACAAAGGACATCCAGTGGAGGAGGCCACTCAGAGAACCAAGAGGTAGAATAATGGGGTTGAGGAAAGATACACATTACCTACGACTTTATGCTTAAACTTTGTGGATCTCTACACTGTTTAGCTATATGTAGACTAATTAGTCTACACTGCTGAATGCACTATGGAAGTATAATTTAATAAATCCTATAATTATCTCGTGAGTAGCACAATTAGATTGTCTTGTGTGTGTTAAAGTGTTCATTGCTTCAATGTGAAAATATAAAATAGCACAGTTTTTCTTAAAAAAAAAAAAAAAAGAGATGTTGGAAAAACCAAAAGCGTGTCCTGGGCTAACAACAGCTACCATAGAAGAGGAGTGAGAGTGGCTAAAGTTAAGTAAGTGGAGGGAGAAGGAGGCACAGCTGTCGGAAACGCTGTCTGTGTGTATATCGGAGATGGTGTTGAGGCAAGAAATGTAGAGAAAAACTATAACCCAGGCCCTGCTGTGATGTGTGTGTGTCTGCATCTGAGTCCAAACCCCCCTCTTCATACAAGGTCAACACTTGTATTCTAGTCAGTATGGGTGGTGACATTGTGGTCTATAATAAGAAATACATATTTTTTGTCTTTGACTCAGTTTCTGGCACAGAACTCCTGAACCCTGGAAACTCCTGGTGAGAGAGGTAAAGCTGTCTCTTGTTATATTAACAGGGTGACTTTTGAACTGCACCTAAGGATGGAAGCTGGGTGTCAGGGGACTTAATCTTGTGATTAGAGGGGTGAACCTTGCAGCTCATCTCCCCACCTCTGGGAAGGAGAGAACTGGAAGCTGAATCACTTGCCCATGATTTAATTAGGCATGACTATGTGAAAAGACCTCCATAGATCCCCAGAAGGACAGAGCATGGAGAACTTCCATGTTGGTGTACACAGGAAGCTTTGGGGCGAATGGTATGCTCAGAGAGCAGGGAGTCTCCAAGACCTTTCCTCGTAGTTTGTCCCGTGCATCTCTTCCATCTGGCTGGTTCTTAGTTTTATTCTTTTGTAATGCACTGGTGGTCTAGTAAGTAAAATGTCTCCTTGAATTCTGTGACCACTCTAACAAATTAACTGAGTCCAAGGAGGAGACTGTGGAAGCACTGATCTGTAGTGGGTCAGAGAGAAGCACAGGAGATGACCTGGGCTTGGGACTGGTGTCTGAAGTGGGGGTACAGGGGAGTTTTGTGAGACTGTGCCCTTAACCTGTGGGGTCTGATGTTATCTCTGATTAGATAACATCAGAATTCAGTTGAAGTGTTTGTCACCCAACTGGTGTTTGGAGAATTGTTGGAGATGTGGGAAACCTTACCTCACCTATTACAACTGGGTACAGAATTTTAGATTTCATCGTAATTAATTATATCTGCAAGAACCTTATTTCTAAAACAGGTTTGGGGGTGGGGATACAATTCAACTGATAACAGCATCTTTGGGCAACAACCTCACAGGCCAGACTGGGGAACCAGAGTAAGGTTTTGGGAGGCAAACGGGTGTCAGTCCTCATGATAGTTCCTGGATAATGAAGCATTAACAAATTAATACTGGTGTTTGAAACCCAGAAATGCTACTATAACAGTAGCATGGGTAGAGAAAGTGGAATAACTGGAGGAAGTGTGGGGGCCCAGGGCAGGCTGCTCCAATATCACACCACGGCAGACTGATTATTTGAATTAAAGTCACTTCACAAGCAGCTGGTGCAAGAAGGGCATGTTAACTCTCCCTTGTCTTCTTGAATGCAGGAAATAAGTGTTTTACAAAAGGTGCCCTCCTGGCTCTGGGGGTTGGGGGTGGGGCTAAAAGACACACACTTATCACTAGAGTTAAGGAAACACGTGTTAAATTGGTTTTTCTCCTGTCATCTGGTCTTGTGTCGATTTAATTATTAGTCTAGCTATAAGAATTCAAGAGGAGTATAGACGGGAAATTTTTTCTCCCCAACGACAATGAAAACTGTAATTAGAAACCAAAAAAGGAGGAAAAGACAAATCAAATTTGACCTACTGTAATTAGGAATAGGCTTGTTTGTTTAACTCTAATAAATATATCAATCTTAGATCATTGACTATTTATATATATACATATATATGTGTGTGTATATATACATATATATATGTATTTGGGATTTAGTCAGTTGTGATATTGACTGATTGCTCAATAAACACTTCCAACTGTGGATCTGTAGGTGTTAGCCGAGTTGCACAGAGTAAAGACTAAGGCCAAGCTCTAGAACTGGGCTACTTGGCTTGAAGACTGCCTTGTCCCCTATTCGCTGTGAGACTTTAAGGAAGTTATACAACCTTCATCCACTCAGTTTGCTTATTGATAAGATGAGTACCTGTCTCACAAGGTGGTTGTGCAGATTAACTGAGTTAACTAGAGTGTGATCTGTATCTGGCACAGGGAAAGTATTGAAAATATATCAACTATCTATATATTTTTATTTTAATTTACCAAGTAGTTCATTCTAATAAATTAAATTCTAGAATTATATTAAATATAACTACACTGAATATAATAAACTACTGAATTTTATTTCAGCTGAAAGTCATTTATTAAAATTTAAGGTAGCTTTTTTCATTTTTTCTTTATGAAAAACTTTTTTTGCATAGGTCTAAAATAAATTACTTCATTACATAGCTTCTTCATCAGAAACTAAAATATAGCATTTATAAAATAAACAAGCTAATTATCTTTTTTGTGTACTTAAAAAAAAAAAAGCTTTCCTGTATCTATAAAGTACTGTGAGTGATCAAAATAGTAGGAATTAGATAATATTAACCCCTTACTAAGTGCCATTCTACCAAGCACATTATATACTTTTTCTCATTTAATCTGTAAAACAGTTCCATTGTCTTACAAAAGTCATAATATTATTTTTTCTTTCTCTCTTAAACAAGGTCTGCGAAGCACAGAGTAGTTTGGTCATTTTCCTGGGGCCACAGAGCTGACAAATGCTTTAATGAGAACTCCAATAAGTTCTCTTTGATGGTAGAGTCCGGATGCTCAGCCTCTGAGCTTTCCTGCAACACCAGTTTCTGGGCTCTGTTTCAAATGCAGTGATTCCTTAAAAGATGAAATAGGTGCTAATTAAAGATCGTTTCAAAAATGCATCTTTCTCCTGTAATGTTTAAATCACATGATCAGAGGACTAAAGGGTGTTTTGTGAGCATAGCTTCTTTCTAGTATTTCTACAACAGCATTAAATAAAATCATTAGCTAGTTTCTCAGTAAGGATTACTTATTTTTTAATATTTTTTTTCTTTCAGAAACATTTAAAGAACAATAAATGGCGACAGCAAGCGCCATTCTTATCATTCTCTTATAAGTAAAGCCTTGGCATACAGGAAATTTTCAAAGTCAAAAGGCCCACAACATTGCTTTCCAGTTTTCACTGTTGCGGTGTTTCTCACCTAAGCAACCACGAAGCATCCTTGAACCCTATCTTCAAGAGACCTTTGTCACCTCTTCTCTCCTGTGGATTTGTTTGGAATTGCTTTCAGCCTCTGTCTCTAAGCACATGCTGATTAAAATGTTTTAATTAAAATTATGACTACTACAGAAAAATTATTGAGCAATTCTTCAGGATGAAAATGCTTAGTGTTGGAAGCCTAATTCCACTGTTCATGTTTATACTGAGCAATATTTTCTAAAAGGTTCACCTTCGTGTTGTGTAATATTGGATTTAGTCCCAGCAGCTAGAAGGTATTGTTTTTAAAACAAGGCCAAGCAAGCAGAAAAGTTTTATACGATGATACAGATTTGATTAGCTCTCAAACAAAACAAGTTCGGCCAGGTTGCTCTGTGCAGTTACTCTAGAATAAATCCTATAACTTTCTTCCACAGCCATCGTTCAGAGAAAGAGAAGGCCTTTGTTCTAAAACCATTTTAAAAGGAAGAGGTGACATGACCAAGTGGGTCAAGGTGTCTGCAGTCTGCACGCAAAAATGCAGGGGAAACCCTGGGGTGGATGGCCGAGGAACTTAGGAGTGAGATGTGGCATATGAAAGATGAAAAGGAGCTTCTCTAAAATGCCTGTGTTGCCATTTCTTAATGAGAATGGGCTCCTGTTTTCTAGTCGAGGAAACCCTCCACAAAGGAGAAAACCTCACTGCTCTCTCTTTCAAGGTTCTCCTGGTCGCCCAGGGTAGCATTCCTTCAAGGCAGCTCGTGGCAGTGCCACACCCAGAAGGACCATCCTGGGCCAGCCTGGGGATAAATTAATGTTGATGTTCCTCACCAAGGAGCAGGCTTAAGCCCAGACTGGTAACTACGTGAGCCCCAAAGTGGCCCATTTAAAACCCGCTTTGTCTTGTTAATAAAAGCTGTGGGACAGAAAATTAGTTTAGTTCAGGACTTCAACATTGATGTGTATAGAATCCACTGGGACCCTCGTTCAAATGCAAATGAAGATTTCCATCCAGTAGGACTTTGAAAAGGCCTGAGATTCTGAACTTCTCTTAAATTTCTAGGTTACCTTGATGCTCTCGGTCAGCCCAGCTTTAATCTCTTTCCTATCTTTTTTTTTTTAGGCAACACTGCAAACTTTGCTACACTGGTCAGAGGAAAACCCACCTTGATTTAAAGGAAATTGTTTACACATTAGACAATTTTCACTACCAGTTCATTTCAAATCAACAAATATTTACTAAGAGCTAAATTCTTTCTTATAGTTAAACTACATTTTCCCCAAAACAGCTTACAACCATTTTCCCTAGTTTCTCCCCTAGGGCTTCCTCCTGTTCTTTAGTGTGACTGCCTCTGTCTCCTACAACAACTTTTGCTTTATAGTCCTTTGGAGTTTAAAGGCCACATTTTAGTGTGGCAAGGTGGAAAAGCTTCTTTAATTTTAGACATTCTCCGTCGTGTCTGAGATTTACAATATTGTAGAACTGTGCTCTGCTTCCGAGGAACTCCATCAGCAAGTATAATTTGTACCAAACCCTGAGGAAAATAAGGTTTGTTTGGGACCCATCCTGTAAGACAGTTTCTCAACTGGGAGAAGTAGAATTACCTGAGAGTCTTTATCCAAACACACAAACACACATACGTACACACATACCCCTTCTCCTTACCATCACCTCTTATCAGATTCAAATGGACAACTGGCTTATCCCCAATCTTCACCGTGTTCTGATGCACCCTGCCATTTACTACAGTTTTAGAGTCTATTTACTCAGGCCAGTGTAGTAGGTTGAATGATGCCCCCCCCCAAAAGTATGTCTACTAGGAAACTAAAAATGTGACCTTATTTGGAAAATGGTCTTTATGGATATAATGAAAGATCTCAAGCTAAAATCACCCTGGATTATCTGGGTAGGGCTTCAGTCCAGGGACGATTTTTCTCATGAGAGACAGAAAATGAGAAGGCACAGAGAGAGGCAAAGCTCATCCAAAGAAGGCAGCTGAGATTGGAGTGATGTAGACACAAAGAATGCCAAAGCTGGGAAAGTGAAGGAAAGGTTCCCCCTGCTAGAGTCCTCAGAGAGAGAGAGTGGTGTTGCTGACACCTGAATTTCAGACTTATGGCCTCCAGAGCTGAGAGAGACTACATTTGCTGTTGTTAATGTCACCCAGTTTGTCTGAATTTTGTTCTGGTACTCCTAGGAAACTCATACAACCCATGAGCTTCTGCCCCCTCTTGAAATACAGCTTTAATTATTATTTTCTTTTAGGTAAGGAATAGTATTTATATGATTCTAATTTAAGGAGGAAGTCACCTAGAAACATAGTTCTCTTGTCCCAGTAGGACAGCAGAAAGACTGTTGAGCCACTTTCACTCATTGCTCTTGGGAATACCAATGGCAATAGAGCTAATCAAATTTAGATACCCTCAAATGTGGGCAGCTCATAAAGCCCCTGAAGAGATGTCTCCAAAAAGATAAAATTGATAACATCCGAGATATATTAAAATAGATTGAGATAAAATTTAGACAACACGTAAAGTGAAATAGAATTGGTAATAAAAACATAACAAATGAAACTCAAAAAAAGTAAATCAATTATTATGTTCAAGAAAAACCTGTGCAGGAATAATGATAGAATCTAAATTATGACATGATTATATTGGAAAATGGAGGTGGGAGGGCAGAAAAGCTGCATATATGAGGAAGGAACTGGGAGGAGAGAAAGCCTGTTGGCTAAATAAAGCCTAAAAATCAACAGATGAAAATATAAGAATACTACTCGATAACACTGTTGTAGATATAAAGCCAGCCCAAACAGGTGAAACCGGTTGTCTTTGGTTAAAGACAAGTGGAGATGTGTATGGAAGATGGTCTTTTTGTGCTTTCTCTCTCTTTGTAACAGATCTTGTAGAATTCTTTGAATCTTTAAATCTCTCGATCGAAGCAGAAGAAGAAAATGGAAAGGATGGAGAAAGAATGAAAAACATCCATTGAAATTTTGACAAGTAACTTTTGAGTGTCCAAAAATGAATCGTTGGACTGCAGTCAAGGCACAGAAGCCATTTAAAGATGAATTTGGTGGGCAATGTGCCCCAAGGGTGTCATTTTAAATCACTTCTCTGTGAGACACACAGCCTTGTTCCTTGACGTGTGGCTTCTGAGCACTTGCTGCGGAATCAGCTGAAGTTAATATTTAGGTGATAGGACCCTACCCCAGTTTTATGAGTCAAAATATGCAGAAGAGCCACTCTCTAAAGAAGTTCCCCAGATAATTCTCTTGCCCACTATCGTTTGGAAGCCGCAGCCCTAGAGAAACAATTATTAACCAAGTGGTCTCATCCAAGTGACAAGGAGTGTTTTTAAGACACCCATCCTTCTTCTGGCTGCACAAAGCAATTCAAGTTCAGTAGGTCAGGGTTTGTTCTCACTAAATGTATTTCCTTACAAAAGTTCACCAGATGCTTCTAGTGCTCACTCCTGGTTCAGCTCTCTTGCTGAAGAATTCCAGACCTGTCAGCTTCTGCACTTTACCACATTATGTTGGGGACTAGACAGCTGTGCAAAGAACATTGGCCATGCGTTTTAGAGTCTATAGCAGACAGTACTCTGCAGTGGAAAAGACAATCAGCATCATTGTCTCGGAGCCTTTACTTCTGTAGGCAAACGCGTACCAACTATTTCTGTTTATGTTGCTTTATTCTGTTATGATATTACTTTATTAAGAATCTTAATGTCCACAGACAGCTTTGAAGAGGTAGCTAGGTACTGTACTCCAGTAAGCACTCAGAATATGAAAAGGATTATTTTGTAGCTTTTATATGCTCCACTGTACCACTTACAAAGAATTAAAATGTTCCCAACCCAGAATTTAGAGCATATTATTATTCTGTAAAAATCAACACCTTTTAGATTTGTAAAAATGCCCATTAAAGGACAAAATAAAGTATTAAGATATTCTTTCTTATCTTAAATAACGTATAAATATGTTTGAGCTTCTATAATGATTTGATAGTGTGATAATGTTTTAGTATTGTTATAATAAAAATATTCTCTGTGGTTTTCATAGAACTAAAAGTATAATTTATGATAGAAACCTGAAGTTGGTGATATTCCAAAATAATTAATTTAATGTCATTTCTGCAACCCACGCTTCTAATCTGAAGCACAATGGCTCACAGAACATGAACATGCTCAGGAGTGACGAAGAGCCCGTGTTAAACTCTGAGTCATCTCAGCAGATGGGCGGACTCGCTGGAGAAGACTCTCACTCCACTGTGGCATCAAACCTCCAAAGGAAACCTGTGCTCCCCCACCCCCAGCAAAGCCTCCTTCATCCACTGGGGCTCATCCTAGAGGATCACAGTGGTTCTAATATGTTGTGAGAGGGAGGCAGGAGTGAAATCCCATCCAGTAGGATCAGCTTACATTATTTAAAGCTTAATATTTATAATAAATTCATAGGGCCCTGAGATTACTGACTTTTGAGGAGTAAGATTTTCATAATTTAGAGAGTCATGCAGATTTGTCTGCATGAAATGTAGGCTTACAAGTGGTTTTACACAAGAAGTTACAAAGTACCAATTAACAGAATTGGTAAAAGAAGACACATCCTCATACTCATACTATGTGCCCAGAAGGAATCGTCATACATTAACATTTTAAAGTTAAAACTAGCATGTCTCATCCTAAGCCAAAAAAAATGTCATATGCAGTTTAGAATTAAGAAACTGACACATAATTCATATACATTATATCTTATATAGTTAAAGAATTTGAGGAAAACTAATTTTAGTCTCGTAGGACCTCTGGGTAGTAAACATCAGTAAGTATGTACCCCTAGTGTCTCTGGGCCTCTTCATCTTGGGTATGTGCAGGGTCACAGAAAGAATCCTTGCTGAAGTGGAACTGATTCCGCCACCCCAGTGAAGCAGCTCTTTGAAGTTTTCAGGTTGCCGATCACAGGTCTCTTCTGCCAGACCTGTCATCTGTGTCTTGGTTCTGTCCCATTCCATAGAGAGTGAAAGCAAGGCAGAAGAAGTGAAAACACTCTCATCTCCCTCTCTCTGTCACACAAGGTCATGGGGAGACCTCACAACAGTGCCCGAACATTTTCAAATGACTTAAAAATGATTCCGCAGCTAGTATCTGGTGTGCAGTTCCCAGTACTTTAGTAACAATTCATCTACCTCCGGCTCTGCCATCCTCACTCCCAACTCTCCCTCAAGGCCACTGGGGCTCCCCCAAACACCTCTGGAGACCCCTCTCACCTTCAGTCAAGAAGAAAAAAATTATATACTTACAGTTACTAAATGATCCCTTAAAGGAACTGCTCACAAAATAATGTTGGCTATTGCTCGGTGTAGAAGGGGTGCTGCATCTAAGCTCAGTTTCAGTCAAAAGAAATTTTACAGATAGGGTTTATTTAAAACCACATCAATTTCTGATTATTAATAGTAAAAAATTTTATTTAGATTATTTTAAAAATACTTAGGCATACATATAATTATTAAAATATTTTATAAGTGAATGTAAATTAAATGACTGATTATATGTCACTTTTACAGTCTTATAGCTTTGTTAAGTGTGATTACTAATGTTAGATGTACAAGGAATGTGTGCAACTAGCAAGCAGAACTAAGAGGACAGAGTAGTTACGTTTGGAAGTCAAGGAATGCATCACCATAAAGATACCATTTGTCTTTCACCACCTGGCTTATTTCACTTAGCATAATGCTTTCCAGTTGCATCCATGCTGTCGCAAAGGGTAGGAGCTCCTTCTTTCTTTCTGCTGCATACAATTCCATTGTGTAAATGTACCACAGTTTTTCAATCCATTCATTTACTTATGAGCACCTAAGTTGCTTCCAGCACTTGGCTATTGTAAATTGTGCTGCTATGAACATTGGGGTGCATAGGTTCTTTTGGATTGATGTTTCAGGGTTCTTAGGATATAATCCTAGCAGTGGAATTGCTGGGTCAAAAGGCAGATCCATTATTAGTTTTCTTAGAAAATTCCATACTGTTTTCCATAGTGGTTGTACCAGATCTCACCTTTAACAGGAACCTAAACAACAAAACAAACAAGCAAAATATAACCAAAGACACTGAAATAGAGAACAGGCTGACAGTAACCAGAGGGGAGAGGGGAGGGGATTTTAGGGGAAAAGGGGAAGGGCATAGAGGAACAAGTATAAAGAACACATGGACAAAAACTAGGGGGGATGGAAATGGGAGGGAGGTGGGGAGGGTCTGGGATGGGAGTAAAAGACAGAAAACTGTACTTGAACAAAAATTAAAATTACAAAAAGTGATAACACACACACTAAAGAATTAACTGTAAAAAAAAGATACCATTGGTTTTAGGGTTTGGATAATGACTAGAAATCTCAAAAGACAAAGGCCTTGGGGTAGACTGGAAAGGAAGAATCCCAGGAGGAGGGAACAATACGTGTTAAGGTACACACGGTGGCATATTAATCTTTTTCAATCCTGTTTTTTTCAAAACCAGGTAAAGATTTGCTTGTAGCTAGTTTATTTTGTAAAGCAATTACAAGGAACTGTAGTGGAAGAAAAGGAAGTGTCAAGGGGGAAGGAGGAAAGACTCCTCCCAAAATGCACCCCTGAGCTACTCACCACTGTGAACAACTGGAGCTCCAGCCCCTTTGGGACCCTCAGGGGATCCTGTCTATCGATTGCAGTCCCGACTTGTCTTCTCAGGACACGTAACAGGTCTATTTACCGCCCGCCGTGGTCAATGTTTGCCCCCAGGCGCACCAACTCCCTGGGCTGTGTGGATTCCTATGAAGGTCTCCAGTGCAGGTGGCGGGGGTTGGGGTGGGCGAGAGGAGATGTGCTGTGCAGGGGAAGTGAGATGTGAGGGAACAGCTTAGCACAAAGCACAGCAGGGTGCTGCTACAGAGGCTGGGGTTAAATGTCAAATCTAAGGGACGTGAGGCTGAGTACAGTATGTGCCAATATATAAGGTAAGAATAAGTCATTTGATATAGAGAGACAAGAATTGGATGTAAAATAAAATAGAGAGAAAAATCTAAAAAGTTAGGTTGTGGGTAGCCCTTGCAATAAACTGGGGTATGTTTTAGGATGTCAAATATAGGTGCTATTGGAGTACACGGCAGGAGTTCTTGGACAAGTGGAGGGAGTTCAGGAAAGGCTTTCCAAGAGAACTAACGTTAACCTGATATGGAAAGGAGAGTAGAGTCTGCTGTATGAGAACGAAAAAGGAGAAGTGGTCCAGAGAGACGGGCACTGCCGGGAGGAATGGAGAGAAAGGAGCACAGTGAGTCCAAGGGACCACAGGGAGCTCACCACAGCCAGCAGTTGTGGAGGGTGAGTGGGGCAGTGCTCACAGGCACCTGGACGAGTGGACAGTGACCAGTTTGTGCAGCAATTTTGAAGATGAGGAAGAAAAAAAGATCAGGAATCACTGAGTCAAATGGATACAAATGTTGTGAATCATTCTTGTTCTTTAGCACAAATAAGTTAACCTTATTTAGATCCACTTACACTTCTCCGGCTGTATTTTCAACAAATTCGCTTTGGGCAGGTAGAATGGAGGCAGCTCTCCCTGTTCAGAACTCAGCATGACACTGCCTGGGGGGTTCTGATAACCACCCCACACCGCTGGGTGGGCTCCGAGCTCCGAGGCTGGAATCGCAGTGCAAACAATCAATCACGGCATCACATCCAACTCTTGAAAATAATGTTGAAATTTTTATTATTAGTAATTTTTAAATAACCAGTTTAATCAGTCACTCTTTTATTCCACCCATTTTTAAAAATTATATATAAAAAGGAGGCCTTGCCTGGCTTGCTCCGTATTTTATACCTTTGCTGTTTGTCTATAAATAGAAGATATTTTTACTTCTCTCTTGGTGGCACTGGGTGCTTGTGGTCTCCTCCCACAAATGTGGCACACAACTCTGAGATGGGAATCATCTGCTACATTTTAGAAACACTGGAGATTAACAAAGGGCCATATGGAAAAAAGATTATCTGCTTTGCATCAACTACAGTTTACAAGAACAAACAATGCTTCAGGAACGTACAAAGTGCCTGTTTTGTTAAACTTGAGGTCATCTGCTCACTTGTCAGAACATGGCTTCTCCAAAGTCCCAAAACTTTCGAGGCCGGTGAAGTACTTGGATGGGTTCCAAGGGAGAGCAATGAAAGTGATAAAAGATTTGAAGGCTAATACCTTTGAGAGAAGGCTAAAAGACCAAGAATTATTTCTCCTCTCAATGAGAAGTCAGAGATAATTTAACAATCTTTAAGTATAAGGAAGATTTTATATGGAGAGCAAGGATGTCCGAATCCAGGGAAGTCTGAGCAAGGAGACGAGCACAGAGCGAGGGCGGCAGCCCTGAGCTGGCGGGGAGCATTTCAGGGCGGAAACCCCTTCCTCCAAGGCCCAGAAGGTGGGATATTACCTAGCACTGAGGTGTCATGTACTGTTTGTGTGAGCACTGAGGTAAGATAAATGACTTCTAAGAATCCCTAAATTCAGTAGTTTTGGGGTTTTTAAAAGGTCTTCGATTTGAGGGGACTCAGAGGGAAAATAAATTATTGGCCAAGACTTTATTCTTATACTTCCTGATGAGTAATGGTAATATCTGCAACTAGAATTCCAGAAATTTCTGTTCTATTACCAGTTTACCAGTTTTATACGCAATGGCACATGGTACATATACACAATATATACAACGTATACACAATACTCAATAATTTTATTATACCTTATACACAATACACTAAAAATTGTTTCTATATTCCCTAGGTTATCTCTATTCCTCTTATCTCTTCCAATCTGGTAAGATACTGTCATACCGGGCCATCTCAGCCTTTCATTCTCAAAACTGAGAATATAAATATATAGTCTAATAATTCATTTGAAATAAACATTCTTCCATTCCAGTAGCAAAAAATGTATGCATAGAAACACCTGCATATTTTTGAAAGTATACTGAGCTATAATTTTATGGCAGACAGCAGCATAGCATTCCATTTACAATCATTTTACAAAGGTGGATGATAACAGAAGCTAGGACAATACAATAAAATACTATGCCTGCAATAAAAAATCAGACTTCACTCTCTTGAAATGGGCTCATGCAGATCACTATATCTCTGTTTACGGGGAATTTTAAGATAGTCACAAAACAAAACTGCCAAGCATGAAAGAATTATTCCTTTAACAGCTGTTCAGTAAGGTCAAAAACACAGAAACTACTGAAGGTTACAAAAGTATGGCTACAACTCTTGGGAATTTAGCTCAGTTGCAGCAGAAATTTCAGAATCCTCGTCTAGCCATGCCCCACCAGGTGTTAGAATGCTAGTGGTTGGTTACAAGGTTTCAGGAGCCCAGTTCTGCCCTCTGACTTACCGCCTCACACCACGAGGACTGAGGAGACAGAGTTAATACATAAATGCATAGATGTCGCCGATGCTTAGTTCAAACAAGAAACAAACATGGATCAATGGGAACAATCTGACCCCAATATCCCATTTTCAGCCCAGGTATCAGCAATAGGAAGGCTAATGTGCACAATCCTGAAAACCTGTTCTCCAAATGCACTATTGACTGAAAAGCTGGACAAAATAAGAAATTAAATGAAGCTGAATAAATACCTGTACTGAGAGCTAGACATCAAAACTATATTTAGTGAAAAATAACCAAAAGAAAAAAAGACATAGATCAAAAGGTCATCCTGTGAAAGAAACATTGTTATTTCTGAGGTTCCGTGATTCTAAAATTGACCTGAAGGCAGATTTGTTTCTTCTTTTCTATTTAATTTGAATAGATTTCTCTCTCCTTTTTTATTTCTAGAGTTTGGCTATCTTACTTTAAAAAAATTCCCAATGAAACCCAGATTTTATAAACTAGAGAGACTTAGGTAGTGCAATTTTGACTTTGAAGTCATCTCTGGGAACTTCCAGTATAAACAGTTTCCGCAATTCTGTTTAAGAGCGTAAAGTGAGTCAAATAGAAAATAATACAAATCGGTGCACTGTGACCATGGCCAGAGCATTTATAAAGGTGATTCCTTGAGTTCCTTATTTGTTAACCTCACCCAATATTAAATTTCATAGATTCTGTATGGTTCTTTCCAACGGTCTAGCATTACCTTGATATTCCAAAAGCTTCAATGCCTTCATACTACTAGTACCTCATTCAATTACATTTGTTACTAAAAAGACTGAAGGTGTGCTTGGACCATGAAAACTGTGCTTTTCGTGTATCCAAATGCAACAGAACACAACTCGGTGCAGATCCTGCTTAGAATGTGGAACTTTCCTCTGCTAAAGTGCCACCAACTTAACGATGAAACAAAAATAAACGCTGGTTGAAATTAGTCAGATTTTGACAGGGATGTTTGTAAATCCCTCAGATGGAGCAATCTAGAAAGTTCAGGTTATGAAATGTCCTCTCTAAAAAAGTCTTAATATAACTGGGAAAGATCTGAACCACCCCCCAGCTTGTCTGACTACTCCCAACTGTCTTATGTCCCTCTGGTGCTCCCACCACCACCCCTGTTTCCCTTGGGAGGGATACTTGATTTCCAAATTTTGGTTCCCCAGTGTGGTGATCTTTCCTCTGACTACAGGCCTTGATGAGACCTCCTCTCCTTTCTTTTCTCATTCACAGCACACTGGTGCATGTGACCAAAACTTTACTGAAAGTGTGAGGATAACCAGTGATGGTGTCAGCATATTGAAAATTTCTGTATTTAAAGCTTCATGTCTGTCCTTTGTCTTTATTAGCTTCCAAGGGCTGCTGTAACAAAGTAACACAAATTGGGTGACTTGAAATAACAGATATGTATTTTCTCGCAGCTGGGCCATTCTCTGGAAGAAACTTTTAGGGGAGAATCCTTCCTTGCCTCTTCCTAGCCTTTGTTGGTAGCTGTTATTCCCTGGCTTTCCTTGGTTTGTGGGTGAATCACTCCATAACCTGCCCCCATTGTCACTTGCTGTTCTGCTTCTGTCTTTACATGGAGTTCTTGTCTTTCAGTTTAAATTTTCCTCTTCTTGTAAGAGCACCAGTTGGATCAAGAGTTGATCAACCTAGCCCCATATCACCCCGTTTTAACATAGCCAATTACATCTGTAGAAACGCTATTTCCAAATAAGGTCATGTTCTATGGATTAGGGGTCTGTAGCATTCAGTGTTCTGCAGAGAAACAGAACCAATAAGAGACAGAAAGAGAAATAGGCTCATGGGATACGGAGGCTGAGAATTTTCCGAATCTACTGTTAGCAAGTTGCAGATCTAGGAAAGGCAGTGGTGCAATTTCCGTCTGAGTCTAATGGCCTGAACTAGGGAAGCCTGTGGTATAAATCCCAGTCCAAGCACAGAAGACCAATGCCCCAACCCAGGCAGGCAAGCAGGACGGGAGCAGATTCTCCCTCAGTTTTTTGCTCTATTCAGGCCCTCAGCAGATTAGATGATGCTTACCATGTTGGGGAGGGTAATTTAGGATACTTATTCCAACAATTCAAATGCTAATGTTACCTGGAAACACTCTCACAAACACGTTCAGGAGTAATGTTTAATCTGGGCACAGTCAGGTTGACACTTAAGTTTAACCGTCACAGGTTCCAATATCATTTTGAGGGGACACAATTCAGCTCATAGCACTGTAACAGGGAACTTCCCCCGTGTTATTATTCCTTTGGTGCAGCCACACCATTCTCGGGGCCCATTGCTAACCCTCAACAACTACATGAACTCTCTCCAAAGGTTTCTAAGACCTGGCCCTGGCTCTCTCCAACTTGCTATAAAGTCTTTCGGATCAACATTCCAAGTTTCTTTGATTTCACCGAAAGAGTAAATTAGAGTGTGTGTGTTGTTGTTGTTAAAGGTTTTCATTCTTTTTACTGCATTTACATAATAATATGTATTCTACGCTTCCTTGGGGATATCTGAGTTTCTTCTAATGAATTAAATAATGTGTCTTTTTTCTAAGTGGTTATATTTTTAAATATTATTTTACATAATGGCCATAATCCACTACTTCTTCAGGAAATATTTAATCTACTTATTTTAAGCCATAAAGATATAGTAAATTCCTACTTTCCTCTCCTCTCTTCCATACAATTCACCCTCAGATTATAGTTTATCACTATATGTTTGTTGCCCTTTCTACCTTTAAATACACCTATGCCTCTATCCCTTGACTTACCAGCATTAATGAAGCCTTTCAATCTGAGGTTGTAATGCATGAAGTTTTCAGCACACGCAGACCACTGCTCCGTTCTTCTCTCCCCTCTACTTTGACAGGGTGTATCACTTTAACAATCTGCTTTGTAATTCTCTTTGTTTTAGACTTAGTTCTACATTTAAACACACTCACAAATAACTACCAGACATTTTCTCAGTAGTTTATTCATTTATTTTTGGGACACCTATGGCTTATCATTATTTCTAGGAAATTTTAATAAATTGTTATTATCTTCTCTGATGACTTGTCTGTTTCTTCCTGAGGGACACTAACCACGCACACCTTGTAACTCCCTGTCTGTGTTTCCTGTCTCGTTTCTGTGGTCACTTTTAACTCCCGGTTCATGTGCATTTCTTCACACCTTGAAATCTGTGCCCCGTGCTCTTGCCTTACTCTTCTGTGTACCGCCTCTGATTCTGTCTTCACATGTGGTTGTTCTGTTCTCTCTCCTACTCTTTCTCTCAGTTCTGTCAGCTTATGCTTTATCTGCTCCTGTCACCTTACTCTATTTTACTATTACTCTCTTCACTGAGATTCTGATTTATAGGGAGGATTTCCTTCACTAGGTTTTTAAAAATTTGTATCACATAGTTTAATCACAATTTTCATATATTCCATGGAAAGTATCACTAAGGAGAGTTCTTTTTTTTTGCCCCCTTTTTCCCTATTTATTTATATCTTGTTTTTTTAATAGTATCACTTGTAGAGATTTTGTACTATTCTTTTATATAATGAGTTGGCTTTGCATGGCATGAATTCTTCCTCTGCCCACTATTTGAGTGATGTCTGTGTTGGAGATTGGGGTTGGTCAGGGCACGTTCTGAGCATTGGGCAGTGCTGTCCTTGGTGGCATAAGGCTGTGTATGGGAACAAACTCCTTTTGTTTTTTCTTTTCTTAATCAACCAGGAATGATAGCTGTAGTATCAACCACAATGTCAAGGTCTCCTCTCTTCTGGCCTGCCTCCCCAATAGACAGCTTACTGAGCAAAGGACCGTTTGTGTGGTTCCGCTATGAGATCCCCCCTCCCCTGCTTTTCCTTTGTGCAGGACTGGGTCTTGGGAAGCAAAGAGGGCCAACTCAAGACCCTGTTCCTATGTTTTCAAACAACACAATATCACATGCTTCCCCCCCCTCCAGAGTAGACTACATTGTTTGGGAAGAATTTTATCTGTTGTGTTCATCTAAGATCTGTAGCTATGACCATCATTTCTTAGTGTTTTCCTGAACTCTGGTTTGACCTTCTCTGTACCCAGCAGCCATTCCACAGATGTTATGGCTATGGTCACAGAGGTCCTGCAATTGCATTAAAGGTGGAAGGGTTTTTTTTTTCTGTTTCTGCTGTCATTATTTTTGGGTGATTACCAAAGGGCTAAGGGAACTGTACTATTTTTATGCCACTATTATTTTTGTTTTGCTTCAAACTTTATTTAACCTTTAGTTTTTCAATGAAGACTACAAAGGTAAGAAACCAAGAAGCTACATACAAAGAAATTACCTATGGTTATGATAGAGCACACACAGGACAAGAATTCCTTGTTTCATTTCTTAAACTAAAAGAACTTGCCACTGTATCACACATTGGCATAGTTTTAATAGTGAACTGAACTCATCATTACTAAAGCAATAAACATAAAAATCTGGACTTTGTACTAAGAATCTATCATTTAAGTCCATGCTTGAAAATAAAGTTTCCATGACATTTCATAAGTTTGAAACAATAAATGTTTCTCCAATGATCCTCTCACATATATTCTGTTTACTCTCAGCAGTAGATTCAGATGAAGGATAATTAATATGGAATATTCAACTGTTAGTGTAGTTTCCTGAATTTTTTTATTGACAGAAAATTTATTTCTAAATCATCGATACAGCAGCATCTGCTGACACATAACCCCTTAAAACTATTAAACTATAGTGGCAAGTCACTTTTATAGTGAATACTGATGTTTCTCTTCTTTTTTGGTGACACAGACAAATGTAAATGAGCAACGACCACATGTAGGTAGACTCAGATATGCAACTGCATTTGACATCAATGAAAAAATCTATAATTGCATTGTCTTAAAAATAACTAGATTTAAAAATGAAATTAATGAAAATATTCATAAAAATATTTCTATTCAGTATTTTGCAGTTTTGGAAAAAACTATTGAAAGGTGAACACTCCTTTATATAACTATGTTCAATAAAGTCTGGACTTTCCGGTAACGATGACTAGGATTTACTCACACGGGTGTCACGAAAATCAGTACAAATAAAGACCGTGCAGTAGAAATTAACCTAGCTGAACCTTGCAGACCCCTGAAGAATTAGGGCAAAAGCCTTGTAAAAAGATTGCTTCTTTTAACATGATCTAACTTTTCTTTTACTGTTACCTATGTTGCCAGTGGTGGGTGGGCAAATATCTTTCAGCTCCCGAAGCCCCTTTGTTTGGAAGCAGAGAGGACAGTGGTTTGGACTGCCACAGTCATTTTCATGGGTTGGCACAGAGTTCTAATTATTCTGGGGTGTATCACAAGATATAATAGATCACACAGTAATCATGCTGTTCTTCACCTGGGGCCTTTTCCACTTTCATTTCTGCTTAGCGTTGAGTGTCCAGCTTCTCCATGGATCTTTTATCTATCCTGTGTAAGTGCTATGATTATTAATACTTTTCTTAATCCATCCTGTCAGTGAATACAAAGAATATAAGGGTGTTAAGGCTTTTATATTAAAAATAAAAATAAAGAATAAATTAATTTGATGCAGGTCAGTTAAGACATAAAGAGCAACCAAGTGCTACAACAATTACATGTATTCTTTTCCAGGTTGCATATATTTCAATGCCATCTACATGGAAGTGGCAGTATATGGAACATTTTTATTAAAGCTCTTCCTGACCTTCTCTTTGATGTTAGACATAACATTAAATATGACATTAGCTATGGAGAGAATGAAAAGAAATGAATATACCTGATTTTAAAAATGGAATGCAAATTGGATAGTTAAGGGTTAAACGCACAAGGCAGCAGCCATCATTACATCTTTATTAAGTACTTACTATGTACAAGACACATTGCCTACTGCTATGGGAATACAAGCAATTGAAACTGTCTCTCAGGAATTTTTAACACATTTCTAAAGATGACGTGGAAATTAAAAGAAATACAGAGTAAGACAGAAATAAATGATTTTCACAAACAGTAAATGATTAAATTCCAAGGCTGGAAAGGTGATAAAAATTGGATAAGTAGAGATAAAGGGCAGAGATTTTGAGAGTAAACAGAAGTATGAGCAGAATTGGAGGCAGAGAAGTTCTAAACATATTTGGCTGGAGAAGATGATTCATATGGCTAGTTTTAGTCAATAAACTAAGAAAGGAAGATGAGGACCAAACACTGAATCTTAGTGCAAAAGAAATCTCAGAGGGAAAATTTATTCAATACTTAACTTTTTTAAATGTAATAAGATTTTTATTTGGTTATAACTATTTGTTCTTTTAGTGCATTTATACCAACCACCCTCTCCCCAGCAGTCCCCACACTATCGTCCATGTCCATGAGTGCTTTTTCCTTTTTGCTCATTCCCTCCATCGTTCCAATACTTAACTTTTGTCCAAGACCATACTTTTAAAAACTGGATTAGATAAAGAATTTTTCCCATCCTTGAGGTTTTTATGGAATTGGTGACTTTATTAACTGACTCTTTTTAGAATTTCTCTTCCATTTGGACTTACATTTTTTTCTTTTTTGTTCAGTGCTGAATGGAAATCTCTTTATTAAATGCTTTGCATTAATAGTCAAAGTGGGTTAATTAATGCTATGGTAAAAAGATAACCTCTCAAATGTTAGAAGCTAACTACAACAAAAGTGTATTTCTTAGTCACAGCAGAATAAATGTGTAATGTGGGCCGAGTAGAGATTCTACTCCACATGGTCACCCAGAGATCCAAGATGACTGAGGCAACCCTAATGGTCTGGCATGTAGTGGAGATCTTGGTTTTCTAGACTACTTTAGCAAAGGAAGATCCAGCTGTGGTATCACACTCTGGTACGTCAAGCTATAGCACATTAGTTTCCCACATTCTGTTGGCCAGATCACGTGGTCCTCCAACCTGCAAAGGGGTGTAAAACATAGAGGAACAAATGGTATGTTAGGTGGACTCCACTCTCTCTGCCACACACTTCATGGGAAGTGCACCAATTGAAGGCACATCATGAAATTTCTCTACCTTTTTTTCCTTAAAACTGAAATTTTC
The DNA here is from genome assembly GCA_004024845.1 of Tonatia bakeri. Taxonomy (NCBI): domain Eukaryota; kingdom Metazoa; phylum Chordata; class Mammalia; order Chiroptera; family Phyllostomidae; genus Tonatia; species Tonatia bakeri. The sequence goes on along the minus strand of PVIA01000250.1, from coordinate 475,877 downwards.
TCAAAACTTAAATTTGCAGATTTTATTTCCTAACTTTTTAATCATTATGTGGGTATTTTTTTCTAAATCCTCTTTAATCAATACCCGTTCTACTCATAAATAGAAATTAAAATTTACATTGATTCTATATGAGATGCAAGAAAAATCTCATTGTAATTATTATTTTCTCTGATGGATTTACCCCTTCACAAATTATTTATAATCAACGGTAATTTCAGACCAGCTCTCAGCTATCTCTGGCCACTCTGTGTACTCATCCTGCTTTATTCGCCTTCAGCATTTTGCTGCAAGCCCTTTACCTTCTCGGCCAACCCACTTACGCCCTGTCAAAAAACGGTGTCAGCATTTCAAGTCCTCAGTCAACTGCATCTTCTCCAAAAGGTTTTCCCAGATTCTACCCATCAAAATTCATCCCTCCCTCTCCAGACTAAGAGTATGAATGTCAAATGATTATCCTGGCATGCTTTTTGTATTTGCATCTCTATAAAGCATGCAGTAATGACTTTGCTGTCTCCTCTTACCCTCCCTGCTAACATTTGGTAATGTTTGGAGATAATTTCAATTGTCAAAATCTGGGTAGTTAAGGGATTGCTACTGGCAATTAATGGATAGAAGTGGGGATGTGGTTCAATATCCTGCAATGCACAGACAGCCACCACAACCAAAATTTAGCAGCCTAAAATGTTATAGCATCAAGGTCAAGTCTGAAGACCAGAGTGAGAACCATTTTTCCTGTCTTTTCTTCCCGCAGAATGCCAACCACAGTGCTCTGGCAGATAGTAACATACTCAAAGTTTTGTAATGATTGGGCTCCGAAAGTGTCTGAAACAATCACCAGACAGTATTGTTAGAAAGGAGAAGTTAATTTTTAGTAACAGCCATGGTGGTGTCTTCAATGTATACCCAGAGTTTCTTCCTTCTAAAGCCATGAGAGCATTATACTCCCCGTTCCATCTGCAGTTGCGTGTGACTATTACTCCCAGCCATTGTGTTGCATGTGGGAGTCACTTGAGTTATTTCTGTGCCGTAGTGTTTAGTTGCCCATTGTGAGACCCTTCGGTTCCCTATCCTTCCAGCTGCTGGAATCAGCCGACATCCACAGTACTCTACAAATACAAATACAAAGGTATGCAATGTGAGTGAGAGGTCATTGTTCAACTAGTTCTTCAGTCCATATATATATTTTAATCTCATGTAAAATTCTGCTCACTCTTAAAATACTGGCTTATGTCAGTACGATTTCTCTGAAGACTTTAACGACATTACTGCAGTTTATATGCCTGCCCTCTCTGACATGAACTTGTTCCTTGGATTTGTTTTGCTGATAAATCAACAATTTTTGAAATCACAGTTTTTGAAAGTGTTCCTAAGTCAGTCTTCATTCTGCTTTTGAATTTTTGCTTTACTAACCAGGGCTATAATATTGACTTTACTTTTCCTAGCCAATCGTAGTTCATGTATGTTTTTAGTTACACTGTATGTTTTCCAATATGGAGCATGAATCTAATTCTGCTTGTTTCTGTTAGTTTGTAAAAGATATTCTGTTAACACGAACTACTCATGGAAAACAGAACTACCATAAAATTACAGAAAGAGCCCTGCCAAGGGAAAATGAGGTAGCACAGAGAGCTTTGTACCTAACGGTAGAAAAACTGGATGCAGTGCAACTTCACCAATTGACTTCTGTAAGATAGACAAGGTTGATAAGATCTATATGCACACTTTGTAAAGCAGTGCGCTCTATGCAAAGGAAAGTTATTAATAGTGTGGTAGTAGGTCTCTTGCTTTGACTCTGTTGCCACTGACTGAACTCTACAAGCATGTCAGTAAGTGACTTCCTGGTTTTCAATTTCTTCACTCACACACTAGAGTACGGAGCAGTTAATTTTTCTTTCTCTGTCCAAATATTAAAATTCTAGGTTTCTATACACAATGAGTTGTTCTTAATTTAAATGCATTATTTCCTTTTTTAAAAAAAAGATTTTTTATTTACTTACTTTTAGAGAGGGGAAGGAAGGGAGAAAGAGAGGGAGAGAAACATCAATGTGCCATTGCTTCTCACGTGTCCCCTACTGGGGACCTGGCCCGCAACCCAGGCACGTACCCTGACTGAGAATCTAACTGGCGACCCTTTTGTTTGCTGGATGATACTCAATCCACTGAATCACACCTGCCAGGGTTATTTCCTTATTTTTAAAATTATTCAGATATCCTAGAAATAAGTAATTTCTATACATTTCTAATTGTCACTATTTCATATAACTCTATGCATGACCCACTGTTTTCAATAAATGTTGGGATGAATAACTATTTACCATAGTATCAAATCATTAATCAAAAATAACTCCTTTGTAGCATAGATATAATAGTATTAAATAGTAATAGTAATAGATTTTGGCTAGACAGTGTTGCCAAAAACTGTCTCTATCTGACTTAATTTCACAACAATGGTAAATGATAGATAAAAATGATAAGGTGAAAATTATGATAACATTATTTTTAGATTGGGCTATATGACCTCTTTATTCATTTTAAACTTCCCAAAACATTTGTGATCACTCTATAGAATCAGTACACAAACTATAATCTGAAAGAAATCGGTGGTGTTTTCACAGTACATGAACACAAGCATCTGATTTATAGTTCAATCTGTTAATGCACTCTGTTATTAGGCCACCTGGCAGTTTTATGCATTGTGAATTTAAAGAGGAGCTCAATGTAACATAAGCTTTACAAGCTGGAGAAATATTATTGAAATGAAACATGAATGAGGACCATTTAAACAATAAAATAATGTGTATAGACTGTATATTTTTTAGTTTTAGTTAATACATGCCTTAGGAATAAATTCTGAAATAAGTTGAGGTTCTTATGAGACTATAAAGATGAAATTCAAAGTAAACTTATTATTGTACTATTGTTAATCACATAGTTTTCATGTTCTTATAGAGAAGCAAAATACAGCCACAAATTCCTCTGAAAAATTAAGATCACATATCAACTACATTTTCTTTTAGTACTTGCAGAAGTGCACTTGGGGAAATGCTGTCAGAATGAAAAGCCAGAATTGGGTGGTGAAAAAAACCCTGGAACTTATTGACCATCTCTTTTATGACTCTCAGTTTTATTATCATTTAAGGAATTTGATCCACCATTGTTGCAGAATAAAATAAGGTCTGTACAAAGCTAATCCCAGAAAATATGTCAATAAGATTAAGCAGTGGTATAACAATGAATCTGTATTAGACTTGAAAAAAGTGTGTCTACTGTAATGTGATGATACTTATCCTACATGGTTTTAAATATATCAATTAGTAGTTCACGTAGTTTATGAAAAGTATTACATTGTGAAAACTAAAATATTCTTTAAAATATTATGAGCAAGCAGGATTCTTTACCATGACCTATGAAATTTGGGCTTGGTTTATTCAATTTTATAACACTACTATAGTCTCTTTAATTAAATTTATGAACTACAAGTTATGACAGTTATTTTTATTCAGAAATTGCACTCTAATCAAACTGCATTATTCACATCAGGATTTTAAAGGGATCTACCTATAGATTCATATCAGTATAACTTCAAAATATACTTGCTTTAAAAAACATGCAAATGGCTTAAGGGAAATTATATTTTTATATAAACATAACTATTTTCTCCAATTTTAAATTATGAAAATGTGAAATATTAATAAAATTGCAATGAGTTCTGTATTTTGAAGCATAAGGCACTCCACAAATAATTATGAAAAATAGTGGCTTTTCAAAAAGATTTTTTTTTCTTTAAAATTTATGGGGAAGTATTGAAATTGTTTCTTATTGTCTCAATGTTTTCCAACTATTTCACTGTCCGGTGGTGGAAAAAGTGAATACACTTTCTCATACATTAGAAGCCAGAATCAAAATTTTAAATTTATCCAACAAGTATTATGTGTTTAACCCTAACATTAACTTCATCGTTAGATATTTGGATTCCACATCTGGATTCTGCTATTTCTGTTTAAACTTCCAGTTTTCATATTTCAGTTTAGAGATTTTGATAACATGATGCCTAAGCTTTTTTACAGAAAAAAGAACTGAAAATAAACAGTCATTTAACAAATTTGACTCTGCCATATATCAATCATGGTATGCTGCTTTGTTTAATGTTTTGAGAGTTGATATTTGGATAGTTCTTACGGAGAAGCACTTGCCTTGTACGGAGGTAACTGTGTATTTTTTGCCTGTCTAATGTGCCCTGAAGACTTTTCGATTGGGAACTCAGGGAGGTCACAGGATATGATAAAATTCTTTTAACTGAAGTGTACTGGTTATGAAAATTGCTTGTTCCACTGGGCGATTTCACTGCTTCATTTACAGCGCAGGCGCTCACCGCGCTTCCACTGGCGGTGATCTGACCCCTATATTTCTCATCTCCCTCCTGCAATGTGGGTCAGCAGTGTTGTCAGATTCCTTCTCTCCTGTAAAACATTTTATTTTTAAATATGTGACACAGGAGCTTTCTAAAAGAACAGGTTAAAAAAGAAGTCCTGCTGAATGGCATTTATGACTCAGAGAAGTATCATTGCCATTGACCTCCCAACTCTTCTTAAATAGTCAGAGAAGGGCAACAAAATTGACAATCAGGCTTCCGGGGAACAGCTTTCAGCCCAACTCAACTCGTGTTTGGCAGCATAATCATGCAGATCTGGCTTCGAGATGAGAAGCCGGTCAAGCCTATAATAATGAGGGTTCAACAAATTTGAACTTCCTCTCTCCACAGCAGATTTAGAAGCCGTTGGTTTGTTACACACTTATTAAAAGGTTTTGTAGCACTGAAATGTTACTTCGGATATTCAACCTAATTCTCTGATTCACAAGTTAGAGGTCAGGATTCTAGAAAGCTTTAAGATGTCTATTTCTGTTTTCACAGAGATGCTGGTTTAAAAAAGTTTTGTTCTCTCTTCTCTTTTTTCTAATGACGCTTTCAATATTTTTCCAAGAAAGTATTGAGCTAAGGGGGATCTCTCAGTAACCGTTTACTAAGAAAACTGATACTGTTACCTATCAACCACTTCTTAAGATTTGGTATTCAGTATAGTCACTATGATAATAAGAAAATAAAAAGAAACTCAATAATAAATTATTACTTGGTCTTTATTTTACCAACCACATTTTTATGATTTAGATAAACACCAACAGTTCTTAGACTACAAAGAAAGTAATAGAAAAAGTATAATTGATGTAAAATTCAAAGGAGAAAATATATATTAAATATACGATAGTAGAAGGAAATGGTCAATCAGGTTGCTCCATTTTCTGCGAAGTCACCATCCTAAAACTGGGCAACAGCACTTCAACTCGTAAGGTGATATCTATTTAAAATACTTTCCTTCATGGAAACATTGTTCCTAATCTTACCCAATAGTAACCTGAGCCATTTGTTTCATCTGTAAATGAACTTTTACCAGGCCCAGACCTGTTTCTCAAAGGGAGACACAGAGAGAAAGAGATGGGACCAAGGCCAATGGCGCTTGCTGGGTCTATAAGAGGTTTATTTCTCCTTCATGGAAAGGAAGCCAGTTATAATCATGTTGCCTCAAGAAAAACAATAGAGGCCCTCTGTCATAGCTGCCAGAAACTGAATTAGGAAATCAAAAGAAAAACAGCAGCTGGGTTGGGTCTCGTATTGGTCACCTGTTGCTCTATTCAGTCCCCAGCCAGAGAGGGTCTCTTCACCTTTCCGTGGGATAGATGTGCACAAAACGCCAGCCAATGAGTGTTCTGATGTTACCACAACAGGTATTTGAAACTGAACTGCAGTAGTTACCACCCAGGATGGTCCCTGCTCCTTGGGGATAGTTTTAAGGTTGAGTAAACCAGGAAAAATACCTGAAAAAATTCATGCTGGAAAAATAACAATATTGATAATTTATCAGAGTGCTAGGGCTAGATTTAGTCCCAAATGTGTCTGTTACCCAAACTAGTAATAGTTCAATAAATTCACAAGAATGCCATACATTTAAGAAAGAAGAAAACACTTGGCTCTCTGTTGAAAAGACCTTGTGAAATTCTTCACAGAGACTGTGCAATAAATTTCTCATCAGGTGCAGGCACAGAAAGCATGTATTGAAAGGGAATTATAAGCCTTAGTTTCTGTACATAATAAAAATCTATGGTGGAGATATGTCTAATTTCTGAACATTTAAGCTCCCCTTATGAACAGGTTAAAGCTATATCACAGCTGTTCTGTGACCCAGTAGGAATTGTTCCATTTTCCTATGTGTGCATGCTACTACATTCAGATATACATAGTCAGATCCAGATTGATGGATTTTGCCATATTTTATATTGACCATTACAATGAAAGAAGATAAAAGTATACCTAAATAAATTTACTGTTAGCTTATTGTAAATTGTCTGCAGATATTTCTAAAACCTGGTTTACCCAAGAATTCCCACTACTGTAATCGTATGACTTGTTTTCATTTGTTTCTTCTGTTCCATGGGCTATGTGGTTCCAGCAAAAAAACTCCGAATCACAAAACTATTGACTCACAATAATTGTTTGTCCACATGCATCCCTCAGGTTTATTCCTTTATTAACAAATTTCCTTGGGGTTTAGGGATTTCCTGAGAAGCATCTAGCCATAGGAAGCAGAAATGTTGTCACTGCTGGTTCTGAGTCAGTATATTTTTAACTTGCCTGTGTCTTTTAGCTGAGTCATTTGCCCTGGGGAAGAGAAAAGAAAATGAAAAGCAAAGAGCAGAACAGTCATAGCAGGGCTTTTTACACACACTGGGGAAAAAAACGGAATTTGCATTTCTAGAGGAAATGTCGTACACTATCCCCTCATTATTTTATCCTTTAATATAATGTATATACAGATGTGATGCCAATCTTTCAGGTTAGTAAACATTTTAATGCATACTCATTGCATAGTATATAGTATAAGAAAATATGGAAACTTCTGCCTTTTCAAAGCTGATAGACTAAAGAAGCAACACTCAGGTCCAGTTATAATTTTTATTTTCACTGTGCACTGTTGGGTGTTGGGGTATATATTATTTCACTTACCCCTCACAATGACCTTCTGAGACCACATTTCACCAACTGCCCCCTTTCCAGAAGAGAACTCAGTGCTGTTCGAATATAGATTTGTTTCTCCGTCAGCAGTGCATTTCACTGAAGCTCAGAATGCAACAGTGTCAAAATTACAAAAATCTAAAATAATTTACCTAAAAAGTAGAAATATGATAAAAATATAAAAACCTTTACTTTTGGGAAAGGCAGCAAAGAGCAGATGCAATTCATGTCATTCCCAGAGTGGTCTCTTGGCAAATGGAGAAATTTATAAATATGAAAGTGCTATTAGTTCTTGAGCTCCTCTCCACACACGTTCCGAGTACTCTTCTCTGCACGCGGCAGTCCTTCAGCAAATGATGGGTAAAAGTGCACGTGGGGAGATCCCCAGATGCCTTTGACTGAGTGGTGGGAAGCGTGGCTGCCAGACGAGGCTTGGAAGTGGAGCCGCTGAGAGCAGGGAGGGTACCTTGCAAAGCCCTGCTCCTTCCTGCTCGAACCTGTCTGCGACTGCTCCAGCTGGGGAAATCTGACTCAGGCCTCTGAAGCACAGGTATTTTATCTTAAATAAAAACAGCAACCAAGAGCAATTTCATTCCTTTCAGAATCATTTTCTTACCATCACCACGTGTTTCCTGTTGCCTCGTTGAGAGAAGCCAGAGACTCTGTTAATCAGACTTAGCTTCTTGGCACATTTGCCTGAAGGGAAGCAAAATGATTGGCCTAGGTACTTCCAGACCCCATAGAAGGACCAGAGATATCTGTAGGAGTTGCCCAGGATCCTAGAGCTCTGTGACTGGAAACTACCAGACAGACCCAAGTGGTGGGAGATGGCAGCACCACTAAGCCTAAACCTAAGCCTAAGCCTAAACCTAAGCCTAAGCCTAAGCCTAAACCTAAGCCTAAGCCTAAGCCTAAGCCTAAGCCTAAGCCTAACCCTACCCCAGAAGGCCTAAAATATCTGATTCACAGTGTCAGCATGGGACACCCCTGTCCTGCCTCAGGACACACAACGGGGACCAGTTATCGATGAATGCAGTTTTACCAAGCTTGCTTCCCTAACACACCCCTAGAGGATTTGAATAGTCCCTTGAAAGAGTTAGTCCTTGAGAGAGCGGAGGAAGGTCTTGCAGCACCAACAAGAGCTTGTAGTGTACAACTGATTCCGAGGCCGCTTGCACAGTCCTAAGTGCTCGTGTCCAGCTGCTGAGAGTGTGACCAGGTACGGGATAATGGAAGGCCCCCAGAAAGAAACCACATTCCCAGAAATGGTTGACCAGAAAGACACAGAAGCCAGTACTGAAAGCTCTGTTAAGAGCTCCGCCACATGACCATTAGGTCACCCTGAGCAGGACACAGGACTGCACAGACCTGCCGCCAATTCAGTGCCTGCCACACTGCAGAAATAAGCGATTCAGCACTGTTATCTGCTTAATAGAGTTGGGAGGGTGGAGACAGCTTACTATTTGTTATGCTCAGGAAAGAGAATAATAATTTTGTTCAAATTCTGGAAAAGGTGTCAGCTAATTAGGGACAGTCACTGCATCACTCCAACTTGGAGGGTTGGCCCAGGGGGAAAGTTATTACTAATCATTTCAACTGAAGATTCCTTTTACTGTAATTTTTAAATCTTTTTTTTTCACATCTTGACTCTTGTGATGATCTCTATTCATTTGTAACACCAACTACTGCATAAAATAGAATTACTCTGTCATCATTTCTTTGCCAAAGTCATGTTTGAATCAAAGTGTCAATGTTATGTAAGAGGTTTATTACAAAATTATCTGACTTCAAGTCTAATGAACAATTTCTTCAATTAATATTCACATTTTTAAAAAAAAGAAATACTACTGTGGAAAAAAGGAGAAAAATCAACAGGAGGGTGAGTAATAATGGCATAAATATATTTGCTGGTTCTCTTTTTTTTCTGATAAATGCTATGCCCTCACAGATTTCACACAAAAGAAAGAAAGTGAATATTGAATCAGGGGAATTTTTAAATTATGTAAAATTTCTGCCTATAATAGTCATGTGTGGGGAAAAGTATATTGTTATAAAACTTTTTTAAGGTTATTATGATTATTATTCTCAGAAAACCTGTGCTACACAAAAGTTAAATTTGTCAATCTTAAAATCAAGATTCAGTAGCAAAGATATCTGCATTATGATTGTTTTTTAAAAAAGATAATGTGCTGGAGCTATCGCTACTCCAGGCTCTTCCCTAGATTTTGCATTGAGCAGGAAGACAGGGAGGGATGCCAGGAGAAACTGGCTTACAAGTGGCCACACCACCCTGACCAACTGATAGTAAAGCAGAATCATCAGAAGTGAACGTTGGGTGCTGGAAGGACGGTTGCTTTTTTGCCTGATATAATACTGGGGCCTATCAGAGGGACACCAACAATTAGGAAGGAGATGTCAGTCAAGTTCAAAGAAACTAGGCTTAGAGCAGCAACAAGCTCAGGTCCAGGACTGGGAAGTAGGTGGAGTCCAGGTTATAAATCTTAAGAAGTTCAGTAGCTAAGGGGACAAGTTGGGTAGACCTGAAGAAATACTCTGAGAGCCCAAGTGGCCTTGACTGGACATTTTTGTGATTCTAATGGTGAACCTGCATAATGACTGACTAATCCTTACTTCTCTCTAATCAAGGCTCTGTTCCTCTATTTACATTCAAAACATCCTGCTGCCTGTTTAAGTGTCAGAGCCACACTGCCCAACACCCAGGTTTGTTCCCTTAAACCCCTGGGGGAGGAGCATTTGTGCTACAAATACTTCTGGGATCAAAAAATGTAGTACTGTGGTTGAGAGTGACCTATGAGAGACTTTATAAATATTTATACAAACACTGAAATGTTTATACAAATAAAGTGATATTAGAGGCTACTGTATACATCATCTCTTGCTCCTGAGAAATAGTCTAGTTTCTATCTCTTCAGAAGTGTAAATAAAATATTCAGGAAATTACTTTGCTTTATTTTGTGAAGTTGCAGTCTCCCAGATTTTTTCCCCTAGGCTTGTCCTCTAGCAAAATATGAGTGTCTAGCAAGGTAATTAAAAAACTAGAGTTTTAAGGTTGAGAAGTATTAACTGCTGCCTCCTAACTCCCAGGAATTCAAAGTAACTTGGATGCTTGAGGTTGAAGGAAGCTTTGAGTAACCTTGTTTAACCTTCCTGACATGCTGAAAAATATTTCTCAGATTCTTTCTTCAATTCATCAGGTGGACTCTCCCAGCAACTCAAGCTCCTCCTGTAGACAGCTCAGTTCCCTTTCCCCTAACAAATGGAAAATGTGTTAAAAGGTCCAGGTTATGTTCCATTAGTTTCTTTTATGTCTCCCAAGGCAAAACCTTGTCATGTCCTCCGACATGGGGCTTACTGTTCTTCCTTCACCCTTCCTAGTAGTCACTTCCATGTTGTTCAATTTATCTTCCATAGAAGAAACTCACAAGCTGCCAATACTGGAAGTAAAATTCTCACTGTTGAGCAAATGATTTTCTGGGTGAAATGGAGTTTTCTTAAGGTGATCCCAGAGCTTTGAATGGATTTATTCAGTAGAGTAACATCTTATTCAGGAGTTAGGCTTACATACAATAAATATTGCCTATAGTCTACTTTATCTTTGAAATGTCTTAAATTCTCCATAAAGTAGAATATTGTGTCATGTATGGTATACCCAATATCTAGCCCTGGATTCCTGCTGGACACTGAAGGAGGTGGTGGGCTTGCATACTGACGTTGCTCAAGGTCAGTGTTCTTACAGGGCGCCGTCTCTATCCTGACCGAAGAGGATAAATTAAGGCTGGTAACTCCAGCCAAAAGTTGCAATTTCCTTTTCAGATCATTGCAATATCCAATGATAACTATGAAAAATCCAAGAACTTTCTTTGGAAGAATGAATGAAGTTTAGGCTCAGAAGTTGTGCCAAAGCAATTTTACCCCACTGTTCATTGACTCAACATCACATCATGGCCATTCCTATCAATTTTTCCTGTAGAGAAGAAAACTCAGAGCAGTATGCCTGTAGTATTTGCAAAGTTCACCTACAATCTCCATAATTCCAGAAAAAAATAAGTATTTTATTAGATATATCAAGTGGCTTATTTTTTAAAAGACAATTTTTAAAAAATCACTTCCTAGTGAAAAGTAAAAGATTCCTATTGTACTCAACGAGCTATAAATATCCTGCTTTTCATTCTCTAAATTATAATTTCCATTTGTTTAACATCTAATTTAGTTCTATAAATATCCAATACCATTTTGATATTTGCTGAAATGTTCCAAGTACTGACCTCTTTATCAAATTAGGTTCATGATCAAATCAGGGAAAAATACAATTAAATTCTTAATATCTTTATTATTTGTCCAGCAAAACTGTGCAGTTAACCTTTAAATATTCTAAGCCTTTCTAGATCTCATGGTGATCAAAACTCTTCAAACTATTTACCTCAAAAATATCTTTAAAATTTTTTTCAGTGAAGCTGTTTATAAAATTAAATAAACCAAAATAATGTATTTCATAATTTTAAATTCTAAGTGTATTTGTTGTTTACATTACTATTGATGGTAATTAAGATTATTTGTATTAACAATTTATTTGCAGAAGTCTACTTAGTAATTTTATCACAGAACTACTTTTAAAAATACAAATAGTTTTTAAAAATTATAAATATAGGGGAAGTTCACTATAAATTTTTTCCTATATTTTATTAAATGTCTACATTGAGCATATGTTTTTTCTTTTTTAAAAAAAAATCTTTTATTTGTTAGTTTTTTATCATTGTTCAAGTACAGTTGACTCCATTTTCCTCCCACCACTCCCCACCCACCCCACCCATCCCCACTTCCCACCCTTGATCCTACCCGCTTTGGTTTTGTCCATGTGTCCTTCATACCCTGTAAAACTTTCAGACAATATACATAGAAAGTAAAAGTCATCCTTCAGAAATAATCACTATTAACATTCTGTGCATATCCTTTCTGTTTTTAAATACATAAATAAAACACACACCCATACACACTTATAATCCCACCTGCTGTGAAACTGGGGCCGACTGATACAGCACATGCTGTGCTGTAACCTGCTTGTTTCCACTTATATATTTATCACAGATCCACTATAACTGTCAACATTGGTTTGGAATGTTTTTATATGGACCATAAGTTGTATCCATTCTCTCTAATATCCATTCTCTCTGATAGACATTAAGTTTGTTTCTCCTAGAGATTTTCTTTTTCTTCTTTAAGTTTGTTAGAAAGCCAAAAGATGTTTACCAATAAATAGTGACCTGAATGGCTTAAGGGCAATTTGTATTTAAAAGTGAGAAATATATATTATATAATATATAAAATATATAAAGATATATATAATATATAGATATTATATTTCTAATGAATTTATATTCAATGTAAACCAGTGGCATTGAAGAGATTCTACAAGTTCCAAGGATTTTCCTAGCTGTTTATACATATCATTTCATCTAATCTAAGAGTCAACTCTCCTATCTCTAGTTTTATAAATAATGACTGTGTGACATTGAAATTTTTTCTGTAGAAGTAACATTTAGTTAGCAACTCAAAATTACAAGGCACATTTTAGTTTTAACTTATTTTATGCTGTTTAACCAGTTTCCTCTAAAATGAGTATAAGTAATTAATAGTGTTATTTTTACTGACTTCTTACTATAGCCTATGAGGTAGGTATCAGTTGTATCTCCTTTAACTTACACGTGATAACCTCAAGGTTGAGGGATGTGAAGTACCTTGCTCATGATGGAGCCACGGCAGGACAGGTAGGACACAACCTCTTTTTCCACTCTGCTTCCCTGCTTTCCTGCCCCCACGCTACTGGGAGAGCAGAAAGTCGGGCTGGGTCTTGCAGATAACCAGAATAATCGTGCAGTATTGATGTTCACTTAATCATGGAGCTTGTGTGGGAAATTGAGTTTTTCAGAATGACTATTTATATTGATTAAGAAAATCAGATGAATGTTGTATAGCTCCTTCATCTTCTGCTGTGCATCAGAAATGTGTGGTGCAGGAAGATAGAAATAAGCCCTTTACAAAACCCTGCATTGGCGACCATTTTTTCTGATTTTTGTTGCAACTGGCACGTGAAATCTAGACTCTCATACAAGTGGAGATCAACTCATCTTCAGATGTCTATTCATTGAACGTCTGTGATCCCTTGGGGTTTTATAAAGATAACAAAAGAATGGTTGAGAAACAGGGAACCCCGATTCTGAAGTTATTATACAACTGTTGTGCATCATTATACTCAGAAAACTGAGAAAGCTGCCATTGAATTCTGGTGATCATCTTTCATTTCTTCTCGTGAAGGGAGATGATAACTTTTCCTGGTGTGTCTTAAGTGGACTGGTCAGGCACAGACTGGGCTGTATTCTTGGGCTCCACCTAACGCTCATCTTCTTCAGGCTGAGATGTCCACTTGCTTTACGGTACAATTTGTGTCATACTTTTAAAATTTATTTTTAACTCTGCGAATGATCATGCAAGGTGGCTACTTTCTGTACCTTGTTATGCTCAGTATTTTTATCAGTGACTGGATTCTCCCCACTCTTGGGCCCTGGGAAAACTAGGAAGCCTGTCCCCTATTTTGAATCCTAAGCTGCAGTGTATCCCCCTGCAGGCAGCCCTATGATACTTCCCGAGTAATGCAATTTGACCTTCTCCAGGCCATGAGATATCAGGTATTATATAATGTATTACTTCCTGTTCATTATTTTTTATTTATTTCCCAAAAAATTGGAAATTAAATTAAAAACCTTTATCATAGTGTCTTACCTTACTTTGTTTTGCTATATGTTTAATGGGCAGACACTGCAAGCTTCCCTATTTTAGTGCCCAACAGATTATCTGTGTGTGTCTCTTCAGCAGGAGTGAACTCCTCATGACTCACATTGAGGGCCTCGGGAGCCAGCCCAATGCCTGACACATAGTGGCCAAGAAATTTTTTTGAACATAGGAGTGAGTGAATGAATTGAGGATGTTCCTTTGTGCTACTAAATACCACACTTCATTAAAATGGTGTCTTCATATTGTTATTAAGGCAAATAAAATTTCACTTGCCCCAGTGATTTTTAGGATTAATTTTCCCACATATTCCAGAGAATTAGTTCTTATGTTTCCCATATTGTACAGTAGAGTTTAATGTAAAGCTGCAAGTATGAAAAGCCAAATCCGTAAGAGAATTCAGCAACATGTAACTAGAAACAGGCATGCTTCCCTTCAGCGAGCTTTCCTATTCAAGTCACTTTGGTAAGTATATGTTTAACAAGCACTAAAACTGATGGTTATATTTACATGGCAGTCAATTTATGTTCTACAAAAGCTCAATTCCTCATCCCCAATAATGTTTTATATTCCTTGATGTTAGTCTGCAACAAATGGCACAATTGTGTTTTTACAAAAAGAAAGAAAGAACTCGTAACAAAAACCATTCACTCTGCCAAATATGTCATTACATTTTTCCCCTGTTCAGCTGCCAGATGTATTGCATCATATTATCAAATTGATAGATCTAGTGTTATTTCTACATTTACCATTTTGCAACAACAAATAGAAATATAAGGAAGCTTTGGTAACAAATCTTGCTTAATATGTATGTGAAGTAGACAGTTTGTCTGAGAGAAAAATATAAGCGATGACAGATTTCATTTCAGTCTGCTAGTGCTTATTAAGATGTCTACAAACAAAAGCTATATCTGGGTACATCTCCCTCCGCAAACAAAGGAAAGTTTTAATTGCTTTAATCAGCATTTGCATTGTCTTTGTGGTGACATAGAAAAACAATTCAGGTCTAATCAGGAAATGTCTTCCAGAGAGGAATTCTTCAGCTTAGACTTTAAGTGAACCTAATAACATATTTTTTTTTATAATTCTTGAATAAAGTTTAACAATGTAATACTTTGCTAACTTCTATTTAAATTATTCCTATGCCATTAATAGAAAGACTGGTGCTGTTTTTTTCTATGTCCTTATTAGGAATATCACTTTTAGATATGAAAATGGTTCCCATAAAATGAAAAAGCAGACTGATTAATCAACCCAAGTGTGACAATTATACATTTTTTTACCAACAACATGTTAAACATAAAGAAATCTTTGCTTCCTAGGTATTTTTTTAATTCAATTCTTCAAATATTTACTACAAGGTGAAATATTCTGTTATAAACTAAAAATTATATAAAGAATAAAAGAAATATTCAACAGTTAAATAAATCTGCAGCTTAAAGTACTTGAGTGGCAACATTTTCAAAACTCTTGGAAGTTCAATGTGGGATGTAAAAAAAAAAGACCATTTACTAAATGCAAATCTTACTACAACCTCAATAAGGCAAAAGATTCTTCAATGCGTGCCTTAGTATCTCATATATATTGCTTGCATTCTGTAAATACTGCAATGACACCATTCAGGAAATAGGTATTATACTTCCATGAATGGATGGATAATGTAAAATGTGGTGTGGATGGAGAGTGGGCTTCAAAGTTGGATAGCACAAGTTTGAAAGCTTTGCTTAGTCTATTGCCTTTGAGTTGTATAAGCTTGGACAAGTCATTTTTCATCTCTCTGAGTATCAGTTTATTCATTTGTACAATGGGGATTCCTTCCATTTTGTCAACAAAAATCATCGAACTGCTGCTGTGGCCCAGGGACTGTGTTGTCATTGGAGACCTGTGTCCTGTCCTCAGGAAGCTTTCATCTACTGTGGATACACATATTAGTTAGTGCAACAGTCACGCAGACCAACAGGGTGATTGAAGTGCTTCAAGGGGCCACACAGGGGAGATTCACGGTTTACATGGGGCCTAAGTCCTCAGAAGCTGTAGCTAATAACAAAAGTGGAATTCAGTTAGTGATTCAAAATTTTTTTCTGTAAGAAAGACTCAAATGATGATGTTTGGGAGATTTTGCATACATTGGGATGGATTTAACTGCACATGTATTTACTGCTTTCTTGGTGTCAAGAAATGTAACGCCAGAGGATGGAGTCCTAAGTCATTACTATATTATTCTTCTTCAGAAGATTGTGTGACTTTGGGGAAATTACTGAATACATGTAAGTGTTCTTCTTGATGTAAACTAGTGGTCATGGCAGTAGGTCTCCTGAGACAAAATGCTGCAAAAAAACTTTAAACATACATACCTTATATTTTAACAAAGAAAATAAAAGCTTAAATTAAAGATACTCTTGCCCTGGCTAGTGTAGCTCAGTGGATTGAGCGCGGGCTGCGAACCAAAGCATCGCAGGTTCAATTCCCAGTCAGGGCACATGCCTGGGTTGCAGGCCATGGCCTCCAGCAACCACACATTGATGTTTCCTTCTCTCTCTCTTTCTCCCTCCCTTCCCTCTCTAAAAATAAATAAGTAAAATCTTAAAACATTTTTTTAAAAAAGGTACTCTTTTCTGAGGTTGGGAGAAGGTGAGTTTTTTTTCCCCTTAAATCTCCTCTTTCCACCTCAATACCCTGGGCTGGGGCTGCCATACTTTCCTCTGAGTAGCAAAACCATGTGGGGAGACTCAGGACATGGTTGAAAGTGACTGACAAATTTGTTCTTCTCTCCTGCAGTCCCACTGCCATTGCCTGCCTAGGAATTGCAGAGGTACGTATTAAGCACAGATAGAAATAAGAAAAGACCTTTGCTTTAGAGGATCCTACACCCTAGGTGGTGAGAAAAACAAAACCACAACAGCACACATTCCAACATAATAGCATTTATAAAACAACCTACATGGGGATCAGCTCTGTGAATGTAAAAATCAAGTCATATTTATCTTTATGTCCCCAAGAGTCTGATAATAATGCTCAATAAATGTTTGCTTCATTGAATTGAATACATTTACATGTACAAATAAATAGAGTGTGAGCAAGGAATTGCCAAAAAATGCCACTTCTAAGACACTTTTAAGGAATGATCACAGTGGAAATTTGGGGTCCCCAACATAACTCTGGTTGACACGAGGGACCCTCAGCCTTCCTTTGTGAGCTCCTGATAAGCGAATCGACCAGGAGAACAATGGAACCAGGTGTTAGATATCAAGTACCATTAGGCAGTCTAGAGAGTCTACCTAATATTTAATACATTTCATAGTGAAATGACTCTTCCTGTTAATGGAATGTCCTAATTTGAAAGACATGTTTTCTGTGAATGACTTCATAAGTAATTTGATTCTAATTAGAGCAATGCTAACCATGCCTAATTTTATGCCTTAATTTATTCCTACAAAATTAAATACTTACCTAAGAGTAAATATTAGTATGTCAGTCTTTGTGGGATCTAGGGAGGGCATGGAATTGTTGCAGGGCACCTATCAACCCAGAGCAAACAGTTTCCTTACCCAGCAAAGGGAAGTAACACTCTGCTGCCTGTATGTTCCCTCTGGGCTTCCCCATGGGCTCTAGATGGTACAGGAAAATCCTCTCTTTTGACTCCTGTTGTTCCTGACTTTGCCTTTTTCCTCTAAAACAAACAACTATTTTTCAGTTCACCTTATCTACCAAAAGCAAAAATTGACACTCCATTCCCCTTCTCTAAGGTTAGAACCTTTATAATACATCAAAGGTACAGGATATTATGCAAATAAACGTGTTGTCGAATTCGGACACATGCCTTATCTAGTATCTTGAGTTGTTCTGTCTCTTTTAGAACCTTGTTTTTCAAATGGTGGTGTTTGGACCAGATGCATCAGCATCTCACAGAAACTTAATAGGAATGCGAATCTGAAGCCCCACTGCAGACCTAGTGAATTAGAGTCTGCATTTTAACAAAAACCCAGGTGGTGTGTGTGTACCTTATAGTGTTAGAATCCCTGTCCCAGGATACATCTTTGGAGGATCTGTTGGGTAAAATACCCCCAAGAACACAGCTAGACTAGCAGGTACTTGAATCACTTGTTGATCATGTGATACCAGATGGCCTCCCCTGACCTAAGAAGCTCCAAGGAACTTAGTTGTAATAGATCATTTTACCAAGTGGATTTTTGGGTGGGAACAGTACTAATCTCTCTTTTTGCTGAATACAGAGAGGGGACAATGAAGTTCATTATTGATTTGGAGTTATTCCAGGACATCATAAGCAAGCAAGAGATGGCAGGGATGGCTGGTGTGCTTCTCTGTTGAGTGGACACCATCAGAGGGAACCAGGAGCTAGCATTTACATAAAGAGAGAAGGGCAAGTTTTTGACTTTGTAAATATTTGCCAAGCAGTAAGTCAGAGAAACCTGGAGGAGGCACACATTGGGAGGACAGCTTCACCCATGAGGAAAGTGTTGCTCAGCTCACTTTGTGATATTTTCAAGATAATCTGCTGTCCTGTGGCAATTGGAATTCCATGAGCATTGAGCTGCTGAGAACTCCTTATAAAAATATTTATATTTTCAGCTGCTATTGAATAAAATCATATTCTTTCTTCTGATGCTATTGTCTATTGCACACCTTTTGCCTATTATCAGTCACAATCGGTCCTAAATTATTCTGTCAAGTGAGAACCTAGGAACTTTACACCTGCCATTTCAGGATGGTTTTCAATATTGTGTGAAAATGCCAAGGAATGACCTGTCAGTCTGTATTTGTGACAAGAGTCCTATTCATGTTGCTCAATGGTTTGTAGAGTGTATCTTTGAAGAATTATTTTTACACGGTTCAGTACATCTCAATATCCCAGACAATAATTATCTTGAATCCTGGGTGCAAATAAACGTAGAAGAATGAAATTGAAGGGGTCTCTTTAGTTAGTAATTATAGGTGAAGATGTTGGGACATATTTTTCATCTCATTTTTGTCTGAGTCTGTTCAAACCTCAATGGTAAACAAATGCAATTTTTGTACCTACATAAGCCCAAGCCATTTGTGATCCTATAACACAACTGTACTGTAATATTACAATGCCTCCTCCTGTTATGATAAATGATATAAAGCCATACTAAGAAGTGAATGAAGATATGTGACAGAAAAAGTCAAAATTCTTTCCCAAATTCCATGAAAGCTCTCTCTGTTATAATTAGAATGAAACTTTTGGAGATTTGTGGTAAATTGCTTGTATTTATTTTTTGTATACATTTTTTTCTTCTTATTTTGAACAAGGGTCAAAATAGCAGGGCTACAAGGTAATAACTGGTGTGTTTGATTGACGACCTCTGCTGGCAGGCCTGAGCTGAAATATACAAACAAACAAACAAACAAACAAAAACCCTGCTTTCCTGAAAGTTTGGTGGCCAGCCTCAAGATTCAGTCTTCATTCTTTGCGAAGCATGCTAGAAGCATCAGGCTGCAAATACAGCTAATAATAAGCATAGCTGACACTTTGAGTGCTTAGTATGTGAATGAACTCATGTAATCTGCTGATAACAAACCTCCATGCCCTGCACTGTTCTCTGCCCTCTACAAAAATATTAGCTTATCCAATCCTTATTACAAAACAATGCCTCTTTTACTGACAAAGAGACAAATACAAAGAGTTAAGGAACTTGCCCAAGATCATATAACCATAAGTGACAAAGCCAAGGTACAACTCCAGGCAGCCTAGCTGCAGAGGGTGCCCGCGGACCTGCTCAGCTATTTGATGCACAATACAATGAGACGAAAAACTTGAGTGCTTTCTCCACAGCCTACATGGGATCTCATGCAATTGTCACAGCAAAAGAGTGAAATAGATCGTATTAGAATAGCCCCCATTTTACAGATAAGCATGAGGCCCAGCTGGTTGAAAGATGCAGAGCTGGTACAGAAGAGAGTTATGAACAGGCGAAATAGGACTCTAAATCCCATGCTCTTAATCAATTTGCTCTATCTAGATTTCAAAATCCAGTAGGCTACAATAAAAATGCCTTTTATTAAGACTAAACATACTGATTATGAAGACTGAAAAGAGTGGATGAGAATGCTGATTAGGTGTGAATTTAGTTGTCAGAGGTGAAGCCTGCTTCTTTTCCTGGAGGGTGGAATCTAATCTCTACACATCGCAGTTGAGCCCCTGCAGGTCTGGAGTACTGCTTACCCCAGCAGCTTTATACCCTTTGTTTTCTGTCTCCTTCGCACTCCACTGTCAGCATGCTCCTGATGTTTCCCACCGGAATGCTCCGGGATGCACTGTCCGCTGCCCAGAGGCTTTCTTTTTCCTTCAGTCACCTCCTCAGTCATTGTTCTCCTTCCTGGGAACACTGTGTTAAGACCCAGTTCAGAGGTCACTTCCATCAGGATCCCCACTTTGACCTTCTCCTTCACCCTGTGTGAGGAACCCCTTTTCTGGACTCCCCAGTATCCTTTCTTCATCTCTGTGCATTGCAATTCTCTGCTATGTATTTGCTTACCCAATGAGAGCATGTCCTTCTTAAAGGTAAGGAGTTTGTTTTGCTCCTATTTGTGTTCCCAGCTCTGTGTCTTTCAACCAGTTGGGCCTCATGCTCATCTGTAAAATGGGGGTTATTCTAATACAATCTATTTCACTGGGTTACTGTGACAATTAAATGAGATCTCATGTAGACTGTGGAGAAAGCACCGCAAATTATGCTTGCAAGGTAGTAGGCTCTCAATAAGTGATTACTACATGAATGTACTAGCAAAAAAAAAATGAACAAACAAAAAGCCCTTATGGGGAGGTTCAAAAAGCCTCCACTGAGAATCACAAGCATCTCTGCTTGTTTTTCTGTTTTCAGAAGACAGCTCAAGGGGAAGTCAGAGATTTAGAATGCAAATCATAAAAATTTGGGGAGTGGGGAGACTGAGTCAAGAGTCCTTCATGTGGCCCTAATATTAAGTAGAAAGAGAAATAAAGAAGGCAGTACACAGAAGTTTTTCTATAACTGCAACACCACAGTTATGCAGAATCCATTAATCTCAGACACCATCAAAGGGATTTCTCTAGTTTCAACAGCATGTTTACTTTGGAATAATTTTGGATTTAGGGAACACTTGCAAAGATATTGCTGAGTATTCACATATATTCCTTACCCAGCTTCCCCTGATACTGTCATTTGACATGACCACGGTGCCCTTGTCAAAACTAAGAAGTCAACATTGGTACATTACTGATAATGAAACTCCATGGTTTGTTTGGACTTCTCTAGTTCTTCCCTAGCCTCCTCTTTGCTGTTGAGGATTCCATCCAGGATCCCACCTTACATTTGGCCTTCATGTGTTCTTAGCTTCCTCTTTCCTGTGGTAGTGTCTCAGACTTTTTATTTTTTATAACCTTGAAGCTATTTCACAACTTCCAGTTTCATTCAAAGTTCAACCAGATTCTAGCAAAAGAGTAATATTAAATTTTAATCTTTGTTATACTTTCTGAAATGCCACGAGCCCTGACAGATTCAGCCCTAACCCCATTCCCAGATTCCCAGAGCTACCCAATTCTTTGGGTCACCCTGAGTGACCTTTTAATTATTGGGCCCCAGAAATCATCCCACTGACCTCCCTGTGGTTTAGCATCACGGACAATGTTTCAGCCACTAGTACAAGAAAGGACACAAGGTCCATGTAAAAGTAGATGTGTTGAAAATACAATTGATACAAAATGCATCTTCCAATGATAATTCAAACCCTAAAACTATTAAACTTTAAAGATTCATTTAAGAAGGTGCATGATAAAGTGGAAAGTACTGGCTTTGGAATTAGAGATTCTCCGTACATTTTCTAACTCTTCCCCTTAAAATCTCCATGGTATCAATTCCGTCACTTAACCTCAATACTCCTATATATCTCTATCTGTGAGTGTAAGTCTAAAATGTGATAATATGTGTACAGAATTTCTATGGCCTCTGTAGCTTGATACACAAATTATTTTTATTTGTTACCATTAATCTTAGGTAAAAACACAAACTAAAAGTTCTTTTGAGTGTTACAATTTCTATTTCAAATTTCTTTCCTGGGTATATATGATTTTTGAATATATATAAAAGCTATTTTGTTTCCACAACAAAATATTAACAGCCTACCAATATTGATTCTTACAATGTGCCAAACACAGAAACTTTACTACAATGCTAGCACATAAGTAGTAGTATGATTCCCATTTTAAAGGTGGGAAAACTAAGACCTAGAGAGGTTTATATGACCTACCCAAGATCACACAACAAGGCAGTAGAGGAACCCTGATAAAAACTCAGGAGGCCTGGTTGAAGTGCACCAGCTCCTAGCCATGAATCTAGAACACGTTTTATGAAGCTCTTCCAAAGGTGCAAGAAGTTGCAGGGAATGCTGTGAGATGATGCTCTTATAGTAACGTGGGAAAGCATAACTTGGAGTTGGTATCCCTTGGGCTCCTTATCTTTTTTAAGTTTTCATTTATTTATTTTTAGAGAGAAGAGAAGGGAAAGAGAAAGAAAGGGAGAGAAACGTTGACATGAGAGAGAAACATCAACTGGTTGCCTCTCGCATGCACCCCGACTAGGGATGGAACTCGTGACCTAGGCATATGCCCTGACTGGAAATCAAACCTGTGACCCTTTGCTTTGTGGGATGATGTCCAACCAACTGAGCCATAGCGGTCAGGGCACGGGCTTCATACCTTCTGATCACAAGCTGAGGACACTGGTCTATCTTCTTGGTTTTTGTCTCTCATTAAATATAAAATGACCGCTTTCTAGTCTTCCAGAACTTAACAACCAACACTTTTCCTACATGGTCTTTCAAGTCTTGATATATTTTTAGGAGTAAAGAACCTCAAAACTGTAACAAATTGAAATAAATAAGTATTAGCCTCAAATAGACTTATTATTTATGTGTGGGAAAGATGCAGTATTTTGACCATTTTTTCAAATACGTGGACCATGAAGCTTATGCAGCTGACTCAGAAATAATACATCTTCCCTGAGATTGTGCGTGGCTGCCCCAGATTCTTGGAATCTATTTCAGGATGACTGAAGTCCAAAGAGTTCTGCAGCACGAAACCAGCCCAGAGTGCACGAAGTGGCTGGCTTGATCCACAGTCCTGTTTGTAGCTGTTCGACAGTCTAGGACTGTCGAATGATATGATTAAATCTGTCCACAAGAAACAGATGTGATCTAATTGATGCAGTAAATTGAGAAATAAGCTTCTCCCCAAGTTGGTTAGCAATTACAGTTAATACTAGCATTCTCTTAAGTTTGTATTCTTTTTTCTTTCGTGATGTTTCCCTAATACTGTCTGTTCAATACCAGTTGAAAGTGGTGGCACGATGAACTTTAGCTTTGACCTACATCATATCCATTAAAGAAAGCTCACAACCAGGATTGCATTTCATAGCATGATTTATTAGCTAATTTAATTAGGAAGAAATTTGACATGTAACTTATAATACCCACTTGGAGCAAAGTTAAAGTCGTATTTCTTAGGAACCCCAGTCACCTCAAACTCTTCCCAAATATTTCTAACAGTTCCCAGGGGGTGTTTCACGTGAACTTCGCTTCCTAATCTTTCTGCTTACCTGCTACCAGGCAGTGGTGGCCGTTCTTCTCCTGTGCTCAGCGGATGCTCTCTCAAGGCACCTGCACTGGTGCTCATGCCAATCAGCATCTGGGCCTAAAGGGCTTTTCCCAAGTTGGCCAGCATTACTGCTTGTAATGCTGCTGAGTCCTTTCACTATCGATTTCCCGTGGAGATTTTAGTGAGCTGTACTCTAAGTGTTACAGATGCACCTTCTCAGTTCTTACCAGTGACATGCATGGTGCTATGATCAGACTCTTTCTCCTTCTACCTGATCCTGCTTCCCCATTCCTTCCCAAAGTCAAAGTCTTTTCCAGGTAAGCTTCTCATTTACATGGACCAGGGTAGGTCTTACTTCACGATTTTCCAGATGTGTGGGTTTGTGGGAATCCTAAAGTGAACACCATCATGCTTCAGTTTTCTGTATCGTTACCTAAAGAGGCCAAGTTTCCATAACACTGGTAACACAACAGTCATAATGAAAATGTATTTCCTTATTATGTAAGGGCTGCTTATGAAATCCCAGTACATTTCTCACAGCCAGATTAAACATTATATTGCCTTTATTTTTCATCAAGTATGCAAATTCCTTTTAGCAGGTTTCATTTTTTTATTTAAAACAATTTTTCATAAAAAACTAAATCATTTGCAGCCATATGGCCTCATGACAATGCATAGTTAAGAAAAACTCAGGGAATTTTATACAGAGATGCTCTTTGATTTCCTTTCAACTGAAAGAAACACACTTTCTAGCCATAGAGTGAGATGCTTTAAGAAAGAACTCTAACTGGCGATGAGCATGTAACGTGGGTACTTGCCAAAGAGAAAAGATCTAGGTCAACACCATCTCCTTCCGTTTATAGAAAAAGAAGTCATAGTTTGGTCCCTAGTAGAAGGAGTCAAAGTGATGTACTCCCATATGTTATTTCAAGCTAAGGAAGAGGCAAGACAAAGCAAGAACTGAGGGCACTGCCACATGATCTGTGGTGTTCTGCCCTGACATATCCCACGTGGTTTCTCTCCCGGATGCAAGGAGTTCAGGCAAAACTTCAGGAACTGCCAATAATAAAAATAGCTATCATCAAGAGAGAACCTACCATGTCCTAGGCATATGATTTATTAACTCATTTATACTTCACAACTGTATTCAAAAAGCATATTACTATTCCCACTTACAGACAAGGAAACTGAGGTTCACAGAGAAAAAGTTAACTTTTCTTTTTTTAAGATTTTATGTAGTTATTTTTAGAGAAAGGGGGAGGGAAGAGGGGGAGAGAAACATTAATGTGATTGATCTGTTGCTCGGGCCCATAACCCAGGCATGTGCCAGGACTGAGAATGGAACCAGCGACCCTTAGGTTCATAGGACAATATTCAACCCACAGAGTCACATCATTAAGGTAGAAAAAGTGACTTTAGGGGCCTGAAGTCACTGAATGACAGTGTTGGGATCTGAGCACAGGTGTGCCAGAATTCACAGACCACACTCTTCCCACAATTCTATGATGCCTTATAGTAAATACACAAATGAATAAATAAATAAATGGAGCCACTGAGTACCCTTTATTCTAATGTGTTTGAATATCTTAATCTTCCTTTAATCCTAATATGTTTGGGCCTTTAAAAGTGTAAAATGAGGCAATCAGATCTTTCTAGGATGTAGCAGTCAAAGTCAGTGTTGTGAACCTAGTGCAAAGAAAGAAAATTATTACTATAAAGGCTTCATTGTTAAATATATAAACATGAAGGATTAGCAATAAAATAAACAACTACAAAAAATCTCCGTACAAAAGTTAGATATGAAAAGTCTACGTTGATAGACAAAAGAGGTTTTTCCCCATCTTTTTATTCAGGGAAGATATTCATGGGAAAGTTTGGATTTCAGGGGCTGATCAATGAAAGTATTGAAGGCTTTATCCATTCCTGGGAAATGGTCCAAGGACTTGGTAAAACCTAATAAAATTCTGAAGTGAAGTATGATCCTCCAAGAAATGGGAATAGACAGAAAAGTTTAGGGAGGTGGAGGAAAAATGGAAGGTTTCCTCTGTTTTAAACCAATGGTGAAGATGACCTTGAAGCATAGTGTTCTGGCCTGGAAGAGATGTAGGAAATAGAGCAGATATATGAGAAGAACAAAAGGAAAAACTGTCATCCAGACAGGGCAGAAAGCAGATGACTCCAGAGAGCAGTACTCTCTCCTGAGCTGAGAATAAGGGTATGTGAGAAGCAGAGGACCTTATTACTCAATGGAAAAATATAGAAAAATAATGCGGCTTTCTCAAAATGCCAATGAAATGGCACCATCCTTTTATAAACACCTAATAAGTCTCACTGCTGCCCAGACCCCAATTATAGCCTTGAAGACCCTATATGGTCTGCCACCTCCCTAATTCTCCAGGCTGGGAATAGTTCCTTCAGTTCACTGGAATGAGTTGTCTCCCTAAATGAGGGCCTTTGTTCATGCTGCATTTTTCCACTGACACTTGGCTTCTGGTCTTGGCTATACTATTAACTTGCTGGGCAACCTCCTACAAAACACTTCAAGTCTCTGAGCAACAATGTCTTTATATTTTTTTAAAGGAAATTGGGTGAGAAAAATCTCTAAATTTGTCTCCAGATTAAATATTCTATGAGCCTATGAATATTCAGGAGAGTGTTATTAGCATAATTCCAGGCTCAGAGAAAAAAGAAGGTAATTGACATTTATTAAAAGGCTACTACCATATAATGCTGTATTTTAACCTAGCAAGGAAAAAAAACTTGCTTTACTTACAGAATTTTCTTAATTGCAGGTATTGTAAGGAAGGAAAATATAATCATTGTAGGAAGTGAAAGTGGATGATAAAAATGTTGCCCTTAAAATGTTGTTTAATAAATACACATAAGTCAATAAAAACCCATTTCTATAGAACTGTCAACAGTCATCATTCTATAGTTGTGACAAATTGACCATCTTTCTTTAAATATTTGTATAACCGTATGTGTTTACTCCTCATGCCTTCAGAAGATCATCCTAAACTTTTCAAATTTTTTAGTCTTCCTTTTCCACTGAGATTAGATACTAATTATGTTCAAATAATGTTCACATATCTTTCTTTGGTATATTCTTTTTTCCCCCATAGATTTCCTTCACTTCCTTAATAATGTCAGTTCTCAGAAGGAGTTAGCCAATGTGATTTGTGACTTGCAGAGGCTGGTTAA
Source organism: Tonatia bakeri (assembly GCA_004024845.1). Lineage (NCBI taxonomy): Eukaryota > Metazoa > Chordata > Mammalia > Chiroptera > Phyllostomidae > Tonatia > Tonatia bakeri. The sequence goes on along the minus strand of PVIA01000250.1, from coordinate 449,193 downwards.
GAAGGAAGGGGTGAGAGTAAAGAGTCAGCCCCAGGAAAGCCATCCCCTGAAAGGCCCCAGTTATCACAGCCTTGGTCTATAGAGATTGTGGAAACACAGAGAAAGGACTCTCTAATCTGGAACCATTAGATCAGGGTGTAAATTCAAAAGTGTAGGCAGAGGCCAGATTGAAGGTCAGGAGCAGAATGGATGGTGGAAAACCTCAAGTTTCCACTCAAATCTGGCAAAGAGGAGCCAGAAACTGACTCGATGGAGAAGATAAGGAACATAGGAAAATGGGGCAAAAATGGGGAACTGCGACTGGCATAGAAGATACGGATACTTTCTTCAAAACAAACTGAAATCACACGGTCTTCTCCAATACTTCAGGTCCTCATAGTGATTTTGTCACAGTCTTTTTGTTCCAACTCTAACACATGTGAGAAAATGCATATTTTGTCCCTTATCAGCTAAAGACTTACCTGTGGACAGAAAATACAGTACTCATTTAATTCCTTTATTTTTGCCAGACAACTATTTGCTTTAAGAAATTGAGTAGCAGGCATTTATATAAATGAGATTATTAAATTCAGTCATAGTATGAAAATAATAATAGTTCTGTTAATAGCATTCATTTTAAATTCAGCATGAATTCTGACTTCTGAAAGCTAAGTGCAGACGTAGACCCCTAACAACAATACAGGGTTCTTCAGTTACATTTGCAAACATGAAATCAGCCTTTCAGTCTTGTGACAGAATCATAAAGCCTATCCACCTTCTTACAGGATTTACTCAAGGGCAGCTTTTTCCTGACTTGATAATCCTGCTTCACTCAGTGTAGAGAAGATGGAATAGCTATAAATAGGAACATAGTGTGTTTCTATCTAAAAAAAAAATCCTGGCTATGTTCATGAGTTCTTATTCCAGGTTCCTGATACCCATCATAGGATGTCGGTTAGTATGAAAGGTGGATTTGACCACTGACTCGTGCTGACAAATCAACTGGAATGAAGTCTTAATCAAAATCACTTCTACCTGTTTTTGCTTATTTGTTTGTTTGTTTGTGATTGAGGTGCTCAGAACTTTTCTATGGATTAGGGCATAGAAATTTGAGGGTGTTTGTCCTTTGAATTATCAATTTCAGAAGAGTTAAAGCTGCTCTTTCAGAAGAATTATGGCCCTTTCCATACATACACTTCTACACTACCTACAATTTCCATTACCCGAGCAAGGGTACTTGTGAAAATCCTAAATTTTCAAAGCTTTATCTAATTTGCTACTTGAACAGTTGGTAAGAGATGTGCACCTTCATTATTTATTTACTTACTTACTTATTGAATTTATTGGGATGCTATCAGTTAATAAAATTATATAGTTTTCAGGGGTATAATACCATAACACATCATCTGTGTACTGTATTGTGTGCTTACCTCCCCAAGTCAGCATTCCGTCACCATTCATTCCCCCCTTATCCTCTCCTTCCTTCCCCCATAACCTTTTTCCTTCAGCCCATCACCTTACTGTGTATGAGTCTATGAGGTATTTTTTTTTTTGGTTAATCCCTTCACCTTTTTAACCCAATCCACCTACTCCCCCCCTTCTGACAGCTGTCAGCAGGTTTTCTGTATCTATGAATCTGTTCCTATTTTGTTTGTTAGTTTATTTTGTTCATCAGATTCCACATATAATTGAAATTATATGGTACTTGTCTTTCTCATACTGGCTTATTCCACTTAGTACCTTTATTACATTCATAGCTCAGAAGATAGGCACTTGAGGCCCTCATGAGCAAATTCATCTTTAATTTGACTGTGATGAACTATTTGTCGAAAGCTCAGTGGAGTTGCTGGATTGTGAGAGGCAATCAGTGTTCATGAAGTGGGTAGGAAGGGTGGCGATAGAGCAATGCATTTGAGAATCACCTTGAGTGCTTTTGCAGATTCTACCCTGACTGCTAAAAAATCAGATACTCAGGTAATTCCATTCCTTGCAACCTTGCTGGGTCTTACTCTCTTACTCATGGTGTGGGAGAGCCCACACCATGCCCTCCTCGACTCCCCTAGTTAAGGATCACATCTTCAGAACTACTGTTACTGTTAGGATACAACCCTCTTCCTCAGGTTTGTGCAGGTCATTAGAGGCCTGCACAGTGAAAATACTGTAGTCCCCACTGACATCAGTTCAAAGTTAAAATAATTTGACTAGTCTAAATAAAAATGAATCTGTGCAGGATGACAGAATTACAGGCATGCAAAAATTAAAAGAGCATTTTTCTAGATTTTTCTTCTATATTTGTCCTATGCTTTGCCTTTTGGGTTTTCCAGCACTGATTGGGGAAGAAATATTTGAGGAACATTGATCTAAGGGATGTTAAATTTCTATGCCTTCAAAAATTTTCTAAATGCTATTACTGACCTAGGTGAGGGCATCTGAAAGTAATATACTTGGACCATATTACCTTATTTTCTGGAAAAATGCCTTCACTGAATTATGATTTAATTTTATGCCCTCAGCTTTTATAAAAGGTCATTTCTGAAGAATAGTCATTCATCCATTTGGAGAGCCATTCTGTATCTTTTGCAAAAGCTAGTGAAAGACTTTGAACATCATGTAACCTAAAGTCACTTACATGAGCATTCATGTGACACATTTTTTCCTTATAATTTAGTGACAGGGAAACAGTTTTTTTTCTTTCCAGTTTGTAGTCTGATTTTAGGGGACCATTTAAAACTATATAGTTCAAAGTGTTTTCCATTTTCTCCACTAAAAAATACAAAATTAATTTTATTTCCTTATCGTTATGACTATTTCACCCTCCTAAAAGAAAATGTTTCCCTGAGCTCAGGATGAAATATCATTCTGCCTCTTGTACATGAAAGTTTGGTTTTCATTTAATGGGCACTGAATCTTATGGACATTGTCTACCCCTCTTCACATTACCTGCAAGAAAAAATGAAGCCAATTATGTGCCCCATCTTCAGTAAGTGTGGAAGGCTTAATGGGGTGCACTTCGTTAATAATCTCTGTTAGATTCATCACATCTCTCCACCCTCCCTTTGTTATTGCCACATTTCCCCTGCCTAGGTCTGTTTTAGTATATCAAACTACATTGTTAATATCTTCATGAGACACTTTTATACTTCTCCTTTACTGCTTAAAGAAAAATGAATGATGAATGAATGAATAGGTAATTTTGAACACTCATCTCCGATTTTTGTTACATTTATTCTCTTGGAGTTATTTCTAAAATTTCCATTCTTATTTCCCCATTTTAAAATCATGATCCCTTTTGGGAAGTAGGCATGGTAAAGTGATATTTAAATATATTGTGTTAAAATAAGAATAGCACTAATAGTGGTATTAAATATTATAAAGGAGGAAAAGAGGCAAAGAGTTTGATTTGGTAAGTAAGCCAAGAGAATGATAAAAGCATGTGGCTCAACCTGCAGAGAAATTGTGAAAAAATATGGAGAGCACACAACACATGACTAATTTTTATTGACGAGACCTTCTCCAGGTTTTCCTTCATCCCAATTTCCTCTTTGTCTTATTTTTTTTTCTTCCAGAGACAATTTCTTTGCTGAAATCTCTATATTTACTATGCCTTTTCTTCTTTCTTTAATATCTTACTTGACATGAAAAATACTCTCAAATATCGACATACTCAGGTTTAAATTGAGAAAATGTAGGTAATACAATAAAACTCCTTGGTAGTTCCATAGCTAAACTTCAATTCCCCTTGGAAATACATATCTGGTACAACACTGACTATAAAACACCTAGCCAAGCCAAACTTATTTTACTATTGAGAAACTGTTCTCATAACCACATGTGGAGAAGCAAATGTGGGTATAAAATTCACAGGACCTAAATTTTAGCATGATCCTACGCAAATTAATAAGATCAATAATAGAAATAACTAATGGAAACTTATGAAGATGCTGTGGGAGAAGGAAAGATACAACTCTGAGAATCTATGAAGATAATCGATGACATAATTGGCAGGGCTCGATATTTTGTAGAGTGCTTGTGTTGTTATTTATGGCTTCCTTCAGAAATACAGTGGTAGCACTTCCTTCAGCATTTTAAATGTTGTTATATGTATCAGTGGTTCTCAACATGGAGTGAGACTGGGGAGACGGGGTGGGGATTTTGCTTGCCTGGGGACATTTAACAAATTCTGGAGAATTTCTTAGTTGTCATAATTTGGGGGAGGGATCCTACCAGCATCTGGTGGGTTGAGGCCAAGGATGTTACTAAACATCCTGTAATGCACAGCGCAGCCCTACAGCAAAGAATGATCAGGCCCCAAATGTCGGTAGTGCCGAGGCTGAGAAAGCCTGCTCTACATGAGCCCTGTTTTAACATCTGATTTTGCACTCAATCACTTCACACTCACTGTGCCGCACACTCTGTGCACAGTACATGGCGCCCGGAGGGCACATCGTAGTGCACACCACAGTCTGCCTTCTCATGGGGCTCTTGGTATACCCCGGCACTGAATTCACTAGCAGGAATAATTTAAAGTTGAAGTGATAAATACATTTAGGGTAATTTTTTAAAGCAGTACATGGATACAAAAGAGATTTTTTTATTCCTCATTTGGCAGAAAAAAGGGAAACCTTCAGGCAGGAGGTGGCATTTGAATAAGATTTTTAAGGTTGGGGAGATGTGACCACATAATATAAGTATACGACCACTCCAAAAGTGTTTTCTCTCAAAAACATAAACATGCTTAAGATGCCAAGTTTCTGTCACTTACGTTACAATGATAAAATAATACATGTATACAGACATTTCCCTATTATTTATTTTTGTTGCTTAAGAAAAATTTGGGTGGAGGTGCCCTATATTAGCCCTTATGCTGCCTTGGAATTCTCTACTATGCATTGGCCCAAGGGACACCTACTGATGATCTTGAACTACATTCAGGCATTTGCAATCCACCTGACCAAAATATGATTTTGCTCTTCTGTGTTAAAGCAGATCAGCCAGGGACTGCCTCCCTACTTTCAATCAGCTGAAGCAGTTCCATTGAGAGAACAAAGTCTACACACAGGTGGCCTGATTAACGCACAATTTTCCTGCAAATGTGATCTTTATGAGAGTACCAAGAGTATATTTTTATTTTCATTGGAAGGAACTGAATAACCTACATGTTCACTTGCAATAGCATTATGTTTAAGGAAACATGATAAAAAATGCATAGATCCTCACTAGACAAAAAAATAGCATGGATGTACTCTGAAAACAATAAGATTTAAGTGGAAAAAAGAACCATAGGTCATTCACACTGAGACTCGTCCAAGAGAGCACACTAAGTTAAGGACCCATGGGAAAAGTGAATCAAAAAATCCTTCTTTTGTTGGAGATCTTTCAACCATTCTAGAATACAAGCTGTCTTTCTGAAAGTATATTTTTGAATAATCCCAGAAGCTATTGAAACATAATAAAGCACATTTACTCCATTGATGCTGAAGATCTCTTCCCCTAATCGTAGCATTTATGTGTTTTATAAATATGGACAGACATTATGAGCCATAACTCAAATATACATTTGTAAAAAAGGTTAAACTGTACATATTTAATAACATCTCTATGACCGCATAGACTACATACATTCCTCGTTTTATGAACCACATTGTTCAATATCTTACAAGTTGCACTTTAATCCCAATAAAAACCTTTTTTTGAGTGGAAATGACATTAGGACTTGAAGTGGCTTGGCAGACCTGGCCCCTCCTCCTGCCGCGTCAGCTGTTTCTAACCTGCCGATAACAGATCTGCATTCGAGTGTCGCGACTGGGGTCACGACCAATGTTTGGTTTCCACCTCAGAAAAGTAATAACTCTTACAACTGCCCGGCTAGATAAAAATCTGATTAAAGAGAAGTCTAAATGAATCTGAAGATGGTGTGTCCACACAGAGATGTAAAGCTGTTATTACTCCTGGCTTCCAGCAAGGCTGGAGGAAGACTGGAAAATGAATGTAGGCCACGCGGAAAGAAAGCCAGCGCCGGCAAACTGATCGCGTTTCAAACTGTCTAACTTTTCAGTTGTGTGTTTTTTATATGTTAAATATGGTTCAGGAGATTAAAGTCTTCATTTTAGGCGAAGAAAGGAAATAATGTTTCCTGTCCCATTTGCCAAGCTAAGTGAACAACTGTTCCTGCACAATTAGAATTGTTAATTGATTTGAAAACACGGGGCTTTGAAGGTGGAAAACTGCTGACATTATTTCAATGGGGAAATGCACTCCTGAGAGAGAGCACTGCGGTACAATTTCTCTCCTTGTTTTGTTGAATATACATCTATAAAAACACTGTGAATCATGCAGTAAAAACTGCTGTGCTGATATCATAAATCTCTGATAATAAAAATTTCATTGTTGAAACAATAAAATAGACTTTTATTATAACACAGAGTATCCACCTAAACATTGTCCTTTTAGCTTCTTCGAGTTAAATATATGCACAGTTTTACAGTCTATAAACAGATCTGGAATAAAAGTTAATAAATGTCAAAATTTGCATTTCAAAAAATTCTTGCTGCATTTTAGGGAAGATCAATCTATGAACCTTTCAACATTATGTCAAATGAAATGCTAATTGTACCTTTAGGAATTTCAGAGACAGTGACAAGAAACTAAATGCTCTGTTCCTTTGCATCAGCAAGTCGAGGATAATTGTATATCTACTCTTGTGAACTTCTAAGAAAAAAAAAAGAAAAAAACTAAGAAAAAAGGGTTTTCTATTCTTTAACTCAGGAGGGTAAACTCTTTCAGCCACCCTCCATCAATCTACCTTCAAATAAAGTGTGTTAACATGTTGACAGTGGACAAATCACACAGTGCTGCATTTATTCATTTTATAATAGGTTTGTCAAATGAGCTTCAGTTAAAGAGATTTAGGAGTAAGAAAAATTTTCAGCCAGAAATAACCGACTTATTCCATTCAAAGTGATGTAAGGTTTAAAGGTGTACTTCTTAAAAGCCTAATCTTTATTAAAACGCATAAGTTTTGAAGGCTAAGTCACAAAAATAAATACCAGGAGTCCAAAAAGTGCTTTTATTTTTCCCTACCCTTAAGATAAAGCACTAATACATCCCTTCCCTATTCTGTAATAAATCTTAGCCCTGTATCTCTAAGAGATAAAAATTATCCTCTATACTGTCTTACAAGTGTGAGTATAGATTGAACCAATGAGCAATGTTATCTAGGAAACAGCACTTAGTGTAAGGTTCCTACCATTTTTTTGAACATTATCCTATTTGTGGTACTGTCTTCATTTCAGAGTCAGGCTGCTGAAATATTTGGTGGACCTACAGAGCAGTGAAAAACGAAGGTCCGTGCAAGAGAAAAGCAGCTCGTGTTGTTAACCTGCGACATTCGGTCACCTCTCACCACTTTCAAAGTAAAAATAGGCATTTTCACTTTCTTCAAATACCATTATAGATAGTCTTGAGTCAAAAGCAAAGACTGTAACCATCCACATTTCTGGATCCCTACACTGTTTGTTGATAGGCATTAGGAACACGAGGCAGAACCACTTCTAATGTTTAAAAGATCATTTACAAATTATATTGCACAGGGTCCTTTTCAGGCTTATCCTGGACAGCTCATTTTTGATTCTGCTGCTCATAGGAAAAAAAAAAAAAAGCCCTGAGCATTCTTACGTAATAGTCACAATTTGATTTAATACAGTATTCATTTTAAAACATTCAGATGAGAATAGTACATATTCCTTGTTTTACTACATGATGCTACTTTATTTTGTATAAACTGGAAGTTGGCTAAAAATTACATTTTGTGTCTTAATTTTACTCCACAAATTTTTTACTTTAATTTATGGGTGTTTTATTTCTAATCCTTTGATTCCTTCACAAAACTGGGAACTGTCTGCAAGTCAATAATAATAAAAATATATTTAATAAAAGTATATAAATAAAGAAGCAGAGACAGTAAGAAACATTATCACAAAACACTATCGACTTAGTTCAGATGTCAAAAATTTCATTGTAGTGAGGAACTCTTTGTGATGGCTCATTATGAGCATCCTTTTGTGCACGTGACTTGTATGACTGGAAATGAATTCCATTTAATTCCTGGGTATGAAACAGTACACCTTTCGTGGCAATGGGACAATAGGGGATAAAATAGCCTCTGTCTGTTTTCTAACAAAGTTTAAGATACAGGAGTGGTTTTCAGGCATATGTATATATATTATGAACGATTGGTCCAGTAATAAGAAAACATAATATTTTATAGGTCACAATGTTTTACAGAAATTTCCCAACTCTCTCTAATATGTGCAATTCCCTTTGAGCAAGTTCCTCGGGACAATCTTTGTTATTAATCATCTTAATTCTGTTCATGTTTTGTTACATTGGGGAAAATAGTCGTACAGTGGACAAGTATCCTACTAAACAAAGGCTCATCTTTTTCTTAAGAGTCAAAACAGAAGGCTAATAAAGACCATTTAAAATAAAAGGGCCCATTACTCCTCAGTTTTATATGAGCTTACATGCTTTCATTGTGCAGAGTGTGTTATTAATTTCACATGCCAGATTCATAGGTTTCTGCAATATCAGGTTTGATGTATTCATTATCGGCACTCAGTACATTAATTCACGCTGAAGTCCGGTAAATCAAAATTATACCATCTGGCTTCCTGTTCTTAATGATGAATTTGATGTAGGGGTGATTAAGATTGTTAGGCTTTTGAATTTTAATGTAAAAATTAGGGGATTAAAAAGGCATTTAGAAATGACCAATAGTTAGAATAAACTTACTGACAGGATCTAATTTGTGTACTTGCTAGTAAAGCTCCATTTTAATTAGCAGCCACACTCTTTCAGCACAAGCTCGAAGAGACAGAAGTTTAGTGATTAAGAAGATGAAGCTGTTAAATTGATAAATTGACCTTGAAATACTTGTAACTGTGGGGGACGGCCCAGTAACTCAAATTGTTAGTGTGTTGTATCGCCACATGGGATACTGAGTCGAAGAGTGACCCCGGAAACAAAACTTTGTTCTTCCTTTCCTTCTTTTTTTTTTTTTTGCTGGTGGGTTGTTAGATGACCAATTCATTTTGGGGTTGGCTGTGGGGAACTGAGGAACAGAGAGAGACACAAATGCAAAACCAGTAGACCTGCAGGCTGGCACTATAACAGTAGGAAGGTAAAGATTTCATCACTGTTTCAGAACTCCTTGGCAGATGGCATTTGAATACTGTGTCTAAACTTGAAAGCATTGTATTGGTCTTCTTGGTTCCCTGCTGTAAGGATGTTAGACGTATGCATGAGATCCTGGAGGAAGACACCCAAGGAGTGAGTTAACTCAGGAAATCTGAGGCACAGCCACCAATATTTCCCTTTTGTACCGTATTTCATTATGCCAGCAAACTCCATATCCTTTTGTACCATGTTTCAGAAGAAATATGGAAATGGAAACATTCTAAATATCTACAACACTGAGCATGTATATAACATACAGCCACGGCACTCAAACTTGACACGATATTTCTTTTAATTGAAAGACCAATCTGACATGGATGTTCCTTTGACAGTTAAAATTACCTCTGATTTTAACAAAAGCATTTGAAATGTTACACTGAACTCATTACACATTTTCTGCATAAAGAAGTTTAATAGTTAAAACAAGTTAAAAAAGAATAGACTCTTAATGTAAAATGTTATTAGAATAATATAAAGAAACATCCTCATTTTTTTCAGAGACATAAAGCTAAAAGTGCAAGAAGCCATACAATAGAAAAGCAAGGTTGAAAATAAAATTATTTCCTGAGAAGAGAAAAAAATGTACTACCTTGTGCAGTCTCATAAAATGCAATGCTTTAGTTCCTGTGAAATTAATACAGGTAGTCAGTAATGCGCTGAAATAAAATACAGTCAGAATGACTTACATCAGAAAACAAGTACATCTGTACATATCAACAATTTGAAGGATTCTGATTCCTGGCAAGTCAGGGAATATTTTAAATCTTATATTTTAAAGGAAATCGAATCTTGACTAACCGCTGCAATTTATGTCATTTTAAATAAGATATATTTGAATAAGTATATTTTTCATGCCCTAAAAAGACTGATGTCTTCTTTTATAAGCTCATCCTGTGACACACTTGAGTAGGTAGGTATATTGATTTTTTTTTCTTTTTCTGATGGCAATGAAGTGTAAATGGAAAATATCAGACTTGGCAATCACTTAAACCATGTGAAAATTTCAGAGTGAAGGCTATTAGAGTCACTTTGTGATCTCCCCAGATGACCAGAGCGGGGGAGGAAAAAAAAAACATTTCTACATTTCTTCAGATCCTTTGTGTGACAGCTAAGGAGAATAACATTCTTTCTAATACGCCAGTTTTCGTCTCTAGTTGAGAATAACCTCAGTGCTTTCTTATGTCACTGGCTGAGAGAAGATGAAAGACCCAGCCTTGTGTAAATGGCTTTGTCTAACCATCAGTCTTTAGCTCTGCATGGCAGCTGTACTATTGACATTAGCTTGTGCACTGGGTGAAATTGAAGTGAGTTAAATGTGACCTTGGCTTAGTTGTTGAAGTAGAAATGAACTCTACTGGGAGTGAAAAAAAATAAGACCAGTTTCTCTAACTTCATTTTTTCTTTAATGAGTTTAACAGCACTCTTAGGATTTGATACATTTTATAAAAACGCCTTTATTTCCTTTTCTATTATATACTAAGTAATCAGCATTTAGTAAGGTTAGCATGCCCTTTTGTCATGAAATCCTTGTTGCAGGTATTTATATGCCATATACTAAAAAATGGCACATTTATCCCCCCTTATTGATTAGAACTCTTAAATATGGATGAAAAACTTTCATGCATACATGTTCATTGACTTGAATAACAAATAGTGGGCCACTGAAACAGTTTTAAATGCCCAGTGTTTCTGATAACATTGCATTGTCCACTGGGTTGCATGTGCCTCCACAGAGCAACCTGCTGGTAAGTGGTGCGCAGTGAACATGTGAGACCTGCAGGTAGAGGAGCTATGCTGAAATGCTTCAAGACTGTACCTCCTTTGTTCTCAGGTGCAGTAGATGGGAGTGTTTGTATCAAAAAAATAAGATATTACAGACAATGAGAACCTCTTTGACATTTCATTTCTGTTTTGAACATTCCTAACTCATATATTCATATATATGTTAATTACCCATTTTATGTGCCCATATATGTGTATGTGTTGATATGTGTGCATATATGTGTATAGGTGAGTGCAATGTTTGTCTATATATGTATTATTTTAGCTTATAATAATACATGAGCAAATAATCAGACACTTCAAGTTCAGTTCCTATCATCAAATTTATCAAAGAAGCTTATGATAGGAATATTTTAATTAGTCTATTTAATGCAACTTCAGCAAGCACAATCTAAAGGTACAGTACAGTTCATAGTTCACCTATCATGCATTTCTACTACTGCCCTAGAGTGCTGGCACAGTTGGGAGTTCATGGGACCTGCACTTATGGCTTCTTTCTTTAATCATCTCTGTACTAGTTTAGTGCTCCAAAATTTTCATTCACCCTGACTGTTTTTGGGTGGAATAGTGGCTCCCCCAAATACCCACATGCTAATCCCCAGAATAGATACCCAAAGTGACAAAAGGAATTTGTCAATGTGATCAAGATAAGGGTCTTGAGATAATAAAATTGTCCGAATTATCTGGGTGGATCCAGTGTATCCACAAGGGTCCTTTTCGCAGAGGGAATGAGAGAGGCAGAGGGTCAGGGTCGGAGACTGGGAGGTGACAAGAGAAGCAAAGGCCGGTGAGGCAATGTGAGGAGACAAGGAACGCCTGCAGCTTCTAGAAGCTGAAAAAGACTGGGAGGAAAATAGATTCTTACCTTGAGTTTCCAGGAGGAACACAGCCCTGCTGAAAGAAAATGTGACCACAGGCAAGTCAACGTGGTGGGAACAGAGAGGTGGATGAGGTCTGCACTTGGGTAAGGTATAGTGGGAAGTTGGCAGGGTGGACAGCTGGCCAGATGCCATTACGTTCAGAGCAGAGGGTCGGTTTGGGTTAGAGTGAGACCTGTGAGGCAAATCGAAAGGACGATGGACCAGGAGCTCTGTGACTGACCCCAGCCTGATGGCTGCTGACTCATTCCAGGACCACCCAGGAGAATAAGCATGAATTTTTTTAAAAGGCTAAAACTAGAAAAAGTCATAGTGCTTGTGCTGGTATTTGCTTGCAAGGTATATTATGAACTTGGAGATAGAATCTGATTAGGTCTGGAGTGAAGCACTTCCTCACGGGCCGTGATGTATCTTTAGAGCATCTACAGTCAGAAGAGCTTACCCAGGCTCACCCAGCTGTGCTCTTGGCTGAGCAGTTCAGGCTCAGTGAGGTGCTTTAGACATCATGGACAGAGCAAGGACTTTGGACTTTTAAGGAGGATATACCACACTGGAACTCCAACACCGCTCATTTGTGGGCAGGTGCATGCTTGAAAAAGTAAGTTGTCTAACCTCCAAGACTCACTTTTCTATTCTACCAAATGGGGCCAATGATGCCTACATCATAGGATTTTTTCTTGGGGTAAAAGACACAAGTTTGCAAGAGCATGCAACCACACCTGGCATGGAGGTGATCAGGGACAGGAGAAGGGCTATAAGCATTTTGAATTATCAGTGTGGCCTGAAGACAGCCTTTCTCTGTATGTGCCTTGAGCTTCCCCTCAACTTTCCAGTCTTTATTCATCTTGCTTTCTCCCTCATCATCTCCCTATATCTAGCATTCTGAAGACTTACTCAAACTATCCATATTCCGTGATTCCTTCCTTGAACTTCTTAGAACAGAATCATATTTATAGCATTTTCCTGAATCTCACTGATGGTCTGCAATCTCTTCCCTTCCAAAGGTAATTTTAGTTTTGGGGAAAGCCAGAAGTCACAGGGCACCAAATCTGGGCTATATCGGGACTGAGTCACCTGGGTGATTTGATGTTTTGCCAAAAAAACTCTACACAAGACGTGATACGTGAGCAGGGACATTGTTGTGATGAAGCTAACAATCACCAATTGCCCATGGCTGTGGCCTTCTGAATTATCTGGATAGTTTCCATGGAGGAATGTTCAAACTTATAGCAAAATACAAAATTTGATGGAGATTCATTGCTCTACTTGCTCAGTCATTTTGAATGTGGTGGCCACACAGTACACATGCTCAGTCAGCAACTTCTACCACCCCCACTGACTAGTACAGTGAGGTTGACATTGTTCACGCATGTGCATCCCAGTCCACTCTCCTTGGTTCCCAGGTTACATCAATGTTGTACAAACTGTTCTTGTTATATTAACAATGGCTGGACTTTTTGTGGACAGACCATATCTATATCCATATATATGTATATTTCTGTATATCAATACATATTTCTATCTATCTATCTATCTATCTATATATATATATATCTTTTCTGCAAATTCATTAAAATGAGTTGAATGTAGAATTGTTTTTAAAACGGGAATATATTACTAGGGTGCCAAATTTCAAAGACTTGAATTTAAAATGGAACTACATATGACTCATGTAATTGTCTCAACATTAGGCTGACATTAATTTGGATGCACATTTATCATGTGAATGGAAGAAATGAAAATTTTTTTCAACCACCATGCCATATTTGTATTTGCAAGGGGTCACTATAATCATCTTTTGGCTGACCAGGGCAAGCCCTATCCCTGTAGGATGGCTTAGAGAGGGTATCGGAACAACTGTGGGGCTTTTTGAATTGCAACCCTTCCCATCCAGACTCTGATAAACTCCGTCAAGAGAAGAAATTTCTGCTCTTTCCAAGCTGAGGAGTACCAGGAATGTACAGAGGCTTGTTCCAAATTGTTCCCCGTCCCAATAGAAATGATGAAATGCCTTCTTGGAACAGTGCCTTTACTTCTGGTGTGGTGAATAATCTCCCCTGGTGACTCACTGCTCCTGATGGAGTATGTTGGCACCTTGCTCGTGTGCTGGTGGGGAAAGCTGGCCGGGAACCGCGTTGGTAGCCAAGCATTCTTAAGTCCTAAAAATTGCCCATGAAATCACTATAAGAGTTGGGGGGAAATGTGTTCTTTTAACATATGTATAGTAGTATGCAACACAACAATGCCCATTATTGACACATCTGTTACAAATACAGAAATGTAATTTTTAAGCATCCAGTGGAGTTAGCATCCACATATACTCACATAAACACACAATGGAATATAAACAGACATTAAAACTTAATGACATCAAGAAACTACACTGGACACTTTCATGTGTACTATCTTAACAAGAGTTTTATTCTGCCTTGGTGAGCTAGTATCACTCCCATTTATTAGATAAAAAGAATGTCCGACTGCCTTATTTGTGTAGCTATAAGGTGGCAAAGAGAAGATCCTGGTTCTAGGGTTTGGCTTCAGGTTGTTTTCTTTTAAAAGTTAAAGGAAGGCCTCAAAGAAAACATAGGGACCTTTAAAGTGCTGTGGAAGAGACCCTAGTAGAAAGTCCAGTCATCAAACGGAGCAAGATTTCCCAGGAGAATGAAGAGCAACCCTACGTGGACATCTGTGTAAATCTAGCAAGACGGGGATGAAGCAGGATATGGACATAGCAAGAAAAAAGACAAACTGGAAAGAACATCATAGGAAATGCAGGAATGCTGAAGTCATCATCATGGAAGTCCTCTAGTTCTGAAGCAGACTGTTAGTTCTGAACCCACCTCTCCGGCGACCTTGGTCACTCACACTCTCCAGGGCCTACCACATGTGAACGGAACTAAGATAATAACCACCCACATCAGGGAGGAAAAAAAACACTTAACATAGTGTCTGGCATCTACTACACATTTAATAAATAGTACTCCTTGTGGGCAAGTGAGCAGGGAGCAGACCAATCTGCCTCTCATACACAGACAGGCTTGCAGTCACTTGTGTAAGGCAGGGTGAGAAGAATTTTGATAGAGGTCTAAGAAAAAGGCAAACACTCAGTTACTAAAACCAGAGCACTATGCATTTAACTTGAGGCTGAGTCACCTGAACAGCTAAATTGGGCTTTCCATCCTGTGGCAGTAAGTGGTCCCATCACCTGGGGGTGAAGCCGACCTGTTTAGAGCATCAAGTGGTCCCAATTATGAGCAGAGAGTGCAGGCATGCAGGCTTTTTGAAAGGGACAGTGGGTCATTGAAAGTATGAAACTCTGGGACATTTCTCTCAATAGATTTTGGAAAATAACCAAACTTAAAATTATGCCAACCTACATAATTATAAACAAATTTTAGTACCTGTTAGTGTCAGAGGAATAATGCTATGTTCCTTGCTATGGGTCCTATTTTCCTAGTAAATAAAAATTGGTACCTGTGTAAAGCAAACAACTCTTCTGTCAGGCCTAGCGGAGTCATCCTGCTGTCCGCAGATTGTGGGCACAGCATGGCAAAGGTACTGTCACCCTGCGGGTCTGAACTGAACCGAGGCTGTCCCTGGACTATGCACGGTTTCCCTGAGGAGGGAGTCAAAGGGCTCTCCAGACATGCAGCCACTGTGTCAACAGCCACAGTCCCCTCCCTGCACACGTGTCTCACTTGCTCTAATCTGCTTTTTGTTTTCCCTTATTTATTGTCAGGTTCTGATGCACTATATAATTTTGTTTCCATTTCTGCCTATCCTCTCCCACTGGAGTGTTCGCATCACAAGGGCAGGGAGATCGGTGACTCTGTTTGCTCATGTGTGTCTCTAGCTCACAGGAGAATGCCAGGAGTGGGGGCAGCTCCGTGAATGCGAGTGGTCTGGCTGCCTGACCACCTGGTGGAGTGACACCGCCTCAGTGTGAACATCTGCCCAGGGTTTGCTCTGACTCCAGAGCACCTCTGACCTGGGCCCTGTTGTTTATTAATTTCTGACTTACAGAAAAGTAGCAAAAGTAGTACAAAGAATCCCTGCATATTCTTTACCCCTATTTCCCAAATGATGTATCTCATTCATCTTATCATCCCCCCGTCTCTCTCGCTTGCTCCTCAGCCTGTCAACACACAAGAATTAGTTTTATTGGTAGGGGGCTGGGTAAAAAAGGTGAAGGAATTAAGAAAAAAAACAACCCTCACAGACAGACAGACAACAGTACGGTCATTACTGGAGGGAAAGGCGGGGAGGGGAGGCAGCTGAGGGTACAGAGGGGATAAACAGTGATGGAAAGAGACACGACTTGCAGTGGTGAACACACAATACATTATATAGATGTTGTATATAGAACTGCACACCTTAACCTTGCATAATTTTTTTTGTTCCCACAATGCCATGACTCGGATCCTTCCTTGTATAATTTTTTAACCAATGAAACCGCAATAAATTCAATTAAAAAAAGAATTAGTTTTTAGCAACACTTTAGAGTAAGTTGTAGACACAATGCCTCTTTACTGCTATACATTTTCTGTGTATTTCCTAAAATCAAGTCGACAGCCTCAGTACAATTCTCAAAATCAAGAAACTAATATTGACACAATATGATTTTTAATTAACTAAATGTAGTCAAATTTTCCAATTATTTTTTCATCTCTCAGACCCAGGACTTTACCCAAGGTCGTACATTACATATAATTGCCCTGTCTCTTCATTGTCTTTTGATCTGGGGCAGTCTGTAAGAAATTCTTTATTGTTCTTGAAGCATGCAGTTATTTTCTAGGGCTCCTCGTTCTGGGCTGATCTGATGCATACTCCTGACTGAATTCAGGTTATGCATTTTTGGCAAGAATATCTGAAAAGCAAAATTGTGTCCTGCTCATTGTATTCTATCAGAAGACACATGATGTCTTTTTGTCCCCTTAACACCTATTACTTGGTAAAGGCGGTATCGACCAGGTTTCACAACTAAAATGTTTTTATTTGTCCCTTCAGGGGAGATAACATGAGACTCTCTAAACTTTTGGTTTCCAGTAATACTCTCACTCTTCGTTTTTGAAAGGTTCTATGTATGTGTTTTTTCTGTGAAAGTTTTAACCAAGAGCTAGTTTCTTGCTATCTGGGCTTAGTGATCTAAGGATAAATTGTCCCTGAAGTCATCATTTACATAAACCTAGTTTAACTCACCTGCTTACCTCGTACAGCCTCTTAGCATTATGGGTGAAACACTGGGATGCCCCTTAAAATAAAGGAATTTGTGCAAGAGTAGAAAATTTCAAGAATATTATTCATGATACCAGATAACTGGGCCTCGCATGAACACGAATATTTTTGTTTGGACAAAAAAAACTGTTTTGGGGAAAGATTCAATAAAATTCTAAGTTTGAACAATATTTTTGGAGACAAAGGTGTGCAACAGAGAGGACTCGATCAAAAAGGTTTACACTTCCAAACATTCATTTTTCTCACTCTTCTCTTGTAAGGAAACTGTCGTGACTGTAACTGCTTTGGCACAAGAGGAAACACAGGTGCGTGAGCTGTTTGATGGCAAACATTTTCCAGTCAAATGCTGAAAGATGTGAAGAAATCACTCTTGAAAGTAAAAACTTAGAGTTTTCACAGCAGTTGTCACATAGGAGCAATCTAATCACATTAGTTATTTGTTCATTTTTAATTACAAAACATTTGATATCCACGTTGATCAACATTAGCCACTGTACTCATTAGGCGAAAACTAGTTGGTGGCTCACCAATTGAAACTCTCTCCCTGCAGTTCTCTGCAGAGTTGCTGTCTCCCTATCGTCTTGGCTCTGTGACTTAACATAGGTGCCAAGATATTTTTCTGTGTCTTGGTTTCCTCATAATTAAAATGGAGGTGTTAGTAATAGTGTCAAGATGGTGAGACTGGAGTGAGAAATAAATGAGTTCATTTATATAATGTTCTTAGAATAGTGCCTAGACCAGAGTAAATGCCAGGCACAGGTTTACATGAATGTGTTGGGGGGGTACTAAGACCACCCCCAGATTCGATTTCACTAGGAGCCTTCCTAGGACTCAGTATATAGTTAGAGCCATGACCTTGAGTTACTACAGTGAAAGGATACAAAGAAAAATTATCAAAGGGAAAGGCACTTTGGGTAAAGTCCAGAGGAAACCAGACAGACATGAAGCTCCCAAGAGTTCTCTTAGAGCAGAGTGACAGGACACACTTAAGCTCCCCAGTGATGAGTTGTGACAACATGTGGGAAGTATTGGCAACCAGGAAAGCTAATTAGAAACTCAGTGCCCAGGGTCTTTTGCTGGGGGCTGATCAGATAGGCACCTTCTGCCAAATACATACCAAATTCTAGACTCCCAAAGAGAAAGCAGGTGTTCAGCATAAACCTATTGTTTGTACAAACTATTTAGGCACAGTGAGCAATTCTCATCATTTAAGGTATTTGAAACCTTCACAATATTCAAATTCTCAGATGCCCACCAAGGACCAACCTTATAAATAGAACTTTCTAAGGACAGGGGTCCTACTATGTTAATTCTTTTCTGCACAATCAGATACTATTATCATAATGTGCCTTAGATGCATAAATCAAATTGGCTGATATGTACCAAAACCAGAATCAATTGCATACTATCAGATATTGCTGCTAGACAGTGACTTCATGAAAATATTTCTCATGTACTATGAAACCAGGATGATATAATTATTACTTTCTAAAATAGGATAAGGCACATTTTTTAAGGAAAAGATAAGCTATACTTCCAGGCAGGTTGAATTTAATTCCTCAGTTTCTTGCTCTTATATATCCAATTTCCCAGTTGTGCTATCCACACCCCCTCTAAAAACAGGCTCGACTTAGAACTCAGAATAGATACTTGTCAAATGCTTTCAGATTAGAAAAGTAAGGTGAGAGCTGCAGTATGGATAATGCCAACGGAGATGCTCCAGGGTCACATGGGATCTGCAGGGGCAGAAGACTCAGGCATTGACATTTGGTAATACCTAGGAGACTTACTAACAAGCATGTACGGAGAATCTCCACACAAAGAACCCAACTCTTGCTACATGCTGACATAATGAAGGGCCTGTATCACTCCTAAATTCTAAAAGAGGCATGTGGCCAGATGAACTCATCAAACATTTATATAATGCCGAATTTGAGATAGACAATGAGGCCCTGACCTTGAGGGGTTTACAATCCTTGGGCTAGACATAGATGAGTGATTTGCATGCAATTTAGTAGGTATCACGAAAGTGCTGTTGAGAAGTCTCAGCGGAGAAGTTCCAAATTAAGTGATTTTGCTCTGTGAGCTTGACCTCTCTGAGTTCAAGTTTCCCCGTTTGTGAAAGATCATAGAAAGATTTCAGTGAAGAAAAGTCTGCTGTTCCACTCCTTAGAATCTACAAAGTTGGTAAGGGTGAATGAGGTGGCTATGATGTCGTATATGACTTATCAAAAGTAATTAAAATATAATCTTAAGATTTTAGGATGTTTGAAATATTAGGAATGTTTATACTATACAAATCTTGCTGTGGAAATGAAGGTATTAAAAATCATTTCTTTAACCTTAGAAGTACTCCAAAAGTAATAGGATTAGTATATATCTGTGGTGGCAAGGGTGGCAAAAATTGTGATTTTTTTTCTACCCAAATATAATTTTAAAGTAAAAACAGTTCCAAAATCAATTCCTTCTTCCTTGCTTCATTCAAAACTACTGGAATAGCCAGTTGGTTTCTGAACCTGTAACAGACCAGGTAGTTCCATAAGATAAAGTAGGAACCCTTTAATCACTGGCTTCAAACTTTATTGAAAAAGGCATTTAACAATTGCTAAGTCATTAGTATGAAGTTTTAAACAGAAGCTCCAAAACCTCTCTCACACTGTATTTAAAGATTTAACAAAATATCCTGGCTGAACAGAATTTTTACCTTGTAGGTTAAAAAATCACAAGATGTCTAGAAAGCCCCATGTAAGGCTAAGAGAATTGAACTATGGGTATTAATTAGGTCTAAAGAAAGGGCAGAGCTGGGTGAAAGAAGTTATTGTTTCTATTCTGCAGCAGAAATAAAGAGCTGTTATGCAACAACAGCTTATGTATGCTTATTATGAAATAAAGTTTAATAGGCCCTCTCTCTTGAATTTACCAACATACACATGAGGTAGGCCCAAATGGAACTGTACTTTTTAAAAAGCCATGTGGTAGTACGTAGTAAGGGATCAAATCACTGGGCATTCCACCCGAATTCCTTCCCAACTATGATAGGGAAGCTATCGAGCAGATAAAACGGCACATCTGAAGTTAATTGAATCATTGCCAGGAAAAAGAAGAATGCAAATGATGATTTCACACTTCGGAAAATATTATCTCTACATCCATTTTATCACTAAATTTCTATGAAATGCTAATTTTAAGAGTCTAGAATAATGAAGAAGATCACATATTTGATATTATGATGTCAAATCACTTTAAAGAAGTATTTAAGTAAATGCCTATTACAGAAGTCTAGGAATCCAAAGGAGGTGTTTTTAAGCCTGAGAAAAAAAATTGAGAGTATGTCATTCTATTATTTTCCACTGTTTTTTTTTTCCATTGAGATAGTGTTATTTACTTGTCCCTTCATTGGTGCTCACATCTCTTGTTAATGGATTATATTGGAATTGAAGTATTTTTTTTTTTTAGATCACTAAAAAGCACTCCCTCATGATGGCTATTGGTCAAAAATAAAGTCAACCGCAGGGTGATCACTTTATAAGTTATACAGATGTCTAATCACTATTTTGCTTATTTGTATACCTGAAACTAATTTAATATTGTATGTCAACTATAATTGAAAAATTAAAAGAAATTTAATCTTTTAAATGGTTTAAAAGAAGGTTAATGGTTTTTATTTAAAAACCATAAACTTCTTTATATCACCTTATTTTAAATCTCATTTCCTAGTCCATCAGCTCGGAAACACTATGGAAACTACTCTTCAACTATGAAGTCCCACCAACATTTTTCATGATTCCTTGCATGTTTCATGATGTTCAACTTTCAAGGATGTTCTCAAGACCAATTTAAATAAATGAAATTGATTGTGGTACATCCTAAGCTGATTCGTATTCATTTTCTGAATATCTTTACTATTGAAAAGGGTATTTGGGATAAGAGATTCAGGCATTTGAAATCCAATGTCAACAATTACTAAAAAAAGAATATTTAGCTAAGATAGCTCCCTGTCCATTAAATTAATAAACTTCTCACATCTGCTACCTAGGATATTTCTTAGTCAGCCTTACCCAGTTAGGTCTCATAAGGTATTTATGATCACATAGATAATACATTCATGAAAGACATTACCTTTGACATCATGAGGAATTACCCAATAATACATTTAAGCTGTCTTTCCAGATTGGTTATGGAATTTTATATGTTCTACATCTTTATTTCTCCAATAGCTCAATATCATGTATCTCAGAAGATAATACTCATATGGATAATTTTTCTCAGCTAAGCCAGGAAATCTTTGTTAATGCTATTGTTATGTCTCTGAATCTTAAGGCAAGAACAAAAATAATACAAAACTTTGAAAATAACACATCTATCTCTATCACTCTTATATAACACTGCCATCAAAATTGAGTTAGTGATCTTAAATCTTATCACCCTGATATTTCTTCATTGACTTCAGAATAAACTGTGAAACTTCAAAGCAGCTGATTCACCAGTTTAGCCTACCTTTCTGGTGATACCTCCTTCTCCTTTTCTCATATGTCTACCTGTACTTGATGAAATTGCAGATTACAAACAGTTCAATTTTGAATTTTAACAGAAAGAAGTAAGTGTGATTTTCTGCACTGAGACAAATTTAGAACATATCTGTAAAAGTATATAAATTGTTTTTTTAAAAAAGTCTAAGAGAAGAAACAAAGAAACAGCACTGTATATCACAAATGATACACACATTAAGGTGAGAAGGGAAATGGACAAATCAGGATGTTCTGCTGAAAATCATCCTAGGTAGTAAATATGGAGTGGGCCCTGAGCAGGAAAGAGAAAGATTTTTCTTGTTTTCTGGGTTCTGAATTCCAAGGCAAGACAATATCTGAAGGTTCAGTAGATTGAGCTATTCCGCATAACTCATGAAGAAATTGGCAGAAATTCCAAGTTAGGTTTGAACTGGGTGAGCTTTGGTTCCTAAAGACAAACATTTCAGTAAATTCAGTCAAGTAACAGAGTAAATTCATATAAATATATATGTGAATTATATATGTATAGTATACTTTTAAAAATATTTTTCCCAAGTCCTTCTTACATTTTAAACTCATGTCATTGGAGGAATTAAAACTGGAGGCATGCCTATGCTCAGGACAAATGACATCAACTTGGAGAAGTCAATTATAAGAGAAGAGGAGATCTGTAAGTGTGCTGGCTGTTGCGACCAGTGAGCACCAAGAAGGAGTTGTACAAAATGAGAGCATTATTTGTGTTTCCCAGAACTGTTTGAGGCAAGGATTCTTAAAGAATACCAAACATATGGTATTTGTCTTTCACTGCCTGACTTATCTCACTTAGCATAATGCTCTCCAGTTCCATTCATGCCATTGTGAAGGGTATGAGTTCCTCTATTTCTGCTGCATACATCACTTCTCCTTTTGGCTAAGATAAAGTGTAGTGCTTCTGCTGCATAGTATTCTAATTGTGTAAATGTACCACAGTTTTTTGATCCACTCATTTACTGAAGGGCACTTAGGCTGTTTCCAGCACTTGCCTATTGTAAATAATGTTGCTATGAACATTGGGGTGCATAGGTTCTTCTGAATTGGTGTTTCAGGATTCTTAGGGTATGATCCAAGCAGTGGATCACCTGTAAGTGGAACAGAGTCAACAAACAAACAAAAGAACAAAACAGAACCAGAGACATGGAAATGTCTTGAAAAAACAAACTGACAATAACCAGAGGGGTGGCAGGAGAGAGATAATGAGGAAGAGAAGAAGAAGGATCAAGTCAAGGAACATGTATAAAGGATCCATGGACAAGGACAACAGGGGAGGGGGGAAAGGATTGAATGTGGGAGGTGGAGGGTGGCTAGGGCAGGGGGGAGTAATGGGGGGGTGGGAAATGGAGACAACTGCAATTGAACAACAATAAAAAAGAAAGAAGAAAAGAACATCAAACATACTCATAAGACCTTGAGTTAATTTCTATTTGGTCTTCAAAGTAAAATTACTTACCGCTCCACCTGAACAAAAACTCTGCCCCAAATCATCTACATTAGACTTTAAAAATCTAAAAAGTAACTATTTATTACTTTCCATTTAGTATTTATCTTTATTTTGTTATATTCTATACCACAGTAAATATTTTTAAAGCTAGAAATATTAGAGAACTTTTCAACTTTATTATATATTTTATTTTCAATGTTTTGAAATGAGTCTTAAACAGCTTTGCATACAGTCAACTTTCTAGTAGTACAAAGAAGCAATCCTAGATACACTTTTCAAATTTATTCTCATTTACTTTCCTCTTTTATAAAAGGAAAAAGTCCATCTCTTCATTCACAAGGTGGATGCTTTCATCTGTACTAGATTTTACATATTTCTCACTTCTTTCAGTATTTGTGCCTTCAGTTATGCCCCTTTCTTTTATTTTTAACTGTTTATTCTCATTGAATCATACCTCTCAGTTATATAAACATTCCTGCTTTGTCCATTAAAAAAAGACAAGAAAGACCTACCAGACATCTGCAGAACATACCAGACAACAACAGCACAATATACATTCATCTCAAGTGCCCGTGGACGATTCTCCAGAATAGATCATATTTTGGGTCACAAAACAAGTCTCAGTATATTTAAAGGTTAAAATCATACAAAATACCTTTTTGGACCATGAAGGAGTAAAGCTAGATAATAATTAATGGACATTAAACAACATAATCTTAATAATAAATGAATCAAAGAACAAATTACAAGGGAAATTAGAAAATACTTTGGATGAATGAAAATGACACACAAGATACCAAAGACTGAAAACTTTCCCCCTAAGATCAGAAATACAACAAGAATGTCCACTCTTACCACTTATATTCAACTGGAGGTTCTAGGCAAGCCAATTAGTCAAGGAAAAGGAAACAGAGAGCATCTGTAATATAAAGAAAGATTGGTGGTTGTCACAAATGAGTGATTCTTTTATGTGATTATTTTCTTTTGCTTTCATTCATCATTATGTTTGAGATATTCTTGCATAACATTATTTACAGGTATCATTCGTTCACTTTCACTGCAATACAACGAAAATAAATCATAATTGATTTACCCATTTTAGTATTGGCCACCATTATTGATTTCTTCCAATTATTTGCTATTACAAACAACATTGCTATGAAGAGTCTTACACATGTAACCTGGTACAAGAGGTCTGATGGGGTATTTTAGATAAGAGTCAAATTGCTGTGTCACAAGGGATGCATGTAGTCAACCTTAGTTGGTGTGAAATAATAGAAACTGGCCTGTGTTTTAGGCACAGAGCTCCTGAAATCATTGTAATTTCCAAAGCAAAAAGAGCATAGGGAACATATTTTGTCCTAATATTTGGTCTTTGACACAGAATTCTTAGATCCCTTGGAATTCCCTGGGTGATGGGAGTGTCTTTTATAATGAGGGGACTCTTGTTGGGCTCTTAGATAGCTTTGGAGAGACCAAATCATAATCAGAAGCTCAGAACTTTCAGCTCCACTGCCCGTATTCCAGAAAGAGGAGAGGGCTGAAGACTGAGTTAATAATGAAAGCTCCATACAAATCTCAGAAGCATAGAATTGAGAGAGCTTCTGGGGTGGTGAACAAGAATTTATGTTCCTGTTGTGTGGCACATCCCAAATTTCACAGGGACAGAAGCTCGGCACTCTTCTGGACCTTGCCCTGTGTATCTCTTCATCTGACTGTTCATTCATTTAATATCCTTTGCAACAAACTGATCTAATAAATAAACTATTTTCCTGAGTTCTGTGAGCTGTTCAGATTAATTGAACCCGAGGAGGGGAGTGTAGGAAGCTCTGATTTATATGCAGTTAGAAGCATGGGTAACCACCTAGACCTGTGATTGGCACCTAAAATGTGTGGTTTTGGTGGGGTCAGTCTTATGGGACTGAGCCCTTAAACCTGTGGGATCTAATATCATCTCCAGGTAGACAGTATCAGAACCAAACTGAATCACAGGATGCCCGGTTGGTGTTGCAGAATTGCTTGGTGTGCAGGGAAAACTCCACAAACACAAATCTAGTATCATAACCCACATACACGAATCTGATGTTGTAAGTGTTGTGAGTGTGAGTAGAGGAAACTGAGTGTTTCCTAGACACTACTTAACAGAAAATTTGTTTTCAAAATTGGTTAGAGCAATTTACATTCTTTTTAGCAGTGTACATAGGAGCAATTGACATTGCCATAATTTACGCCAGTAAGTAGGATGTGAAATGGCATCACATTATCATTTTACTTTGCATTTGCCTTTTGTCCTAATAAAATTGAGCATCTTTTTATACAAGTCCATTCACATTTCTTCCTCTGTAGATGTCTATTCATATGGTTTGACAATAATGCTATTTACTTGTTTATCTTTTTCTTACTAATTCATAAGTAGTTTTTCATATTCAATATACTAATATTTTGCCAGTTACATTTGTCATAAATATTTTCTTCTAACATTTGACTTGTTATTTACCCACTTTCAGGTGTTTTTTAGTTAGAATTTTAAAGATTTCAATATATTCCCATGTTTCTATTTGGTTTGAGCCTCATATTTTCTGCTTTAAGAAATCTTTTATTACTCAGGAAGGTATGTTCTTACAAAAGTTTTACAAGTTTTAGCATTTCACACTGAATACCAGTCCATTTGGAACTTATTGTCATTTATGGTATGCTGTGAGGATTTGTTTTATTTTCCTCATTGACAAC
The DNA here is from genome assembly GCA_004024845.1 of Tonatia bakeri. Classification (NCBI taxonomy): domain Eukaryota; kingdom Metazoa; phylum Chordata; class Mammalia; order Chiroptera; family Phyllostomidae; genus Tonatia; species Tonatia bakeri. Next base: position 423,370 of record PVIA01000250.1, on the reverse strand, counting down.
CTACTGTTATCTAAACAATATTATTGAACAGACCATGCTTTCTCCACTGACCTATAATGCAAGTTCTAATATATTGTTTGGGGACCTGGGTGCTGCTGTCTTTGTCTGTCCCTTCACCAATACCGTACTTTCAAATTTTCTACAGCTTTGAAATGTCTTAAGTCCATCTCTACTTAGTTCTCTAAGAGAGTTTAGTTCTTTGACATCCTAACTACATACTAAAATAACTTGCCAAGTTTCATTAAAAACCTTTTTAGGATTTTGACTAGAATTGTTTTGAATCTATAGATAAGTACAGGGAGTTTTGACAGTTTTTTACTTATCAATGAGGTAAGTCTTTCCATTAATTTAGGCCCTCTTTCATGTTTCCCAACATATTTTTATAATTTTCTCTAAATAAGAGATATGTTTCTAGGTACCTTATTTTTCTGTTCTAGCAAATAAAAATTGTATCTTTGTTAATTGCCAATTTTATTTTATTTATGGTGGATTAAGGAAACACAATTGCCTTTGTAGCTCACAGCTGGAAAACTTGCAAGCCTCTCTTATTTCCTTTATTGATTTATAAATAGATTGAGGTTTTATAATAGACTATCATATCATCAGTGGATAATAACTGCCTATTTTTTCTTTTTCAATTCTTATACATTTTCTTTCTTATTAGTTGTGTTGTTGTCCTAGGGCTGTCGTAATAAATCACTATAGAGTTTTGGGCTTAAGGCAACAGAAATTTATTCTGTTGTAGGTCTAGAGGCCAAAAGTTCAAAACAGAGGGGTTGGCTGGGCATGTTCCTCCTAAGGCTCTCAGTACTTCCTTCTGTTTCCCAGCTCCTGTGGACTCCTGGTGTTCGTGAGTGGAGGGCAGAGTAACTCCAATCTCCTTCCAATCTCCATCTCCATCTTCATATTGCCTTCTGATCTCTATGTCTTCCTGTGTTCAAGTCAGCTTCCCCTGTTCTTCATAAAGACACCAGCCATCGGCTTGAGGGCTCACCCTAAACTCAGGCTACTTTCATATTGAGATCCTTAACTAATTACATGTGCAAATGTATTATTTTAAAAACTTAGTTCTTGTCTAATACTTGCAGATCTATGGGATCAACGTGAGATCAACTCGGGTCAGTGTTCCATTTGTCCCTTGGCTTCCATGAGCCTCCACTCTGAAGGGTAAGCCAGGAGGGTGTTTTGAGTCTCCTAGGATCCGTGTCAGCTGAGAATCTCTCTCTCCAGAGCTTAGTTAATCTGGTAAATGGCCTCAGGTTTATTCAGGGAAAGACTGGGGGAATATATGTCATATATACTGTGACAGTGTATTAGGGCTCATTGTCAAGGGGACCTAACTCTCCTTTAATCAATGCTGAGTCAGAAAAGTAGCTCTGATCTGAACCTTGATGACGGGCTCTGATTTTCCATCCCAGCAGCTGACTGCACCATTCACCTTGCCAGCTCTCAACACCTTTCTGGTTACACATGTCAAGGAGCGTGCTTGCTGCTTATCCACGGAATCTCTACGAACACCACGAGCTCTCAGCTGTCACCTTAGATCCCTCTGGTCAAGTCAACCAGTTGTCATTCTGGTCTTGTTGTCACTAATGGTAATTATATCCACCTTGACTCTCTTGGTTAAAAGCCAGGTTGTGGACTTGGCTTTTACCATTTGAATCATTATTCCAATAATTACTAAGCAATCCACTATCATGCACCACATGCTCTTCTCAGCTACAGCCCCTGGATGGTAGTCATACCAAGTTTCCAAAAGAAATAGCTATTTACCAGTGCATTTCTTATTAACTTACTAAATCAGTGATAAGAATTTTTTGGATTCTCCCAGGGAACCCAGGTGGTAAGTACTCTGATCTCATGTAGTAAGTCCATTTTCAGGTTGTCATTTCCCTGAGGCTTCTGATCCTTTTTCAACACTCTGCCAAGGCAACTTCTAAGTCTCTACTTCACTGTCTTCAGCCAGAAGCTGGTCCAGGCATTAAGGAGCCACCTAAGCATCATAAGGATCATAAGGCAAGACATTAACCCCTGAGTCATCCAGAGTACTCCCATGTCAATTAACATCCTCCTTGATCTACCACCCTTAAGTTTCACTCAGAGTCATGTTTCTGCCACTCCTGCTGGTGCATATCTTGTAATTAGGGGCTGTACATTCTACTTCGTTCCAGAACAGAGGAAATATTTTTCTATCTGGGCTATCCTGAGACCTGACCTGGGTGATTGGTCTGGAGGAAGTGGGAAAAGATAGGACTAAGTCTTGAGGAACACATATACAACTTGTGAGGCACCTGCCCCAAATGAGGGCTTTCCAGGTTCTCTAAGTAAAGAAAACTAGTTCAAGGTTCAAAAGAATCTGTGGCTTAAGATTTTCTAGCTTCTTTACCAAATGTGCAGATGCCGCTTATGAAGAGTTGATTTACAGACCCTCTTACTTTCACAGCACATCTTGAGATGACAGTTGGTTAGCCTGAATCTGCTATTTTCTTTTCTTTTTTTTTCTTTTCCTTTCTTTATTTTTCTTCTCTCTCCCCCACCCTCCCTCCCTCCCTTCCTTCCTTTCTTTCTTTTTTGTTTTTAATATTTTATTTATTTTTAGAGAGGGGAAGGGAGGGAGAAAGAGAGGGAAAGAAACATCAATGTGTGGTTGCCTCTTGTGTGCCCCCCTACTGGGTACCTGGCCCACAACCCAGGCATGTGCCCTGACTGGGAGTCAAACTGGCTACTCTTTGATTTGCAAGCTGACACTCAATCCACTGAGCCACACCAGCCAAGGCCCTCCCTCCCTCCCTCCTTTCTTTCCTTCCTCCCTTCCCTCCTCTTTCTTTCTTTCAAGGCTTTTAAGTAGATAACAAAAGCCAGCACTCCATTCCTTGTAATTATCATTGCCCTCATCTTCCAAGTGCATTGGCACTGCATAAACTCCTACTGGCATTCCCTCTTTTTCTGCAAGTGAGATCCTTAGTGCTTAGTGCTACTGCATGCAGGAGTTGTCCACCCCTCTTCCTTTTCTTCTCAATGACAGTTCCAGACTTTCTTCCTGAGGGTCTGGTTTTTAGGTTCTCAGCCTGGGTTTCTATTTTGTCACAGAAAGCAGAGTCTGGTTTCCTCCTCTTTCTCAGAAAGCAAACCCCGAAGTACAGACTTGTACAAATGGGGCTTTCATTAAGAATTAGGAAGTTTGAAAGAGGAAGCTAATAAAAATCAATGTCATGAATGTGGTCACTACTGTGGGCAGTTTGGGTTTCACCGTATTCAGACCTTCTGAGCAGCTTTTCTCCTCCAAGACATAAGAGAGAGGAGCATCTATTTACAAATTCCCATCCCTAACTGATTGAAGTCTGCACTTCTCACACCTACATGTGAAAACATGCTAGGCAGGGATGTGCAGGCATCGCACAGTTGGCAGCAGGGATGTTGGGGAAGGAAGCAAGAGATGTTCAGCTAAGGTGGGACATGTTCGGGTTGCAACCATTAAAAGCTGGTTACCACAGTGACAGTCAGAGTAAAAGGTGAGTCAAGCCAATGTCCAGAAAACTGTATGGCAGTTCTGATGCATTTATTTAAAATTTAGAAATATACTTATTGTATTCTTTGTACCTGATAATCCCAACATTCACAGTTATAGCTAGTCAAATTCAGTATATTTTTGCTAACTTTCATTGATGATAACCTGTTATACCATGTGTTTAGTTATTTCAAATTGTGAGCTCTTGTTTCTGGAAAGCATCGGTAAGATAAAGTTAAATTTGAGGCTAGTGTTAAAAAAAAATTCCCTTTAGAGAAGCTATCAGTTCTGCGCCACTAAATTTCTGTGGGCGCTAACAATGAGGGGCTACTATAAACCACATTTTTATGTGGGTGTCTTCTGTTTCAACAGAGCAATCATGTGATCTTCAACCCAATCCTATTGGGCAAGCTTATAGCTACAATCCCATGGGATACTTCATTTCCCCCTTTTCTTGATCAGGAGCCAAGGTCAAGGTAGATAAGTATCTGTAGGAACTAACCATCTTCACCTAAATATCTCATAGAAACTTCAAAAACTTCATGCCTGAAACTATACTCACTCTTTTCTTCACAAACCCGCTCTTCCTTCTGTATTCTGTCTCTGCATTAGTAGAACTCAACCCACGTACTCCTACCAGACTTTAGAAACCACTCTGGCTCTTTCTCTCCCTCTTCTCACCTCACCAGTTTTACCACTCAGGACTACTGAGCTTGCCCACACTCTACTTTCCACTAACATGCCACTATGGGTTTAATTCAAGCTCCTAATACTTCTCTCCTGGACTATGCAAACAGCCTTATAAATAGCTACCATGTTTTCATATACTTTCGCAACTATTGTCCAGATTGTTGCCACAGTGCTATTTCTCATACCCAGTTTAGCCATAATACTTGCTTATCATCATTCTTCTTCTTACAGAACACTGTCCACACAATTGAGAATGATCTACAACGTAATTCCTCACCTAGCCCCTGGGTTCCTTGCCTCTACTTTTTGGTCCATTCTCTTTACTGTGTTTGGAATGCCCTTTTCACACCTTATCCACCTGAGGACTCAATATCCTTTGAAGCCTTTCCCTATAGCTTTGGTAGGCAATTTCTCCTCTGGGCTCATTTCCCAGTTGTGGCATTACCTCTATTTTGGTGCTTTCCACGTGTGATGGAAATGTATTCATTTGTCCCCTCCACTAGGTTCCAAGAAAAACACACACACACACATATTTTGTACCCCCAGCAAGTAGCAGAAGCCATGGATTATGGTATATTCAGTAATATAACTTACTGTGTTAAACGAATACACGTGTAAATGAATGGACTTAATATTTCCTGTGAGATGTACTGCTGAGCAAAGAATGACATTGTTACTATTGTAAAGGGAGAGGTAAATAACACAAGTTCACATAAAATGAAGAATAATAAAAGTTGAAAATACTTTTCATGTTCAATTTTTATTCAGATTTGTTTGGTACATATTTTCTAGGCTTTCATTTAAATTTAAGAATATTAAATTTTCATTGGAAAAACCATCAGATAATAGCATTTATTTCTTGAAAATTATCCAGTTTATTTTTTCAGAAATTGCAATTGATAGTACCTAACAGAAATAAACTTCGAATAATGTTTCACATTTATGTAAATTTAAACTGTTTTACCTGGAGCGGAACAAGCAATAATGCTCTAGTGTGACTATAACATAACACAGCATTGAATTTTCACTTCAATTTCACAATACAACTTTCAAATAGTTAAAATGATTTGTGCATTAAAATATGTTGAAGCATCTATATTTTGTAATAAGGATAATGAGATAAAGTAATAATAAAATATATGAGGTACTAAAAGTGGCATATAGGTTCAGAAGAATAAAGAAGATATAGGGAAGTGAAATATATGCAATATAGTATATACTATATATTACTATAAAATGAACAGGAGATGAAAATATCAATGGATATAAAATAATATGAAATAAGCTCATCATGTGACCTTAGGAGATGCAATTAAGTTTCTCACAAAGGTGATTGTTTCATATGTGAAATACATTATAAGTATATATACTATATAAAGCATAAACACATGTGTGCATATATACATGTAGGATATCACCACATACCACCCAACACTGCCTATTCCCTTTTTATTATTTTATTTTTTCCAAAGCATTTTTGCCTTTCCAAAATACTATACAATTTACAGCTATATAATTCCTCTCTCTTCCATCTAGAATTGAAGCTCCAAGAACTTACAAAGTAGATAATTAATATTTCCTGAATAAATGACAGGTCATTTTCAATCACTCTTTAGTCTAGTCTTACTATGTGGCTACATTCCTCTCCTTGCTAGCATTGCTTACCCTTCTATTAAATTGGGAAAGGCAAGGAAAATTATATATAGACATACAGTTATTTATATTGTGCATAAAATTAATGTATATAAGTATGTGAATATGTTAGATATTACTATACATTTAATTAATTGTTATAATTGCATAGAGTAGAAGACACAAAATTTATTTCTCATTTTTAAACAAAAAGAAGTTATGACTATAGTAAAAGCAGTTGACTTGGCCAGGTATTGGTAGGGTTCTAATAAAAATCACCACTTACTTCTTATGTACTTAATTGTCAATTTGAAACGGGCAGGATGAAAGGCTTCATACAGCACCCTCCATTTAGGAAACTCACTGAAATTGATATCCATTTACTTGGAGGAATTACATTAACTATATTCTAAAAGGGATCACAGAATTATGTTAAGGATTATTTCCAACTGCTTACTCTTAATTGATTCTGTATTAGAAATGGAAAATAAAGAGGACAGAAACACCATCCAACATTTTACCAATTAGACCATACTACCCAAGAGAAAATTAAAAACACTCATTTCTTTTATGTTTTTAATCCATTAAAAGCAGTATTACCATTCAGACATTCAAAATCAGCAGTCAAGCAATTCTTTATATTTAAAAAGAAAGCCTTTTGAAGCTCTTTCTAAAAATTAATTCTTATTATCAAAATAAAAATTTCTAAATGTTTAGAAAAATGTTCCCCACTTGTTTTCCTGAAAACACCACTATCCCATGAAAAACTAGTGTCCATAAGATATTAATCAAGCTTTAAAAATATTTTTGGTCAAATAGTTTAGAGAATCCTGGATTAAGTATATTTCAATGCATTTTTAATTGAACAATGTTTCACATCCTGTCCAAGCTTACTTGTCGTAATTGCCCTACAGACACTCCCTCCCCACCCCCAAACACAGGGATTGACTACCTTGGGAACACGTGGTCAAAAACTGCAGGATCAGTAACTGTTTCATGATTATTATTTCCACGGAGCTCTTGCTTAAACTTAGAAGGATAGTTTAAGACAATAATTATTAAAGCACAGTAGTTTGCAAATTATATATTCTTTATTTCACATGTGGTCAGAACAGAAAGGTAAGGAATTTGAGTTATAGTAGAAGGAATTTTTAATGGCTATGAAAAATGAATGAAAGTCATTACTTATATAATGAGCTTATATAGAAGATTTTAAAATTGGGTCGAGAAAATGATAACAATACTGACTTTTGGCTAGTTCATGGAAGACAAATTCTGCACTGATGGTTGGAGTGTAAACTAGTGCAAAGTCCTTGGAGAGAAATGGACAATATTTAATAATATTGAGGATGTGCCTTCCCTTCAAGTTCCCTGCTGGAAATATGCCGTGACACTGTCATGTATATGCACAAGCAAACTTTTATAAGAAAGCCCTTTCCAGCCTTATTTATAACAGTGAAAAATTTGAAAAAATCCACATTTTCATTAGGATAAAGATGGATATATACATTGAAAAATTGTGATATAATAGAATACTATATGGCATGGGCTTAGAGCTCAATTTTCTATCATTCCATAAGCTCACATGTATAATGTTGGGTAAAAGCATATTGCATATCAATGTATAGTGTAATGCCTTAATGCAGTTTTGGAATATGCAAAATGATTCTGTATATACGTAATAACAGATATATATGTGATAACAGATATATATGTGATAACAGATATATATGTGATAAAATGTAAACACATCAATGAAAATGATAAACAGCGAATTAAGATGATGCATACCTCTTGGAAAGACAGGAAATGCAATCAGGGGGCAATAAACCAAAGTATTCATCTATATTTTAACATTTTATTTCTTATGCTATGTGATGGTTCCCAAATGTTCTTAAATAAATAATACCTTTTTATATTTTGCCTGAAATATGAAAAATTTAATAAAATAAAAAGACATTTAGCTGAAGCTTGTATTGGGGAGGAGGTGTACAAGTAGAAAATCTTTCAATGATATAGTATGTCCAATATTTTAATAAAATTTTAGTAACTTAGAAATGTCATTTTTTAAGGAAAGAACTGTTGTGGTTTTTTAATGAAATTATTTATAAACATAAACAAATAATTCATATATTAGTCTTTCCAGAAGGTATCCAGCCATGTAATATGAAAAACAGAGACATTTATTGGAGAAGATACAAGATACAAGAAACATTGTATACAGGACAATAATGCCTCAGTCCCCTTCAAAATAGTCACCTTGGGACCTCACACAGTTCTCCAAATTGCCATCAGCTATGTCGTGGTATTTTCCTGAATTTCATAGATGGTCTGAAATCTCTTCCCTTTCAAAGGTGATCTTAGTTTTGGGAAAAGCCAGAAGTCACAGGGTGCCAAAATCTGGGCTGTAGGGAGGCTGAGTCACTTGGCTGATTTGATGTTTCACCAAAAATCTCTGCATGAGACATGAGACATGAACAGATATGTTGTCCTGATGAAGCTGCCAATCAGCAGTTGCCCAGAGCTGCGGTTTTCTGAATTATCTGAATAGTGTCCATGGAGGAATGCTCAAGCTTACTGCAAAATCTGATGCACATTCGTTGCTCTACTCACTGGATCATTTTGAATACTATGGCCACAGAGTACACATGCTAACTCAGTGGCGTCTACCACCCCCACTGACTAGAACAGTGAAGTTGTCATTGTTCACACATGAGCATTCCAGTCCACTTTCCTTGGCTGCCAAGTTACATCTATGTAGCTCAAACCATTCTTATTATATTAACAATGGCTGGACTTTTCCCAGACAGACCTCATATGTGTGTGTGTTTGTGTATATAGGTATATATATGTACATATATGTATATGTGTGTGGATAGATAGATAGATAATGAGATTTTGTATGAGGAATCGGCTCATACAATTATGTAAACTGAGAAGTTCCATTCTCTGTTATCTGCAAGCTGGAAACCCAGGAAAGCTAGTGGTGTAGCTCTGTGAACATGAAGGCCTGAAAAATCAGATGCATCAATGGTGTAAATGCTAGTTCAAGGGTATAAGACCATCTTTCCAGCTCAAATAGTCAGGCATTGAAAGAATTCTCTCCTTTCATCTGCCTTTGTGTTCTACTCAGGTCCTAAATGACCTGGATGATGGCCACCCAGATTGGGGTACAATATGTTATTCAGTCTACAGATTTAAATACTAATCTCCTCTGGAAACACCCTCACAAACATTTCCAGAAGTAATCTTTAACCAGATATCTGGGCATTGTGCTGCCCAGTTAAATTGACACAAAAAATTAACTCCCACTGGTTAGAAATGAAAATTAACAATCGGACTTTACCACTTAGAGATCACCTGTAAATTTAGGAGCAGTTTAGAATATGAGGAACGAGCAAAGATGAATGATTGGCCATTGTGCCAAGAGGAAAACCAGATAATTACTGATTGAATTATAGCAAAAGCAATGTTCAAAATGTTTTAAAGAAGAGAGACGTCAAATTTTGAGTAACGTAAAGGCAGAGTAATGACCATGAACTTATACAAGATATAGACTGTTGATGTACTTGATGGGGATAGTTTTAATACAGTAATGGGGACAAAAGTCTAAACAGAGAGAAATAAGGAGACATGATAAATGAGGGATGAAGTAAAAGAATATGGACAACACATTGTGGAGTTTGGGGACCCTTCAAAATTTACCCAAGTACCATAACACTTGGAAAGAAGAGTTTATGTGATAGAAAAATTAGTAATTCCGACTTGCTGTAATTGATATTTGAAATGAGCTCAATGGACAATATTTGTGATCAGTAAAACTATAACAATATTGCTTTGGTAACTTTGAAGGACATAGGAAGATAGTTGAATTCATTTCTGCTTGGCTTGGACTTGACATACTGTCCTACTTAATCTGTTTCTCTAGGTAAGATTTAGAAATGGCTGTATACTGGGGATTGCCTAACTTGTTCTGTCCAGAAGGTATCCAGCCATATAATATGAAAAATAAAGAATTTATTGAAGAAAGTACAAGATATGATGTAACCTGGCCACCAAGGCGAGTGGACTGTAATGTACATGCGCGAACAATGACAACTTCACTGTACTAGTGAATAAATGTCTCTCTTTATTAAATTGTGTGGCTGTATTCTTTCTGGACAGACTATTATTTTATATATATAATAAGAAAGTATGTGTATACAGGGTAGGATAAAAATTAGTTTACAGTTGTTTCTAAGGAATATAATACAATAATTAATAAATAACAATACATACTCACAACTGTAAACTTAGTTTTGCCTGACCCTGTATATAAGGAAATATAATAACCATGCTGAAATACTACCTCCTTCTTGAAATACTTTTCCCACATGATTTTCAAGATAATATACTGTATGGTTTTTATTTTACCACATTGCCTGCCTCTTCTGAGTCTGTGCTGATTTTTCTTTATCTTTGTAACACTCCTGACGAGGTACTGATTTCTATATTTACATGCTCTGTCCCGGTGGCCTTATCTTATATGCCATCTTTATGATGATGACTCTATATCTCTATGCTGATGATTCACATATCGACATCTCTGATCCTGACTTCTCAAAGATGAATACATCCTATATAACATTTCCACTTTGATACGTAGTAAGCACCTTAAATTAATGTGACTAAAATTGAACTTTTTAATTTACTAAAGTATACTGAATAGTCTCCCCCAAATTCTGTATAGCTTTTCTCTATGCCTCCTCCATCTCCATACATGGTGTGACCACCTGTCCAGTAACTCAAGCCTTTTATTATAGTCCTTCTTGAATCTCCTCTTTGCTTTAAAACTCTACTTTGAATTCACCAGTGCATCTTTTGGTTCTACTTCCAAAGTATATCTCGGGTCTGACTACTTTCCACCAATTTCACTGACTCGACATCAATTCAAGTAATCAAAATTCATTTCCCAAACAGCTGAAACAGCCTTGTAAAAGTCTTCCCCTTTTCATGCTTCAGTTTGACACAGAGAAGTCAATGTTCAATTTCTAAAATATAAATCAGATACGGCTCTTCCCTATCTAACACCACCCAAAAACTGCTTAATAAATTTGGAATACAATCAGAATCCCTCACTGTGGCCTAAGAACTCTGCATCACCTGACCCCTAACTCACCCTCTAGTCCTACACTAAAATTACAGTGGCTGTTTCCTGTCCTTTTATACCTGTAAGTTTTCCCTTTCTCAGTACTGTTGCCCTTATTCTTCTTTATGTGTTTTCTCTTCCCCTGCTCAGATTTTTCTATAGCTGTCTTTTTTTCACATTAATGTTTCATGTTCAATGTCCTTGCCTCAAAATATTCCTTCTAAATAAGCTCCCATCATTTGACATCATATAAACATATTTTACTTTTCATTTTGAATTTGTTTCCATATCAAATTGTCTAACTTTTTAAATATATTATTGATCTCTTACACTAGAATATAGGTACTGGGGGCAAGAACTAAGCTGTCTCATTTGCCATTAAACATCCTCCATTGCTCATAACAATGCATGACACAATTGTTTGTTGACTGGCTGTCAACATCACCAAAACTTACCAGGTGAGCAGAAAAGCTAACCTTATTCACTTTGGTGGTATCTTCCCTCTCTGTAACAGCCATCTAGGGTCCTGGGAGGTTTAAAAGATATCAACAGAAAGAGTCTGCAATGTATACCACGGTGGTAGCTCTTCTCCAAGGTGGTCTCCAGTGAATCTCATCTTTCAGAATTTACACCATTGTGTAGCCCCTCCCACACTGTATCTAAAATAGTCTATGTGACCAACAGAATGTAACAGAGACAAGTCACAACAGATACTGTCATTTTCACCTTGGATCGCTCAGTTTCTGGAAAGCCAACCCCCACATCATGAAAATTCTGAAGCAGCTCTGATAGAGAGCTCCCATTGTCAAGGAACTCAAGCCTCTGGCCAGCAGCCAGCAGCAGCAATTTATTAGCCATGGTAACGAGCCATTGTAGAAACAGACCTTCCAACTCCAGTCAGATTTTCAGATGGCTGCAGCTCTGTATGACACTTTGACTGCCACTTGATGAGAGACCCTGAGTCAGAACTACCCAGCAAGGATGCTCCCGATTTCCTAATCAACAAATCCTACAAGATTTGAGATTAGTTATGAGACAAGAAGTAACTAATAATACTGGTCTCTGCTGACGTTCATTTCTTGAGTCCCTAAATTTCTTTGAAGATTAAGAAATAATAAGTGAAATAATAGCCTTGCTGCTTCTGTGCCTCCCTTTCTCCCTGACTTGGCTCACTGCTACTTGTTGGAATGTTAGCACACCCTTTCCTGCGGTCCCTCTGTCTCAGTGAGCCTAGTAAATGGCAGTTAAGAGACAGGAGAGGAGCATCTCCTGCATGTCTGACAGTTTTGCTTTCAGCCCTGTAACAGAAAGGTGCTCCATCACAGATGCAAAAGTTGACTAGCTTCTTTGGGAACCAAGAAAGAAAAAAAATTACAGATAAAAAATCCAACTTTACACATATAAAATGAACATTTAAGAACAGTACCTACTTTATAGGTATTTTGAAATGAACAATTGAGAGAATGCATATGAAGTTCTTAGCATGATGACTGATCCACAGTTAGTGCTAAATAAATATTGGCTATTACTGACTTTTCTTTTACCTAACCCCCTTTTTATTTGAACAAGCTTTTAATTCACTAAGATTAGTGGAAATACTGTATTATAAACTCCTTACACTGCACAATAGCTGATGATTTGTATGAGAGAAGTGTTTTCTAAAACCTGTTATCATAAATTGAGAATAGACTTTTTAATACATACATTTTCAGAGAGAAAAAATCGGCTGAAAACTAACCAAAGGCTATGTTATCTAAATTATAATAAAAGAATGTCATCTTAACATATTGAAAACTAGAGAGGAATGAGCAAGAGGCTTAAAATGTAGTAAGAAAGTAAAAGCAGCAAGAGATTGACTTGGATGTCATTATCTTATTGCCTTTTGGAGCTAAAAATGTATTGTTTCTCATAAAAAGAAAAGCACTGAAAACTATTTGGCAGCAAGGTTATTATTTCACATATAATTACATCTCATACGGAGGTACATTGGCAGACATGTGGTGGCTAAATTGTCCATTTTCGACTAGAAAAAAAGAAATGTAGTTCTTTTTTCACTTACATCAGTCAAGAAGATAGCCGCCCACAGGAAGAGATAAAGACTTATTTGACACTAGATCTATAACCAATGATTTTAGTTATCACTTGAAATTAGTGAGAATTTCGAAATAGGCTGAAGATTTCTTTGAAGAGCAAATCGGTACCACAGTGAAATAGCAGATGAAATGGAAAAATGACAAAAGAGAAAATGCTGTTTTCATTCCTTGACTGGGTTTGGATTCAGGGATTTCTGAAACAGGATTTCTCCTAGACAGATAACCCTGAAAGCACAGCTGTATTAATTTACCATTTTTGAAAACAAACTAAGCATTTAATTAAATTATCTTTTCTATAAACCAATTAGACAAATCCTGAGTCAATGAATATGTTTAATCATTATCCAGGGTGCCAACACCTAAGAGCATTATTTATAAAAGCCAGACAACTAAATTCCAACCATCTAAACTGCCTGTTTTGAATATTTATTAAATGATTAGAAGAGTTCTGATCATTGTAATTTTGGATAAGTACGGTCTGCAGGTATCTGTAATGTAGATGGGATACTAAATATTTATAAACTTGAAAATTTGGAGGAAATGTTAACACCTGAATTCCTTTTAGGGAGAGCTCATATCTGTGTGATAGAAATACTTCGGTCAACTAGGAGTTGGAGGATGATATTCCTAATTCATGGTCAAGTTGTAAAAAGGTTGTACATTGCTGCATATGAGATATGGAGAGGAATCGTTTCCTTTTCTTTTCTTTTCTTTTTTAGGCTGAGAGGAAGGAAAAGAGAAGTAGGTGATAGGAAGAGAGACCAGAAATAAGAAGATGGAAGAACTTTGTGCGCCGTCACGGTCCTCACCAACTCCCAAGTTTAATAGGGTCAGCCATAATCACAAAATAAGAAGTGTATGTGTGCATGCATGTCAATAAAAGATTTGGCTTTCAAAGATAAGGAAGCATGTAGCAGAGAATATTGTAAGAATGTAAGCCTTAGAAACTTCTCATGAATCATAGGGATGATAGCTGTGGACGTTCAGAGATTCTAGAGCTGAGCATCTAAGGTAAGTTCACCTTGCTCTTCAAAAATCAGAGAGGCACCAATCAACAATACAGTGTCTGACATTCCGTAAATAGTTCACTTTTAATACCTTTCCACATTTCCCCATTAAGTAAACAATCTCTGTATGAGTTGTGCTTCCTACCTCACCTTTCGTGAATTCTTTAAGAGTTGTCACTGCATATTTGTTGCCATGATTATACCGTTAACCAGTAAGAGGAACTATTAGAGTATAAAAGAAATAATCCTGGCTGGTGTGGCTCAGTGGATGGACTGCTGGCCCGTGAACCAAAGGGTGACCAGTTCCTTTCCCAGTCAGGCCACTTGCCTAGGTTGTAGGCCAGGGCCCCAGTAGGGGGCATATGAAAGGCAACCACATTGATGTTTCTCTCACTCTCTTTCTCTCTCCCTTCCCCTCTGTCTAAAGATAAATAAATAAAAATCTTTAAAAGAATAAATTTTAGCCCTGGCTGGCATAGCTCAGTGGATTGAGCACGGGCTGCGAACAGAAGCATCGCAGGTTCGATTCCCAGTCAGGGCACATGCCTGGGTTGCAGGCCACAGCCCCCAGAAACCACACATTGATGTTTCTCTCTCTCTCTCTCTTTCTCCCTCCCTTCCCTCTCTAAAAATAAATAAATAAAATCTTTAAAAAAAGAATAAATTTTGCAGAAGAAAATCAAAGTACAAACAATAAGCAAATAAACATAAGAAGGCTAAATGGACATGGAGTGAGCAAGTTGAACAATTTCACAATAACTGCATTTTTTCTCCTAAGAGATTACCTTTCCCCTGGGAAGTTTCAAACCCTCTCCAAATTCTGAAATTCTCGAGTGTTAACACTTTCAGGATTACTTTTATTTAATGTCCTTACATCTATCTACTGAGCTCTCAAACTCAGCTCGGGGCCCCTCCTCCAGCTTGTATCCACTATTCATAAACCCAGCTGTGAAACACAGACCATTCTCCGGACTTCTGGGGTGTTGGGGGTATGAATGTGTAGAGCATGTAAGTACACAAAGTCTTACTGAAGGTTGTGAGTTATTGGCTATTAAATTCCAGAACCACATGGCAAATGCCTTACCCTGGAATACTAAATGGTTTGGTCAACAAGCGATATCACAACCTGTATCCTGCATAGCCAGCCTGACCTGCTCAGAGCACCTTTCTCTTCACTCCTCTCTTCTGCATCATCCATTCCTATTCTTTCACCTTTAATTCACCTTCACTTTTGATGTGCAAAGTCTTAACTACCTTTTTTGTTTTGGAGCTTCCCTCTAAACTTTACCCTAGAAACCTTACTTTCAAAACCATCTATACTGGAAACAAATCGTAACTACTCACTTGGGGCAGAATTGTATTTTAAAGTGGCAGACTAGCATTTTCTTCTCCTTACGCCTATCTTTGCTGAAAGGACCTGCATTTTTAGTACATTTCCTTCAGCTCTCCATACTGTAAGGTTTCAAACACTTGCTAAAGATTTAATGAATTTAGTGAACAGAATCAGAGAGAAAAAAACATGATTCTAATATAGCTTGGTTTTGCTATTTGTTAAAGGCTAATTATTTCATTTTTTATACCTTATTTTCCTTACTTGCAAAATGGAGATAATACTATAGTACCTTATATACCAAAAGAAATATATATATATATGAGATTATTTTGTAACTGACAAGTCCCCTATGAAAATTTGACACAATTACTAATTTCTGTTTTCCACACTGCAAATAAGGCTGGTAAATAGAGTACATAGCATTTTGTGGAAATAGAAGTCCTGCTTTTGTAAAGAAAAGAGAGAAGGAAAAATTAATACAATCTTTTTTAAACACAGAGCATGTTTTCAATAAACATGAGACAATAAAAAGTCTTATAATATGAATTGGATACTGGACATTATCAGTGGCCTAATGAATGGAAATAAACGTGACCATCTATGAACGTGACCTCAAAACTGTTCTGATAAGTGACTGCTTCTGTGAAGCCAATCAAATATCAGCAGGAACCAGTCCTAGTCACTATTTTACCCACAAAAATCCAAATTAATTTCTCGTTAACTGGAAAAGCAAAGAGCTGGGTATTTTTCAAAGCACAAAACCCAATGCAGAAATTTGTGAATTACGATGACAAGCACACTAAGATAATGCTTATGTCCATCTAATAGTTCTGCTTCTCCATTTCTTATCCCACAAAAGCATCCCTTCAGTAACAGTGGCTTTTTATATCTGAGGTGAAATTTCATCAGCTTAATATCATCTTTTCTTCAATTCTTCCTGGCTATGTCTTGCTAGCTACCTCAGAAGGACAAAGCTAGAACACAAAAGGCCCACCATAGCATATTTAGCAGGACTCTGGGATAAAAGGAAAGTGAGGGGTGGAACCCATCCACAATTAATCATGGATGGTGATGTCTTTATTGGCTACTGACCTTGCAATGAGTTGCATGAGTGATAAGAAGGTTCTCTGTTACCCCAATCCCTATTTTCTTGAAGGAGGATATAAATCACTTGAGCCTCATGAATTTCTCATATTTACAAAGTATACTTCCAAATTTCCCACAGAGAATGCTGTGTGACCACTTATTTTTCCACTTTAAAAAAAAATAATTTTTCAGCTTGTTCAGACGTCACATACAGAGGCTGATGATTGAGATGATCTGACTGAGAGTGACCCGAGGATCCAAGGGGGATGTCAGCAGGAGGCCGAGAGAGAAGCGGATAGTTTCCATCATCCCCATTTGGAGGCTGTTTGCATTACTTCTTCTCTAACCTTATGCTCGAAGCAACAATCATGGCAGATTGCCTTATTCTGTTCCATTAAGAACTGAAGCATGTGATCAATCAAATTCCATAGTGACATATCCTGTTTCGGTGGCATGATAAGTTGCTTCTTGGAGGAAATTCAGATGAAGAATATCTGGATTTTGTAAACATACTTCTCCATATTCTCTTGAAACTTAACATATAAGTATTATATGGTGCTAGAAAAATGAATGAAAAGAGAGAAGAGAGAAGGAATGCTGCTTTCAGAAATATCAAGAGATCTCTGTGGGCCAATACTGCAGCATCTATTTTGAACAATTGTTCCCATGTATGCAGTTATGTTTATGAGGAGAAAATAGAATAAAAATATTAAGCCTTGCTTTTAAAGAATCTGCATATGAAATATAAATGTCCAACACCATTACACAGTAACATAACACACAAAATATATACTGTACCATGTAGAAAAACCTAATTTTACCAAGATAGGATTTCTCTCCCAAGAAATGGTCCTAGTTTTGTTTGATGAAACCCAGGGGGAATCTGATGTTAACAAACACAATCCATTAGATAACTTTTAAACAAATGTTAAAATTTCAAGCTACAAAAAGGAATCTCATCACAGACTAACCTGAGATTCCCATTTTGAAAGATATTGTATTTAAATATTTAATCATTAAAGAGAGAGATATTTTTTCAGTGTTTCCTAAGCACAATTGCTATTCTGACACATTGAGGACCCAAGAGAATACACAATTTCATTTTGTTCCTAAGGTTTCAGCCTCCTGTGGACTAAGCAAACTAAGATAAGTGCGTTTGACAAGAATAAACTATGCCTTAGTCATTTAGAGCACAACAGTTAGTTTTAATCATCATACAGATTTCACAAAGATAAATCACCTGACCCCATCCTTGAAGAGGAATGGTTACTGGATATGCAGAAACAGTGAGACACGACAGCCACTAACACCAGGAACACAGTCACAGGCACAGCAGCATGAGTCATCTCTGACATGTAGTGAGCACTCACTGCATGCCAGACACCACTCTAGGCATTTACATGCTTTAATTCACTCATTCTCACAAAAGCCCTTGAAGGTGGGTACAATTATTGTCATCCCCATTGGACAGGTGAGGAACTGGGGCACAGAGTGTGCAACCCAAGTAAGTGTTGAGTTTGATACTCAAATTCATCTGGTTCACACTCATGCTATGCTATTTTCAGCAAGGGTCTGTGGAACAATTGGATTTGGGGACAATGGTGGGATAACACTAAACACATATTATGGATGTTCTCTGACAAGGAGGATTCACTAATTATTTTGAGCAGAGAAATGACTAAAAAGTACTTTTGAAAGACATCTGATAGCAGCCAGTATTTTCTATTTGGAAGACAAACCTTGGAATCAAAAGGACTGGTTAGGAAACTATTGCAGTAATCTAAGATATTATAGGAATGAGACAATGCAATCGTGAAGAAAAATGAGTAACTGTTAGTAATGTGGTCCGATTGTCTTCTCTCATTTTAAAAACACGTTTACCTCACACCCCCATCACAGGGTTACTCAGGCTTTTCAGGATGACAAGATAGTCTATCAAATAGTGTAGTCTTCCTTTCTCAGAGAGTTGTTTCCTCAGTGTGAATTACACACCTATGGAGATTATTTCTTAACTGCAAAAAGTAATAATATTATAGCTGTGTGTGCTAATGACCTAAAGGAATTATTACACTTTTGGGGAATTCAACAATATGTATGCTAAAAATTCAAGACTTAATATTAACACTCAACGTGCTGGGTAAAATATTTTTGGCAATGTCTTGAGAAATGCCCACATTTTAAAAACTCTACAAAAACAGTTCATTATTGGTATTACTGAGTATTACATTTTTAAAAAATTGTATTTATTTTACTTTTAGAGAGAGGGGAATGGAGGAAGAAAGAAAGAGTGAGAAACATCAGTGTGAGAGAGAAACATGAACTGGTTGCCTCTCGTATGCACCCTGATTGGGGACCAAACCTGCAAGCCAGGGATGTGTCCTTACAGGGGAACTGAACCTGTGACCTTTCACTTTGCTAGATGATGCCCAAGCAACTGAACCACACCGGCCAGGGGGATACCCAGTAAGTATTACATTTTAATGGCAATAGATATTTTATGCCTCTTCTTCATTTGTTACAACTAAGGTTCTAATGAATTTTGTAAAGTTCTTATTCTAACGTGTTATTTAAAAAAAGATTCTTCTCTGACTTGAGAGCTTTTATGTAAATTTTCATTTAACTTTTGTTCTGCACTTCAAAAAAAGCAGGACTTCACTTGTTTGTATCTAGTGCCATCTGTGTTATTAGCAAAGGAAACCTAACACAGCCTTAGAACAATGCAAGAGAAAACTATGTGAAATTAAGTTAAAACTGTCACAATGAAACTGCTAAATTTCACAGAGATCAAATTCCAGTACACTGAAAATGTTTCTTGGGCCTGCCTAGAATTTCTCACCTCATTAAGTGTGAAAAATATAAATTGAGCACTATTTTTTTTTCTTCTTGCTCTAAATTTTGTCCATGATAAAAACAGTTGGAAAATCAAACTCTCCTCAGCCCTTCAATCCGGGATTTGGAGGAGGGAGGACAGTGTCTGAATGCTGCACCCTCTGCAGACACTAAGCACTTGTTGAGCAATTGTTTCCGAACCTTCCAGTGGCTCAGGAAATAATTAATTCATCCCCATATTTCTATTTCTTTCAAGAACACAAAATTAGCCTTCTCTTCATAAAGAAAAGTGAGGGCAGATCTAGAGTCAAAATACCTGGTAAAATGTAACGTTCCAAGACCAGGGGTGAGGTTCAAGAGCTCACGTTTTCTGAGTCAAACTATTCAGCTCTGCACACTGCATTTCTGTAATAGTCCCTATCTTTAAATTTCAGCAATAACTCTCTGCTTGCCAGACAGCTAGGTGGGATTTAGCGCTACGTGAATATTAATACATTCAATTTAAAAAGGTTGAAAACTCTGACTCATTGCCCATCAAGTTAAAGCACAAATTCAAGATTTTTAAGTACTTACTCTGTACCATGTAATGAGATTTATATTACAAGTCAAAAAGAAAGAAAGAAGTGCTCTTAGCATACAGTCCAAAATAAAACTACCTCCCATAAGTGTGAGTGTATGTTTTACTCTCTGTTTTCCACACTTTGTCCTTCGGGGTCTGTAAGTGGAACATCTTTTATCATTCCCTAATTCTGCACCACAAAATCCTGCTGTCCTGCATCATCATCAAACCTACATCATTCCACCCGCACTTGTGCGTTTTTAATCATGCTTAAGAGCATTTAACATTTCCTGTAATTGAATTCAAACATTTTCCCTACTTAATAGAACAACAAAGATCACTGAATGTACATCCACATTTCATACATATAACCATCATACATTTCCATGGCAACGTGTACTTTTTTTGCCACAAAAAGTGAAATATGGTTCAAAAGTGAGTAATAAAGGTCATTTCATCTTCCAATATCCAAAATATTTTTACACTGGACCTCCCACACACTCCCACCCTCAAAAGCAAAGGTTTTTTAGGATTGAAATAATAAGGGGTAATAATTATAATGGAGTTTAATGAAGTTGGAAACTAAGGTATTTTATATTAGTGAGTGTGTTATAATTAACTCTGGCAAATGAGACCAAAATGAGCATTTTAGCTTTTACTATTCCAGACAAAAACCTGAAGGGAAAAATCAGTATAATCATGCTTTCTTCCATAAAATAAAGGGGAGGAATAACTCTCTGCTATTTCTCTAAAGTACACTTTCTAATATACTGTGTTAGGAAAAAACTGCCAAGGAGGAGTTATCTCAACAATAGTATTTGTAGAGAAATCGTAACTTCCAGCCGATGAGGTTAACGTTGATAGATAATGTCCTATGGATATTCCAGAAGACACAGTATTGATCCATTGTCTGCTTACTTACTAGGAGATAAGAGTTTGGCTTTACAAGGAGGATGAAAACACTTAGAATTTGTAACTTTTCTCTAAATAAAAGCAATCTACTGTTATCAACTGGAGAACAGTAAGAGAAGAAAAAGGGTGGGAGAGGATACATTTTACTGCCAATAAGGCCACAAACAAGGAGAATTGAAAATGTATTACATGATCAATAACATACTAGAATTCGTGTGGGAGCACAGAAGGAATTATTGCCCCCCTCCTGAGCTCATGCTATATGGAAGGAAGCACAAAACCAATACTACAGAATACTTACAACGCATCCCTTCAGCACACGCCGGGGCCTTTTCCCAACGACAGTTAAGCAAGTGTTCCTGCCTCGGGATTCTGAGATGAAAGGATGTTTACTAAACCTCAAATCCTGATGAAGAGGCCAAGTTAGGAACTACAACATTTCATTTTCTTTTCAAATATCTATTAATAGAATGTGATGTTGAAACCAGATGCCTAAATAGAAATACAACATGCCATCTCTTTTTGCTGGTTCTAAAATTATTTACATATATATAAATATATATATTTATACATCATATATAATTACACGCATAATGTAGAATGTGCCCTTTATCAGAAACATTCATCTTCTTTCTATTTATATGTAACTGAGACCCCTTGGGTGTGGGGAGAAACGAGGGGCGTAGCCATTTGTACAAACTCTCAAAGCACCAACGTCTCAGGTACACTCTGTTTCTGCAACAGCTGCTGATCTGGATCTCTTCCTTTCCTAAAGTCTTTTTTGTGCAGGAGAACTGGTCATCAAAACATGGAATGTAGTACTTTCTTTTTAGTCACACAGAGTTCAAGGACAATTTTCCAATGTATCTCAATAAGCGTTGACTAACAGAGCACCACTTACAGTCAGGAGTCCTTGCCTTCCTCTTTTGGTTTGACTTATAGCATATGCAGCCTATTAAAATGTGCTTGATTCTCATACTTATCATTCAGCTTATAGCTGGCAAGGCTCTTTTACTCAGTTCTATCTGTAGATTAAGGAGACGGCTTCTCTATCTTTGGAGAAGGACAGAGTGAATAAATCTTGGTCTGTAGCAATACACATAGGATTCTTCCCTTGGGTAGATATGTGTTTGAGGTTAAATGATCAGCCATCTGTGAAGACCTCTAAGATAATCGAGTCACCATTGTCTCATTTTACCCACAATGGTTTCATAACAAATTATCACATATACTCTGCAACACTTTACCTCTCAATCTAGCAACACTGTCTGGAGGGAAAGGGGATCAGCACAATTTTTGAGTCCCTGCTGACTTCCAGTGTCGCTTTCCCTGTTCACTACCAATTCTAGAATACTGGTGGGGACAAAGAGTAGGATTTCCAATTACAGACTTAAAAATATATCCTTTTCTTTCTGAAAACTAGGTGAATTTCCCATCTAAAAACCTTTAACTTGTTATTTTTGTTACAGACTATTTATTGACAGTAGCATTGAGAACACCCCTAAAATTCCTTTAGATCTCAGAGAATAATTGGGGCACACCTGAAACCAGATCAGGATGAGACTGGATGCAGAAATGCAGCCATACTTCACCCCCAGAATGACACCCCTGGAATCCCTGTCAGACGTATTATATGACGAGGTTTTCCCTCAAGTCCATCGAACACGTTTCTGACCTAAAACCTACTGCAAGGAAAATACGGCCTCCCTGTGCCCCTGAACTTCTTCCTCCTCTTCTCTCATCTCTCTGTCTCTTCCATGTCCATCGAGAGGCGATCAGAATGAAATGTAGTAGGACATCCTTTAGGAGGTATTTCTTGTAAGTCTAAGATTAATTTTTAGACACAGACAGAATTGCTTCCGGGTGTATGATCCTAGATAATATCTTGTTGGATATGTTAATATGTCTTAAGAAAAGTAATATCAAATGGCAGTATCTTTCCTTACAACTGAGTAGTACTCCATTGTATATACCTACCACATCTTCTTCATCCAGTCCTTAATCAAAGGATACTTGGGTTGTTTCCATGTCTTGGCCACTGTGAATAATGCTGCTGTGAACACAGGGGCACATACATCTTTGTGAATAAATGTTTTCAAGTTTTTCAAGTAGCTACCCAGAGGAGGGATCTCTGGGACCATCAACAACAACAACAACAACAAAAGCTGGAGAACCTGCTCAGTTCACTACTGCTGCTGTTTTTCACACGCATCATTTTTGAGGATTGATTATGTGCAGTTTATGTGCAGATACTTTTCCATTACTGCTTTGGGCCTCCAGCTACACTGAGTTTATGTTCATATTTGCAGTAGTTTTCCTGTAGGCACAATACAATGCCAGGGTCCCTGATCCTAAGGGGCCATCGCCTCAGCCACATATGGTGTCAGGTCTGCCCTCCCTCTCAACCCCTGAGTGGAACTACACTCAGATCATTCAGTGACAGTTCCATCTGGGAGCCACTAATGTCTTCTCCTCCTTGTAGCATGATCTTAGCCAAGGTAGCTGAAGGATTTCCCTAACTTTTGACCATAGAGATTAGGAATCCAAGGTCTCAGTCTCATTTTCCAGAAGTTTTCTGGACTCTACTTGCAAACTGTTATTTTCTTCCCTACATTAACACATCAAGTGGCATTGTGTGGGACTTAACTTTGTCAAGGTACAGATGAGTCTATCACACTTTCCTTCAAGTGCAATGGGTGAAATCGGTCCTTTATGTAACCAGCAGGCTACACATGTCACTTCTCTGAAAAAGGGACATGTAGCTGATTTGCTAAGTCCTTCTTGACCAAGAATGTAATGAAGTATGTGTTTTTGTATAAATATGTACACCATCAAATTCATGTACATTCATATCTAATTAATTAATGTACTTATTTCAATTTCCCTCTAAGAAATAGACCCACTTTGTTCTAGATCCACATGCTGTAGAATGATCCACCTAAGTCACGGAGAAGAACCAAAGCTCGAATCATGTTTAAGTGAGGAGAATACACAGCTGCACAGCTCAGTCTTACTGAGCCCCCCCGCCCCTTGAATGGCCAGGCTCTCTCTTTCCTCAAGCTCTTGCAGATGCTACCCAGTTTGTCTCAGATACTCTTGCTCTGTCTCCTTTTGGCCTGGTTTACTCCCCACACCCCCAAGGTCTCAGCTGGACACCACCGCCCTTCCCAGGAGTAGGGACCATGGCATTTCTTTTTCTGCAGTTAGACCTCTGCTGCCTTGCCATTAACTGGCACGTGGTAGATGCTATATAATAATGCTGAGTGAATTAATAATCTAAAAAATGGCAACCAAACTCACCCAAGTGTCCCCAGCTGTGTCTACACAAAATCAAACTCTCGTATCTTGCTCAAAACCAGCCCTCTCTCTACACTTCTTTATCCAGAAGACACAGTATTGTCCTTGTCTCTCTGAACCAAAATCTTTGGTTTGTATCACTCCCTTCTATCTCCTACTCCAGTTACTTTAAAATTTCTGATTTTTCTTTTACAGTATCTTTTACATTTTGCCTTACTCCACTCTGACTCTGCCATTATGACTCATGACCTCATATATGAATTATTGCAATCATCTCTTAAATGGTCACGCAGGTTGTGGACTCCACCAACATTCCAAATGATCCTAAATATCACTGCTAGAGTCATTTTCCTCAAATGCCACTTTCATTATATCACTCATTGGTCTACTAAATCGGGGAAAAGTCCCTGTGTTTTTTAAGGAACTTCATTATTGTACTCATGCTAAGTCTCCAAATTACTTTTCATTTATACCCTTCGTTCTAGTTAGAGAAAATAGCTCACTTTCCCAACAGAACTTCCAGTCTTATTTCTGCCCCAGAGTGTAATACAGGGTGACTATTACATATTTACCCTATATTGTAACATGTGTAAAGGTTATTGTATATTGCAATATGCATAACACAGGATGCATCATCCAAGGCTAAGTTCAAGTACTGTGCCTACATAAAGACATCTGTTGTCAAACAATGTGAATCTTTCAGTTAGCTCAACATACTTATCGAAAGATTCATTCTATAGTAATTTTTCTGCATTTTATTATTGACTGTCCTCTATGCCTTTCTGATTACTACATGTGATCTAAACATTACTTCTTGATATGTTCTATTTTCATATCACTAGTATTATATTACTTACAGTAGATATTCCACAGACTCTTGGAACTGTAGTCAAATTCAGTAAATGCTCATTAAGTAACTACTGTATATAAAAGCAGGACAGAAAAGAAAATGGAGCTTATGTTCTAATGGCGAATATTAAAAACACAAAAGAAAAACAAATAGACAACATTTCAGGAAGTGGCAATATTAATAATATATTTACATTAAATCTCACCACCTTGCAAGTAAAATAGAAGCCTCTTGGATTTACATGCTGTACTTGACAATTATTAGCTCCTCTTACTACAAACCCCCAAACCAGCCTCTACTTTCATTGCTTTTAAGGCACATATTAGTTCTTTATTTGTGCAAATAAACTTTGGTGAGAACTAAAGTCTCCAAACCAGAATGGAACTGAAATATTATTTTCAAGAAATAATTATAATTGAACATAGGCCAAAAGTACATAAAGAAAAAAAGCTCTGGCATGCTACTCTGCCAGAATAGAAATAGACTTTGGACCCAATTCAGTTTCTAGTAAATTAATGTCCAAAAGCACAGAGGAGCAAATGTGCACATGTTCATAATCTCAGCAAAGAAGCCAGGGTGCTCATGGACCCTGTAATTCCATCTTTCCCTCCCCTGCAAGAAGTTCTCACCTCCATGGTCACCATGCAATGTTTACCAATAGTGATCTCTGGGATGCTTCTGAAAGTCCATGCTTTCAAATAATTCTGCATGCTTGAACTAGGAGTGTGCGGTTTTATTGTTCTTCCTACAGAACATATTTAGTCCTTCCTATATAGTGAAAGGGAGACTCGATTTTCCTCCATAAACAGCTGCTGTGTGATAGTCACTGAACTATTGACATTTACCAAAAGGATCACAATTCAGTGTGTGTATGTATATATGTTTATTTCACTGCATCTTACTAGGTCACGACTGTGTGCCGGGCATTGTGCTTTGCTCTGAGGATGCTGACATTGAACGTTAGGGTTTCTGCTCTGGAGGAGTTCACAGTCTAGTGAGGATGGCGAAACCCAGAAATGACTGACTATGGTGTTGGCGGATATGTGTGGACTTAGAGATAAAAACAGCTTCACTTTCAAAGAACTTTAGAACTAAAAGACACCTCAGTACCACTGACTCCGCCCCAAATGAGAGATAGAAGGTCCACATATCCTGCTTGGTCCTACAGGGCAGTGGAAGCCTGGGCCTCCTGAGACTGGGAGGATGCTTGTTCCGCCCCTGCTTTCTCATTCAGCAACTTGCTGAAAGATCAGTGTGTGTTCTCAGATCGGCTGCTTTGCACAATCAAAAGTAACGTAAATGTATGAAGCAAGCTTTAAAATGTATTAAAATAGTGACACAGGTTATTTTTTGTTAATATCTAGCAAAGTGTGATTACAAATATTGTTATTTGATATGTGAGATGCATTACACTGTTATCCCTGTCTCATTTCCTGATTTTGTCCACCGTTCTGCATTTTGCAATTTATTAAATTAACTTCAGGATTTAGTTCATACTGAACCATCGCTAAATTCTGTGACAGAGGGAAAGATATAGGAGTTGTTATATATAAAACCACTGTTAGGTAAAACAAATAATTGTTCTTTGGTCATAAAAAAATGCATCCTCTTCTGGTAAATTGTCCATCCAAATATATATGCACATGAAATGTTCTGGGTATTTTTCTTTTATAATTTCCTGTATTATCCAAAATGTTGTTTGCATGTGAGTAACTGATATAAATGCATGTGCATATTGTGTGTGTTTTTCAAGTCCAACTTCACAAGCTCAATAAGACTTTGTGTTATGTTTTATTAGAAAGCCAAGGCTAAATTGGGCCATTTTTAATAAGATAACTATTGTGATACTGAATTTGATTTATTAAAGTGATTTTGCGAATGCTTCTTTTCAGAAAACATTGATGCTTTCTGATAACTTGCATGCTTACTTTTTTAATTGAATTTATTGGGGTGGCATTGGTTAATAAAATTATATAGGTATCAGGTGCACAATTCCACTACATATCATCTGTATATTGTATTGTGTGTTCGCTGTTCCAAGTCAATCTCCTTCCATCACCATTTATGCTTACATTTTAATGAAGAATCTTTTTAAATTATTGTTTCAGATTTTACCCACTTAGCCTCTTATGCATTTTTAAAGCTATACAACACTCCAGAGCTACACAAAAGTAAATGTATTTGTAGTAGCGATCATATCAGAAAGGACAGAAACACATTTTAAAGCAAAGGAGGAATATCATTTATTCAGGAAATACTAAATATTTCTTAACCAGTAGTAGGAATTAGTATATGTACAAAGAAATGGTACTTTAAAAATAAGTATGTGTTCCATAAGGATGTTTTTAAGAACATAATCTAAACAATGGAAATCAATTTAATATCCCATTAATTCAATCAAGCATCTTGTGAAATATCCAGATAACTGGGTAATTTAAAGGAACGTTTTTTAATTACTTGGGAAATTGCCTCAATCTTCCACCTCAATCTTCTATTTCACTTTGCAGATTAAATAGTCCTTTAAATAAAATAGAACTATTTCCTCCTATCACTCCTTTTGGGTCATTGTCAGGTCCCTGTGGAGTTGTGAGATTAAAGGTGTCTAGGATATGCAAAGAAATCTCAACTACTAAATAAATCTGATTTCCAGATGATTTCCTATTTTAATCAGGTAATTACCATATCAAGCCTTCTGGTCTGTTTCCCAAGCCATGGAAAAACAGAATCCTGAGTAGTTTTCATGGTAACTTCTATGCATCACCTTCACGCTGTTTCTGTAAACCAAAGTTTGCTTAAACACTGACAGCAAGAGTATTAGTAAAATACATATTTTTACTATTATCAATATTAAGGTAAAATGCCTCAGTTTATAGAATCCTTAAAACACTTGCTCCCAAAGTTTACTTTCTGCTCACCGGGACAGAACTGCAGGCATTGTGAGGCCACAAGCACATCTGTCACTAAATAGGCCATATGATTATAAGTCTATTCTTTGGAAAGTAACATTTGAGGAGTAACAAAAATCATAGTTTATCCGACCTGCATATAAAACCACTGAAGTATGCTACATTTATCATATTAAAAATGCATCATTAAAATTTAAAAGCAGGTGCAGTTGCTCAATAAGCTAATGGTATAGTCTGAAGACTCCAGTCAGGATTGTATTGTTGAATTCCCAGTTGGATAAAGGAGAAGAAAGAGGGAGGGAACGTGAATGACCTTGCACCAAGGTGGTAGGGCCCTAAGATGCTAGGCTGTAGGCTGTGGCTGAGCTCCACTCGGAGGATCTTTCCTGCACTGCATTCTCATGCTCGAGACTGAAAGTGGCCTCTGAACAGATGAGCTTGAAATCGCCTCGCCTCAGAGCCGAAACCTCTGTGAGTTTCCACCAGCGTGTGAATGCGAGCACGTATTTGTATTTACGGAGCGAATTTATGCGCTGCTCGTCTGTGCGCACCAATGACTCGGTGCTCGTCAGAGAACATGTTGTAGAAAATGGCATGAAGAAATTTAACCAGAAAAACCTAGTGGAGGAAAACTTAACCTTCGTAGGAGTCATGTCAATCCGTAAACTATTAAATAATCACCTTTATTACTGGTTGGTTTAGTCACCTCACATCACCTCGGGAAGTGCTAGACAGGATCCCTGAAATCTACTAATGAGTTTTCTCTCGCAAATATTAACTCAGTAAAAATCTTATTCTGTCATTACATGTTTAAAGTTTTTAATGGAAATATCCAAGTGTGGATACTTATTTCTTGATTAGATAAATCTAACATGCAAAATCTTTTTTAAAAAGTGTAGATGAATGGCAAACCTATTTAATTGGTTTTCATAATTCTTTTTAAATGAACTATGCACATCTAAATTTATTATAGTTAACATAACTCCTCATTGGTAGCAAGAAAAACACACAAAAAAAGTAATAAATTACAATTTTCACCTAAAATCCTTCAAGGAGAGATGACCACAGGGTAGAAATTAAAAAGAGAGACATAAAAGAAAAACAGTCAGCAACTGCCTTCTCCTTCATTGGAACATTCCTTTACAGGCTGTGGCTATGCCATAAAATAGCCGGTACGTCTCTGCGGGGTCTCAGGCGATGGCACTGTCCCTGACATTTTAAATATTTTATGGGAAAATGTTCATTGTTCCCCCATCTCTAATACAAATATTATAGAATATAAGTCCAATTCATGAACTAGAAAGAAATAGATCTACTTAAAATATTTTTGCAGTAGTAGTTCTTTGGCCTTCAATAACTATCCTCAATTATTAACAATAAGAACACCAAATCAAAATATTTGTTAAATTACTATGTCACCCAAACTGTCAAAAATATTATTTCTTACTCTTGGATAAATCAGCTAATGTTTAGAATACGGAAGCCTAAGACAGTCTTTCAGAGTCAAAAGCCTTAAAAATCTAAAATCTTGTAACATTTTTTAAAGTATGCCTTTTATCTTTCCAGTAAACTGTTTCCTTAATTTGTTGCTTTAGTTTTTAGTATTTTAGGGACTGCTGCTTTTCATTCTCATCTACCAGGCTTTCTTCCGCTTTTTACATCCCTCCTCTGATTACTCCCTGTAAGTAATTCTTCACTTGCTTTTGTAAGCTGATCAATAGCTTACTGGGAGAGAATTCACAGGTCTTGTGAAATATCTATCCATGTGTATACTTTTTAACGTAATAGATTTAAGAGATTTGCAGCTTGAAAGATAATCTTCAGCAGATACATTTTATATTAAATATTAGCAATGCTTGCTAACACCGAACACTCTTAACATCAAACATAACACTATTTTCTCTTCCGCCAACTTTCTATCTGCCTATACATGCATAGCCAGTAGCAAGATATTCCCCATTTGTGCTCTTGAAAAACGTGTAGGCTTCATGAAATTTGCGGGGTTTTAGAAAAGGTAAATGTACAACCGAATGTGGAAAGTTAGAAAGTGAAGTTTTTTTTTCCCCGTGAGGCATTTTTTGTTGGATATTGACTTTGCTAGTAAGGATTGAGTTCTCAAAGGCTTGTAATAATTGGTGACTACCAATCTTACCCACTTCGGCAGATTATTTAACCAAAATGAGACAAGATTTTCATAAAAGGAAGAAGGGCTGAATGAACAAAGCATCTATCCATTCATTTACTTTGCTTGCTTGCATATTTGTTTAATAAACTCTTATTTGGCATTTTCTATGTGTCTGGCACTTCATGGTGTTTACCATCATAGTGGTAATCCCAGCCGCTAAGAGAACCTGGAAATTCTCAACTAAGATTTTGAGCTAAATTTTTAAAGGAGACTATTTACAGAGATGTGGACAAAGTAAACAGCAACAACAATGAATAATCAACAATGAATTGTTTAAGTCTCCAGGATTAGAAACGTTAATTCAGAAAGCCATTAATCTCACCATTAGGCTTGCAGGAGCAAGAGAAAGAAAATGGTACAAGCAGAGTCTGGTTAGAACTGTAGCCACAAGAGCAGGGAAAAAATGGCTCCCAACCAGAGCTTCTTCCTCTTCTACCCACCACCTGCTGCCCGTGCTTCCCATCAGCAGGATGCAAGAGAAACCTGAAAAGGAGCCCAGGTGATGCCGCCCACAGGGGCCGGCGGCCTCCACGCTCACAGAGCTGGGCAGAGAAAAGCAGAGAAATGGAGGAAAGGAGTCTGCGACTGGGAATAACCAGCATGGTGAGTGTTGAAGACAGGACATGAATAATCAAAGGAGCTCACGGTAGTTGGATACGTAAATAAATATAAGCGAATAATTTCAATATTGAATGAAAGTCGTCTACTAGCAGAGGTTTCTTAGTAATGACACGAAGTGGGAAGAGGTTAATTTTCATTGCTTAGATCCACTTGAGTTTTACCGAGAACCAGAGAGGCCAGACCTCGGGGCACACTGACTTGAGTTCTGTTAACCCACACAGCTTGCGAACCAACCGAGATGTTCTATAATGTAGGGGAAATTACCAATAACCAAATTTAACAGTATAGAATGCCTGCGGACCCAGATAAAAACCTACATTCTGTACCTTTTAAAAATGAATTTTTTAAATTCTTTCACCCAAAAATATTTAAAGCATTCCTACATGCCAGGTATTGTGCTAGGTTCTCATGATGCCCAACATCTAGTTAAAATAACAATAGATTGAGGATGTGAAGGATGCCTGGAAAGAACACGGCAGCAACACTGGACCCACTCTCCAGGTATCAGAGATGCTGTCTGTCAGAAAGTGATGATAAGTTGAAACCCAAGAGACGACTTAGAAATTTTTCAAAGAAGAATGGAAAGATTTTTTTTTGGGGGGGGGCGGTATCTGCAAAAGTATAGTGATGAGAAAAATCATGGGATACTCGGAAGCCTGAAAGGAGTTCAGTTTAAAGAAATATCAGGCATCCACAATAGGTGAACAATTTTTTCAAGCACTTAATGTGTTCCAGGCACTTCTGGTTTCTCCAGTTAATTTTTTAAATGATACTATGAAAGGGTACAACTGCTGTCTGCATTTTGCGGCGGAAGAAACGGAGGAACCTAGAGGTCGAATCACACCTGTAGTAAGACTCCTGGAAGTAACATGTTCAATTTCAAATGTCAGGAAGATTTGTCTAACAGCAAGAGAGAGAGAGTGGATCAGAGGAGTGTAAGACTGGATGCTGGGAGACAAATTAAGATATAATTGCATTAAGGCAGACAATATTTGATGAGGACTTAAACTAAGGCCGTGTGGCTTGTGTAATGCAGAGAAGAAAAGAAATGCGGGAGATACTGCATAAATAGAACCACAGGATGTAGTCGCGGAGGAAGAACTAGATGTGGAAAATGAGACATCTAAGGAGAGCCTGTGTCTCTGGCTTGGTTAACTGAGAACAAAGCAATATCATTAACCAACACATTAAAGAAAAGGGACAAGTTTGTAAGAAGAGATAATAGCGTCCCTTTAGGATATGACAAAGGGCACTTAAGGGACATGAAGTTTAAAACGTGGGGGAAAGCTAGCCTGAAGCTACAGATGAGGGATTTGTTGGCAGGAGTGAGGCTCGTTTTTGATGAGAGGGAATGAAGTCTTTGCAGAGAGTTTATCACATGACAAGTCAAGAGAATCAGAGGTAGAAGCCTGGAGAATACCAGCACGGAAGGAGTAGGCAGAGGAATCAAGTTAGAAAAGTGACAAAGACAGGAGGAGAGGGCAAGAGAAATTATTCTAATTGATGCTAAGCAGGAACAGAATTTCAAATAAAAATGGAAAGACATCATGAAATATCATAGATGGGTTCCAAAAAGAGTCTTTCAGGTTTGGTGATTTTGAAGTCATTAGTAAAAGTTCATGTCCTATACAAGGCCAGCTTCCTCCAATGCAGGGGCATATCCCTGCTCCTTACCTGTAAAAACAACTTCCAAAGTCATGGGTGGGTTGTGAAAGAAGGGAGTTCCTGAATCTGGTTCTACACCTCAGAGCAGCAGGGGACACCTAGGCTGAAGGAAATTTATGAAGGCATAAATAGGGTATCATCAAGGCAAGGTGGTGAAAGGGAGAGGTGACAATGAGCTTTGCAGCTGCTGATGACATTCAACTGAAGATAAAAGATCACCCAGCAAAGACCCTAGGCCACGCAGAGCTGTGCAAACCCGGGTTAAAGTGCAAAGCACATTTGGAAAAAACAAGTTCAAAGACACTGGTCCTCAGTTGAAGCTGCCTCCTCAATTCTTCAAGATCTCCTTCACTCAAAATTCTGCAAAATGTCCAGTTTTAAAAGAGTTTTCCCTCTTCCAAGATGAGTAATCTCTATACAAGAACCAGCAGAAAATTATGTAAATATAATTTACTTAAAATAAAATGAAGAAACTCTTATTACAAATAAAAGTCACAAGGAAGTTATATGCCAGCCAATAAAATAAGCTAGGGGGTGGGGGGAAGGACGTTTTAAACAACACCTCATGATTTCAACAAAGTTAAGTAGGCAATGAAGTGTACTGGTTCAATACATGGACTTCCTTCCAGACAGGGTTCAACCCCATCATGCACTTTATTGTCTGGGAGAGCTGGCAGATTGCTTATCATTTCTGCTTCAACTTCTTTGACAAAGTGAAAAAGACAACAATGGTACTTACCTCACAGATTCTTGAAAAGAAGGAAATGACTTGGTAGAAGTTGAAGTGCGAGGTGCAGTGCTTGGTAGATACTAAACATAGTGTAAATGTAAGCACTGGCTATTGTACTTATCTACCTTGAAATAAAAGCTCAAAATAAAAACAAATATTTTAAAAAATTATATGACAACAGAGAGTTTGAAAGTGAGGCGACAGAATTTAGGAAAAAAAGTAGTTTAAAAAGCAAATAAACCATCGCAGAAATGATAAGCTAGCATGGCAAGTACATAAATATTGGAGACAGGTGAGTTTGACCCTCTAGAACACTAGAGACTATTCTAAACTATTAAATAATTAAGTTTTTAGAACTTGTTAAATGTAAAATGTATTTAAGTGTTTTTCATGTTATATTTATGGGGTTATGGGAAAATTATATGCTTCAGATCTTTTTATATTTCTTTAAAGCACCATTTTAAATGCACAACTTGAGGCCTGTCTTTTCTATGTTAATAAGCTCTTTTTTCTGAATCTCCATCAGTAAAATGAAGGAAGAGGAGAGTCAAGTCATAATCAATCAGTGAAGACAGTAAATCATCATATTTTTAGGTCAAAGCTTTCTCTTTCCCATCAATGGCAGCTTATTAATATATTTAGTTTTAATGTTATCTTTTCAATACAGATTTAAGAAATAAACAAATAAGTAGCTCGCATCTTAGCACCTAAAAGGTGTTTTGAAAACCTAGAGCAAGTACCTTCTGTCTAGAGAAACATGGTTCCCTTGAATAAAATTTATTTATTATTTTTAAAACATCTCATAATGTGATGTTACGTATTTTGTTGATATTCTCTTTTGAGTTGTTCTTGAAGGGTTTATCTGTTAATTCGTAAAATAGAATAATAAACATTTTTCATTATTATTTTTGTTTAATCTTTATCTCATTTTTTAAAACTATGTTTTCCCACATGCATATTTTAATTTTTAGCACTTAGTTGTCTTTAACTTCATTTGAAACAATTTTGTTAAATTGTATTGTGACAGCTGTCATATCTGTGTGCATTTAAAAAAATCAAAATTGCTGAATTTTGGGGTAGCCATTTTAATATTGAGGATGGAAGAAAATAAGCAACATTTTCAGCATATTATGCTTTATTGTTTCAAGGCAGGTAAAAATGCAACCGAAATGCAAAAAAAAAAAAAGATTTGTGCAGTGTATGGAGAAGATGCTGTGACTGATAGAATGTGTCAAAAGTGGTTTGTGATGCATTATGCTGGAGATTTCTCACTGAACGATGCTCCACAGTCAGGTAGACCAATTGAAGTTGAAAGCAATCAAATCAAGGCATTAACTGAGGACAATCAATGTTATATCACACAGGAGATAGCCAACATACTCAAAATATCTAAATCAATAAAGTTATTGGTTAAAATGAAAAATGTGTCTTTTAATTTACAGAAAAAAAAACATACAAATTTTTTGGCCAACCCAATGCTTTTCTGTTACATGATATAGTTAGTGTCAGACACATACAAGAATTTTAAAAGACTGTTAATTTAGTCTTGATTCATTATAAAAAATGTGATGCTCTAGCTTTTAAGCAATCTTACTTAAAATGTGCATAATGGAAAAACGTATAAGACAAAAATCTTAATTTTAAAAATAATGATTATTATTTTCCAGTAATGTAACATACTCTGCTTCATAATGTGTGCGCGATTGAAATTTAGACAGAACTGGGATGTTGACATGATTTCTGTCAAACATATCTTTGAAAAACTTTGGATATGTTTTTCTAGCACCCAAAAGAAAATTCACAGTTTTACTATAAATCACATTAAGCACCACATAAATTAACTTAAACACATTCCTTGATTTTCAATGTAATGTTTTTAAATATGAAAAACACATAAAACTCTTGAACATCAGATGAATAAATAAATAACATTAAGTATAAATACCGTGTTGCAAGTAAAGAAAAGTAATATATCTAATCAGGGTCAACCATCAGTGAAGACTTTCTGGACGAGGTGAGTTTGTCAGAGTTCTGTGAATAAAAGATGGGAAGGAAGATCCTGGCTTCCATTTCTTTCTAGCTGGTATTTGGATCCATATGAGTGGGTGAGATCACCCAGACAGAGTGTGGACTGAAGTCAAATTGAGAAGCATGAACCAGGAAGCAGCAGGGGCCAATGAAATAACACAGGGGAGAGACATTTTTAAACAGTAATGACAAATACACTAAGGAAACTAAGGGGGAGTAACCAGGGAAACGGTGAAATGGAAGAAAGCAGTACCTTGGAGGAAAAATACTGGAGCAAAAAAACACCTAGAGCAAAGGGGAAACAGGTATTGGAAAAGGAGCAAGCGCCCTGGCTGGCATAGCTCAGTGGATTGAGCACGGGCTGCGAACCAAAGTATCGCAGGTTCGATTCCCAGGCAGGGTACATGCCTGGGTTGCAGGCCACGGCCCCCAGCACCGGCATACTGCACATTGATGTTTCTCTCTCCCTCCCTCCCTCCCTCCCTCCCTCCCTCCCTCCCTCTCTCTCTCTCTCTCTCCCTCCCTTCCCTCTCTAAAAATAAAAAAAGAAAAGGAACAAACGTTCAACCTGTCAATGTTACCGTAAAGGTCGGAAATGTGCCTGCTAATATGGAGTACAGTGGTCATCTTTGCCAGAGGAAAGAGCAGTTAGAAATACTGGAAACCTTATTTCAAGGTAAGAAGCTTTGGTGATCATTGGCGAGTGAAGTGGGAAATAGAGAAAACTATTACAAACTATTCTCTCTAGAAGTTTGGCTGTGAATGGAAGGAGAGAACGATGTATGGAAATAGGTCCCGTAATCTTGAAGTAAATATAGGGTCAAAATGATGGCGATAAAATACTATTTGTGACCGTCTTCAGTCTTTTCAACATTGTAGGGAGTCCCTGAAATGCATCGTATGCCGTCAAAACCTTAGTCTTTTGGCTCCACGGAGCCCACTCTCGCCTCCACCATGGGTGAGTGTTTTTTTCTGATAGCTTGTGATTTCTCTCTCACATGGCTTCCTCTGCTGTTGCTGTGATGTTATGCCACCAATTTCTGTTTTTGAAATGCATAACATAATTTAGGTCACTGACTCCTCTCTGCGTCCCTTTGGAGGTGTGCTGTCTTCTCCCATACCTTTAATCTCTGCCTTAACAGCACTTCTCACAAGTGGGGAAAACACTGTTACCCTATTTTGTTCCATCTCTAGGGCACGAACAGAGTAGCCAGAATTTTTTCTCATACTAGTGTAATATTATTTTTTACATCTTATTTTCTCAGGCCTTGAGCAGAAGATGTTGGAGTGAGTGATAGAACTACAACAGAGTCTGAGCAGCACTCACAGAATGTGGATGGATGGAGCGCAGATTTTTGGATAAGCAAATTAGAAGTAATCCCATAGCCTTCAGGGCACAGAATAAGAAACAGACTGGAAATGGATGGAGATAGGTGGATTGAGAGCAATTACGCATTTGTTAGATTTTTTTTTTAATGTATGCCGAATGTCTATTGCTTTGGGAGAATTAGGAAAAAGGTATTTTCTAAATAAATCCCTGCGTCACCTAACAAATTGTAGTGAGTAGGCACTCAATATATGTTTGGAGACTAATTTACCCAAAAAGACCCAAATATTCTACTGACTGAATGAGCAAATTAAAGTGCAATAATTAAATATCCAGTCAATAAAGTTATTCCAGGTAAACCAAAGTTTAGAAGTCCTTAACATTTCAGAAGAATTTCTGAATCACTCTTTGATAGGTGAAGACAACATCAGTTTATTCTCATTAAAGTACCCCAATCAAATCTTGTTAGTTTTTTTAATCAACATGAAATTAAATGTATACTTTTCAAAATTTGTTGTAATTATTCACTAAAGAAAATTAACTGTTTCATTATTTATCATTAGTGGCCTATTTATGTAATATGACTGGTTGACATGTTTTGCTTTTCATCTTTGAAAAATTAACAATGAATTAGACTTGTTTCAAGCACCAGACCCTTATATTTACATGTGAAAGAGTCCACGAAATCTGTTTTATGTTATTCATTTTGAACAAAATCTGAAATGAACTTTACTTAGCACTTTCACCCTAAAACCTTTTTATGTTCTTTTAAAATGCTTATCTAGATGATTTATTCTTTGCTGATTAAAAATGAAGAAGACCATAAGTTTATTAATTGTGAGATTTATATCTGTGCCCTGAAAGTGAGTGAATCTAATGTAAATTCTATGTCATATGCAAATGTACAATACATTTACATAACCTAACAAATTTACCAAGGTAATTTAATGGTATGCACCAAAAATTATTTTGCAACACACATCACATAAAGTTTGTATTGTAAACAAAGATACTATCCGCAGCTCACACACGCACAAGGTCACGTGTGCAGCCTATAAGCCACTTTCATCCCAGGAGTGTACATAAAGAGCTTCAGAATATGAGAGGCATTGCAGTTTTCTCAAAAGAAAATTACTCCTTTTAAACCACAAGGCCAAACCAAATTCAGTCACACACAAAACCTAAAAATCTAGAATCCCTAATAGTCACCAAAGATGTATCAAATTCAAATACCACAGGAATGCTTAGATCCTCTGGGTTACAGAATGTAGTTTTCATTCTAGTGTTATAACACATGAGGTCCAATGTTCTTAAAATTGTACTAGAATTTTCACACTTTCTCTTATCTTTGTATTAATTTTGGTTACATCTACTTTAGCAGAAGACAGAGGTGGTTTTTCACATACTTTAGGTGATACCTAGCTTATTTAGAGCAAGTAATTTCATACTTTACAAAAATTAAAATGTGATTATGAGACTTTTAGTTAAAAACGAGATCTATTGTTAGGAGACGCCGAAATGATGCTCTATAACTTTATAGTCATCCCGCCAAAGGGTAGTTTGGTTTGATAGATAACTATGTTAATGATTATTTTTAATTTTCCTGTTATTAGTGTAGCTTTATATTTAGAAGACTTGGTGAATAAAATAATTATCCATCTCATGTGCAGAGCTTGTCTTTCTAACTGTCCTACATAAAAGTTTAGACAGAAAAAATATCAACGTCTTGTAGAACAAATGAATTAACAGTGAAGTTAATTGGGCCATGTTTCTACTTTTAAAAATTAAGTTACATTTTAGTGAATCTGTGAAAACTTTTACCAAAAACGAAATCCATAACCAGTCTGAGTATACTAATAAAATTGGTTCCCTATATTCATTTAGAAATATTTTCTGCATCTTCTCAAGGATGTTTAGCATATATTATAAAGCAAAATCAAGAAAAGTTATTAATAAAATAATGGTGAAACATTTTATATGTATTTATAGATGAGAAATATCACTGATCTTTTAGTGATATGTGCTTTTTTCATTAGCCTTTACATTAGAAATTTTGCATTAAGAAATTTTTCATATGATCTCACCTGTAAGGGGAACCTAATCAACAAAACAAAAAAGCAAGCAAAATACAACCAGGGACATTGAAATAAAGAACAAACTAACCAGAGAGGAATGGGGAGAGGCACAATGGGGATAAAAGGGGAAGGACCATCAAGGAACATACAAAGGACAGATAGACAAAGCCAAAGGGGGTAAGTTCGAGGGTGGGAGGCTGTGATGGGTGGGACAGACAATGGTGGGGGGCAGAAAATGGAGACAACTATACTTGAAGAACAATATAAATAAATATATATATACAAAGAAATTTTTAAAAAAGAAATTTTTCAGTTTCTACAAATACTAAATCCATGATAAAAACATAAGAAAACATGCTTTGTATTTTTTTAAAAAATGGATTTTTCACCCATCATTTTTGCTGATTTTTTAAAAATCTTGCTTTAATATTGGCAGCACAGCACTAGAGGAATTATCTGAGACAATGTAGAAGAATTTTGCAACGCTGTGAAATACTTCTACAAGTTTTGTGTGTTTGATTTTTTTTAAAGGATGCAGTCAGAATGTCACATTCTTGTGCTCTTTAGTGAAGTAAATATACATCATAGTTGTTTTTTAGCAAGCTCGTGGTGCTGAGAATTAGAATGCTGACTTTAGATAATGAAGGTCAAGGTTATGGCGTACAAAAAACCAGAGTGGTTATGAAAGAATAAAAGAAGGGGAAAGGGGTGGAGGTGAGAAACAATTTATTTCTTGCCAAAAGATCGATATTTTTATTTTTTTATATTTATTTTTAATATATTTTATTGATTATGCTATTACAGTTGTCCCATTTTCCCCCCTTCACTCCCCTCCTCTCTGCACACCCCCTCCCCCCACCTTCCCCCCTTTTAGTTCATGTCCATGGCTCGTACTTATAAGTTCTTTAGCTTCTACATTTCAGATACTATTCTTACCCTCCCCCTGTCTATTTTCTACCTACCATCTATGCTACTTATTCTCTGTAACTTTTCCCCCTCTCTCCCCCTCCCACTCCCCTGTTGATAACCTGTCATGTGATCTCTATTTCTGTGGTTCTGTTCCTGTTCTAGTTGTTTGCTTTTGTTTTTGTTTTAGGTGTGGTTGTTAATAATTGTGAGTTTACTGTCATTTTACTGTTCATATTTTTTATCTTCTTTTTCTTAGATGAATCCCTTTAACATTTCATATAATAAGGGCTTGGTGATGATGAACTCCTTTAATTTGACCTTATTTGGGAAGCACTTTATCTGCCCTTCCATTCTGAATGAAAGCTTTGCTGGATAGAGTAATCTTGGATGTAGGTCCTTGCCTTTCATGACTTGGAATACTTCTTTCCAGCCCCTTTTTGCCTGTAAGTTCTCTTTTGAGAAATCAGCTGACAGTCTTATGGGAACTCCTTTGTAGGTAACTGTCTCCTTTTCTCTTGCTGCTTCTAGAATTCTCTCCTTTATTTTAATCTTGGGTAGTGTAATTATGATGTGCCTTGTTTTGTTCCTCCTTGGGTCTAACTTCTTTGGGACTTTCTGAGCTTCCTGGACTTCCTAGAAGTCTATTTCCTTTGCCAGCTCGGGGAAGTTCTCCTTTATTATTTGTTCAAATAAGTTTTCCACTTGTTACTCTTCCTCTTCTCCTTCTGGTACCCCTATAACTCAGATGTTGGTATGTTTAAAGATGTCCTGAATGTTCCTAAGCCTCTCTTCATTTTTCTGAATTCTTGTTTTTTCATTCTCTTCTGGTTGGATGTTTGTTTCTTCCTTCTGGTCCACACCATTGATTTGAGTCCCAGTTTCCTTCCTATCACTATTGGTTCCCTGTACATTTTCCTTTATTTCACTTAGCATAGCCTTTATTTTTTCATCTAATTTGTGACCAAATTCAACCACTTCTATGAGTATCCTGATTACCAGATTTTTGAACTGTGCATCTGATAGGTTGGCTATCTCTTTATTACTTAGTTGTATTTTTTCTGGAGTTTTGATCTGTTCTTTTGTTTGGGCCTTTTTTTTTTTTTTTTTTTTTTTTTTTTTTTTTTTTTTTTTTTTTTTTTTTTTTTTTTTTTTTTTTTTTTTTTTTTTTTTTTTTTTTTTTTTTTTTTTTTTTTTTTTTTTTTTTTTTTTTTTTTTTTTTTTTTTTTTTTTTTTTTTTTTTTTTTTTTTTTTTTTTTTTTTTTTTTTTTTTTTTTTTTTTTT
>PVIA01000250.1:98522-382619 GCA_004024845.1 Tonatia bakeri | reverse complement strand
ATCCAAGGCAGAACAATGGCGCTTGCTTTCAGTCACTTCTCCCACTTTCCACAAGCAAATCGGGCCCTTCTGGTGCTGATTCCCTTATGGGTGGGTCTCTGTACGTTCTATGACCATATGGGTCTCTCCAGTGAACTCTCCTAGGAGGCTGGGAGTTTCTCCCACTGCTGCCTCAACCCCCACAAGTATTTTCAATCAGTGGTTTGAGGCTTCATTTCCCAGTGCTGGAGCCCTGGGTTGCACAGTCTATTCTGCTCCCCAGTTGTTCCTCCTGGTTTATCTGCGCATGAATGTGGGACCGCCTGCTCTGCCAGCCACCACCTTTCTGGGTCTGCTAGCTGCCACCTTGCCACAGGTCCTCTCTGCCCTGCTGCCAATCTCTGCCCCTCCTACCAGTCTGGACGAATGTGTCTTCTTTAACTCTTTGGTTGATAGACTTCCATACAGTTCGATGTTCTATCAGTTCTGGTTGTTTTTTTTTTTGTCTTTAAATTGTTGTTGTCCTTCCTTTGGTTGTGCAAGGAGGTGCAGTGTGTCTACCTATGCCTCCATCTTGGCCAGAAGTTCAATATTTTTCCTACATGACTACATATGGTGTTTTAATTTTCCTTTCTCATATTTATTCTCTTGTGTGATTCTGAGATGTCCTCAAGGACAGCACTTTCCTAACAATTTCCTCCACTATCACATGCCCTAGAAATGTGCTGTGCCTGAAATACTTTAACACTCCCACATACACAAATGTAGAAAATAAATAACTCACTATTTTTGCATAGAGTGCAACAAATCATAAATATTTATTGAGAAAGTGAATAGAGCTTTGAAATGAAAGTGTGGCTTTGAAATGGAGGTTGATGTGAGTTGGATTTAGCGTTAGCACTTAATTGCTGAGTGTCTGTGACCTCATTCATCATTCCCGCCACTGCTGTTTTTGGCTTGATCTCTGTCTTCTTGATTTAATTCATGTTTTAAGTAAAGCATAAAGCCTATCTCCAAGTAATTATTTGCTAAATGTATTAATGTACAGACATACCCCAAAGTTATAATCTGAGTAAGGAAACAGGCGCTATAACAGACACAGCTAAAATTGTATGGTGTTTTTCAAATGGAAGGAGCAGACATTTCTGAGGCAAAATAGCATTTCACGGTTTGACTGCTTTTTAGGTATCTTAACATAGCATAATTGATAAAACTGTTTCTTGCCATGATTTGTGAAGTAGCATGTGTGTTTAATGAATGTATAGCATTGGGGAAACAGTAGGAGGAAAGACTGAGAGTGCTTTCTGTGCAAATGGCTGCTTTTGGTGTGATAATGGAAAAAGAGGCACATTTAGGAAAGAACCATGTAGAATAATGTAGAGAAGAAGGATAGTCAGGAGATTCCAAAAATCAAGAGACTGATAATTTTTAAATTAGTGACTTATATGAGAATTGAACAGTAGATCTTTACACAACAAAATCTGAAATTAGGTTTTGTGACAAATGACAAAATTCAGACTAAGGAA
This sequence comes from Tonatia bakeri, assembly GCA_004024845.1. Lineage (NCBI taxonomy): Eukaryota > Metazoa > Chordata > Mammalia > Chiroptera > Phyllostomidae > Tonatia > Tonatia bakeri. The sequence continues at coordinate 381,114 of PVIA01000250.1, read as the reverse complement.
ATGTCCTTTACACTTACTGTTATAACCCCTTAACAGTTTATATTGAGCGGAAAAGATCAGGTTAGAGTGTCAGTTTTACTCAGAACGCTGGCTAACCTCAAAGGACCCTCCTTCAAATTGAGAGTCAAGAAAGGAGTTGAGAAAGCAAAGAAATAAAACATGTAGAACTAAATGGAATCAATTTTTTGAAAGCTTTATACTGCCAAAGAAACTGTGAGCCTGAACTAAAATATCCTGTGATTTAGAGATTTTGGTGACTCTCAAGCCCTCAAACTCTTAAAAACAATTTTTTTTTAATTGACTCTAGGGGAGGGAGGGAGAGAGAGAGAGATTGATTTGTTGTTCCATTTATTTATGCATTCATCGGTTGCCTCTTGCATGTTCCCCAACTAAAGGTCAAAACTGCAACCTTGGCACATTGGGGCAATGCTTCAACCAACTGAACCACCCAGACAACTTCTTGGGCATGAAGTTGCGTGATAAGCGTGCTAAGCTATCCAGTAGAGCACATCCACTAGTACCATATCTGCTCTTCTGATATTAGAGAGGGGAGGTCCTCCATCAGGGCCACAGAGATCCTTGGACAAGGCGGGCCATCCTGAGAGAGTAGGAGTGTATCCTGATCTGCTGGTAAGACCCCTTTACCAGAAGGTCTTCAAAGTTATTGTAGACAGGACACTGTTCACTCATTCTGCTGTTCCATAACCAGAAATGTTTACTACTGCATTTCTGCCTTGTTTCATCATTGTCTAGTTTGTATATGTTGGGGGAAGGAGATAGTTTGTCATACAGGTCCTATCAAAACTACGTCACTAAGAAATCCCAGACTTCAGTCTCCCTAATGAGACCCCATGGACATTGGGAATGGAATGTTAGGTGAGACTTTCCCTGCTGCAGACCAGCTCCATATCATCCAAATGGCCTTAGCCATTTCACCTCTGATAATTTCTAACATCACCAACACCCTTCCAGTTCCTAAATCTGTAACTATCTACATGGCATCATTTAAAAAATAAGGCTTCAACTTCCTCTCATGTGCTAAGTATTCTTCTAAACAGAGTAGGTGCAAAAAATAAAATAAAAAGAGCCCAAATCTCTGGTCTCCTGGAATGTACATCCTATGAGAGACCATACATAATTTTAAATATTTGCATAATAGAAGTAGTAGTATTTCTGAAAATAATACACCCAAATGTATGCATGTGAGGATAGATGGATGCGAGTATATAAAATAATCAGTAAGTGTTGTGAGGATAAGTAGGATGAGAGGATCGGAGTAACAAGGGGGTCAGGGGAGGCCTCTCTGAGGCTATAATTTATCATATTTGACACAACATTGACATTTTGACTCTAAATTTGAAGTTTATGGCATTACACTGATTTTTTACCCTTTCATGAAGAATTTTCGCAGGTGTCTCCACCTCTTCCTTTTTTCCTTTGCACTATCAGCCTCAGAAATATCTGTGAGCCTTGATGTTCTATTCTTTGCTTGTGTCCCTTCCTCTTTCCACCTGCTCTCTTTGGGCAACTGTATCATTTATTCGTTCATTCTACATATACCATTGAACAGCTGCTGTGTGCCAGGCACTGTGCCAGGTTCTCAGAATACAATATTTGCTCTCATTGTGTTTACAAGAGTAGAACATATAGCAATTAAAGAAGATAGCATAAATAATTATTTAATTACAATTGTGGTAAATGCAGAAAAGGAACAGTGCAGCTGCTTTGAGGGTATGCTTAGGACACCTAGGGAAGGTGAGGTAGTGGGGAGCTTTATAGATAAAAAGGACAGCCTGTGCAAAGATCCTGTGGCAGAGAAGAGCCACTTCTGGACCCATCACCTACTGAAGGTGAGGACAGTGCCTCTAATTCTTGTTTGTGTCTCCAGCACTCACACAGCATTTTAAGCAGATCAAACTCTCTTAGCAAATATCTTAAACAATTAGTGATGAGAAAAATTAAAGTGAAAAGGTAACTGAAATAATTGAGAAATTAGCAAGGATTACATACAGTAAAATTTACATAATATAACTTGCTAATGAGATTCTGTTAATTCTTTCATTAGGGGCAAAATGTAATTTAAAAACAAGTGTTAGCTTTGTGAGCAACCCATGTGCTATGTAGAACAAAACTAATTCTCAAATTCAAATTCAATTCTCATGGTTTATAAAAGAAATTATTTTTTTCCTGCTATCTGAAATGAATGTATGTTAAAAAGAAATATGAGCTGGATTTACTTCTGTAGTACTTCTAATATAAAGTTGGGATTTATAGCCTACATTAATTATATAAGCTATAAAACAATGGTTCTGTGCTCTGCTTTTAAAATTCACTTCCACTTTATAGTAGCACAATGTTTTTTGTTTGTTCCTATGTATCATGAAAGTCACAGGGAGAAAGAATGAATCTGAGTGCCCCTTACTTTCCTAATCTGAGACCTGCTTATTTTATACTGTGCAGTAAAATTTAATTTCAAAATTCTTCTCCATATGTTACCTCAGTTAATCCTATCCTTGGAGAAGAACAATATATTGACATCCTATTTTATAGCTGAGTGCTTTATAGATTCAGATGGGATTATATGTGGTTGCCAAGATAAAGCAATATTGTAACTTTATCTTCTAAACATCCCTTTGAATTCTCAACACTACCACATCCTTATCAATAGTCCTCTTCCATACACCTCTGGAAAAAGTGTCCTAACTCCTGTTCTCACAGTAGTTTTGTTATCTCAGTAACTCAAATAGTTATTTTTTGGGCTCCTACCTGAGAATGTTATTTCTTCTTTTACAAATGTCAGTGGAGCTGAGAACAACTCAATCTGTGTTGTAAACAAAGACGGGAAGAGAATTCTGATCACAGTAAGTTAGGAGTAAATATAGACAGAATAGAAGCAATGAGATTAAAATTTTGGCAAGTCTGGCCAGAAAGGAAAGGAAAGAAAATAAAAAGTTAAGGGGAGAAAGGAATCAAGAGAAAAATGTGTTAGTTGCTTGAAGACTGTCTCAGAGGGTGCGAAGGGGTGGGAAAGCAGCCGCAGATGAAGGTGTTCATCTCAGAGAATGGTGGGCGGATTGGTTGATACTTATCTTGCTTAGAGCAGACAGAAGAGATAATGCAGTGATATTAGAAAATCAGAAAAGGACAAAAGAGGAAAACCATATTGGATGACCTTCATCTTCCCATTTAGGAAACAATATTATCTGCAAAAAACTATAAAAATTATAATATCCCTAATATTACATGCTATATGAGCTCTTGATATCAAGCAATCATTACAATTTCACTACCTTTATTTCGCAAACCAAAGTGCTTTGTTATTTTGCTCTGAGACCCATAACCCACTGAAGAAGGACACCAAACAACATTTTCAGGTGTCTTGCTCAGTAAACCTCGGTGATAATGAGCACAAACTATGAATATAATACAATGAGAGATGAATTACATACTTCTGCCATCACTACAGAAAAAATAAGAATCATTGCAGAAGCTAAGATTATAGTCAAAGACTCTTGTGTCTAAGTTGACACTATGCCCAGATCAAATGTGGGACACTTATAAGGTCATTTAAAATAATTTTTAATGGTTATACTAATAGTTAATGTGTTTTTAAAACCTTGCATTAGGGTAAGTTATTTCTTTTGAAAAGGTAACATTATTAACCTTTATGTGATGCAAAAGAATGAACAACAAAGTCTGAGTAGTGATGATGATAGACGGTAATATCATTTAAATTAGCATAAATCATTGATTATAAACCTAATTATAAAACATAAAACCTGATTATAAAAAGGCAAAGCATTTTAGCACATAGTCATATTTCACATTATAAATGTGAAATATTATAATTCTATTGTCTATTCTTTCTATGAAAAGTTATCTCCTTTGGAAATGTCTTAATGAATAATAAAACTGACTTGATTTTTCCCACTGCAGTCAACTTTTCTGTCATGCTGTTAATGATTAATAATGACTGTATGCTCAAACGTTTTTCTTCCTCAGATAAAAGTAGCATTCTAACATAAGACTTTTATTTTTTTAGTTGTGTAGGGGGTAAGAAGATTCTGTGAACATACGGAAGAGCTGAAATAGAAAGAGAAAATGTCAATCAATATCTCCATTCTACTCAAAATAGTTAACTTATAATACCTAGGTTTCAGTAAGTTACTTTATCATGTTCTAGAAGAGATGGCATATTTTTTGCATATATTACATTATCTTTATTGGTATTTTTATATTATAATACAATGGATTTGAACTTAGAGCTAGACATTTTTTAATAAGAAAGTACAGTGGCAATTCAAGAATCTCTTAGCTGAATAAAAAATGACAATCCACATTTTTTTAAATTGTAGGAGTTCGTGCTTGTATAAATGTTTCTCTACACAATTACAAGAACAGCATCCTTTGACAAAGGTCTAAAAATGTTTGCGAAAGCCAAACATAATAGCATTGTTATTCTGCTACTTATTAACAGAAGAGCGCATCCTATAACAATTAGATCTGAATATTACAAAGTGAATTCAATATTAAGCTATCTTTGAAATGCCACTTTGCAGCAGGTTTACAAATGCTTAAAGCACAGCAGGAGATTAACTCCATCTTCAAATATTAAAGCAAAACCTTTTTTTAACCTGATAAATCTTACTGAAAGCAAAGGTTCTTTCTCCAGAAATAATTATTCAACTAACAGAAAAGAAAACTAAACCTCCCAACTATTGTTGTCTCAATAAAATACAAAGATAGAAAGAATAGAGGGAGAGGGAGAGGGAGAGAGAGAGAGGTACACCAGAGGTCATGCTGCTGAACTGATTTCAATGAACATGTGTTTGCATTCATGGGTTTATGACTGCAGCCCAATTTTTTTTGTTAAAATGGTAATTAAGTATTTTATCATGTAACTTTTGGTATGTTTACCTGTTACCTACCATCTATATCAGCTTGTTGAAGGTCTTCTATTTTTTTTTTTTATATTCTTCAAGGATACCTAACACTGGCTTGATAGTTCTTCTTAAGATGTTACAAATATATCTACGCTCAGTACAAAAGATACCTACAACGTAATTTTCTAACTATGCACCACCTACCTACCTCCTGTTCTTCCATGTAGCTAATTAATTACTACCTGCCTATGTATTCATCATTAATTTTTCCTTCTCTTCAAAGTGGAATTTCAGCTGAGGTGACAGTATTCAATTCTCAAATTCATCACATGAATTCTAAGGGTCAGCCATCAATCATTTTGCACATATGTCAAAGGCAAATTGTTCTGTTGCTGACTGGCAGCCTAATGCAGGCAGTACCAGTGCCCCATGTTGATTAACTCCCTGTGCACCCAGAACTACTTCCTGAGTGACTCCTTCAGAACCATACACCAGAAAGCTCATAAGTACTATTTCACTTGCATGTTAGAAAAGGGCAGTAAAAAGCCAGAATGAACACATTGCCAAATATTGCTAAATCTCTTCAATAATCACACCTAACTTATTTCAGGTTAGGAAAATTGGTAATATAATGTTATTTAACCACCTAAATGATACCATTTTTCTTTCTCTGGTTTCACTAATCCTTACCTTTAATTTTTGCCAGCAGGGAAATGTCAAATATAGGCCAAATGAAAAATAATTTTTAAGTAGATGTTTATTTCCAAGAATTTATAATGAGATGATCAGTTTTATTTCTTAAAGCCAAATAGCTCCGTGATAGATAGTAACAACTCTCTCCTAACTTATCAAATATAGAGAGGCAGATTCACTTTCTACACACAGCTATTTGCTTTCCCTATTTTATGAGCATTGCCACTATCTTTAAAATTGAGCCTATAAATAATATATAAGTGGAAATCTATCAGATGTTGCTTGTTTACTTGTATAATACTAATAATTCAAGATTTATATCTTGTATTTTAACTGAAAGAATCTGATTAAATCATAGAGCTACTGAATATAATTTTTCAATTCTATAGATTTGGCTAAAAAAATTAAAGTTACAGAGACTGCATAAATTTACTAGTTGAAATAAAATGCTGTAGGGGCAATGTGGAAGTGGTTTCAGAGAATGATAAACATGGTTCTCAACCTTAGTGAAGCCAATTGTCAACTATATAACATGAAACCAGTCCCTTGACCTTCAAGGGGAGGTTTCTTAACCTTCCTTGTCTCAAAAACAGGGGTACCAAGCACAGCTTCCTAATGGTATAGAGCTAAATACCAAACTTGGTTCTATTTTAATAGAATACTGAGTGGGATTTTCACATGCCCAGACTTGGCCATTCCTGCTGAAAGCTCAGATGGATAAGGTATTCGCAAGTCTGCATGGAGGCCAGAGAGGGAGGAGAGGTTGTGGGACTATTCCAGAGGCTTCTAGCCCAGGCACAGCAACTATAGTCTTGACATGGGGGTTGGAGGCTCAGTCTTCTGGTGAAAGAGAGGATTGGCTGCCTTTACCCCACAGATCTTCATCCAGAGGATGGGAGGCTAAAGCTGAATGCCACTCAAGAAAACAACAGCCTACATCAGCAGAAACCCCGCAGAATAAATGAGAAACACTAGTATAAATAAAACCAGAGAATTTAACAAAAACCGTTCAAAACCACTTGATAAATAGCAATACATTGCAAAATTTTAAATGATAAGACAGGAAATTAAGAGGGAAGGAGAGTATAGGGAGACTCAACCCGGGTTAGTCTAGCAACGTCCTAGTGAATGCTTTCACCCCAACCTACATGGCATCCCTATGCCAGTTAATGTGCATGTGTTGTGTGTACAGAATTTGACTATTCAGAAAGCTGGAGATTACTGTTGCCTTGATTCCAAAAAAAGATATACTATTCTATTATTACTATTACTATATTATTATTGTTTGATGCTACTATAAACGAAGCATTTTTCTAAATTCTTTACTTCATTAATTACATCATTCCATATTTTTACTACCCCCATTTTTTAAGATAAGAAAATTAACACTTGGGAAAGATGAGAAAGTTGCCCAAGATCACAGAGTTATTAAGTATAGGCCCAGGACTCAAACTCATCTGACATAAAAAGAAATACTCTCCCTTAACCAACATGTGCCCTGCCTTCCATTTTTTTCTGCTTAATCCTCCAAATAATCCCTCCTCCGACTCAGACCAGCCTTACTACGCAATGACCTTCTCCTCTTTGTTCATGTCATTCCTTCTCCTTGAAATGTCATTTTCTCTCTTGTACTGCACAAATCTTTGTCATTACTCAAAGCCCATCACAGGCCTCATTGGTCCCTTAAGAGTGGATAAAAAGCACAAACATTGAATGTAGAGAATAGGGTGATGTATGTACACATACGTAAATATATTTGGAAAATATATTTGACTGATTTTACAAAAATAAAACAGTTTCACTTGTTTACTTTCACGTGAAATTACATTTCTCCATCATCCTATGTTTATGTCTTATTTTCTTCTATGCAATTTTGAAATTTCTGATGTTCACTAACAGCTTTCTGATTAATTGGCATTGTGAAAATATTCCTCTGCTTGCAGGAAATTTCTTTTATAGGTTCTCCATTATTCAGAAAACTTTATAGACAAGGCTATAATTTATGGAACAGGGTATCATTCTTGGACAAGATGCCAAATAGAGATTTAACTACTTAATTAAAATAATCCATAAATAAAACAAAGTGCAATGCCAAGATAACTTTTGTAAATAGCTAATTTCTAATGTTTTTCCTCCTTTAGTGACAGCGATGTGATATAAAAAAGTAATCCTTTTATTGCACTTTTTTGAATTCTTTTTTTCATGAACATGACTCACTATACAAAGTTCCCAAATATCAGCAAGTATATGTCTCAATTGACTTTTGGTGACGTGTTCTGATTTCCCCCATCCTTGAAACAGACAAAGCAATCAAAGGTGGAAAACTCAAGAGCTAATACAACTCTTTTCAAGGCCCTGCTTCATTTCCTGTTCCAATATCACCCACCTATGTGATCTTTGGCCAACTTCCCTTACCTGTGTTTTCTCATCTCAAAAACAGGGGTAATCTTACTTAACTCATTTGAGTTGGTGGGAGATTTACTGAAGTAGTATGAAGTGTAAATTGTTTAGTTCATTAGAGCTTACAGTTTGTGTATCCAAAATAGCTGTAGATCTCAAATATTTTCATCAATTTGCCCATTAAATATATTCTTGCATTCATTAGTTACCAGTAGCATTATCCTTTGATCCCTTCAGCCTTAAACCATAGGATAATAAAGTCACACAACATGACACAACTGTAGCCCAGCTAACACTTTTCAGTAACTGCAGCATGCTGTGCATTGTAACAATACTTCTTAGAGATAATCTGATTTAACCATCACCATAATTCTATGAACTAAAAAATGGCAGAGGCTGACAGCAAAAAGAAAAACCCATCTCCCCCTTTTATCCAATTAAATGTCTCCCCAGTTAGACTACATTTTTCAGACTCTCTTGCAGGTAGATATGGCCATGTGGTGAAGTTCTTGTAAAGGGACTTTGGGCACAAGTGATGGATGTATTCTCAGACTTGGGCTTCAAGACATTAGGTGTTCCTCCTTCACATTATCTTTTACTTTCACTCTCACAGGACCTCGGACCTGGCAACTACCAACTTCAATCACTTATATGACAACATCACTCTAGGTACCGTCAGAGTAACCTAATAGAAGGAGCCGAGCCCATGAATGGCCATATGGAGTGCAGTAACCTTGGCACCTTAGATTGTCAACCTCAGAATCATGTAATAAACTATATCCTGAAGCCTTTGTATTTTGGTGCCTTCTTAATTATAGCAATTTAGCTTTACCTTAATAATATAAATATTATCATTTTAAGCTGTAGAAACTGATGCTCAGTAAGTTTATATAAATTGTCCAGGGTTAGAAAGATAGTAATTGGTTGAGTTAAGATCTGAAACTTAGGTAACCTCCACACTACTTCTCCTGGTAGTCATAATCACTGAGAATGACTACTCAGTATATGGGTATGTCAAATCTTACACTTGGGGGGTGGGTGACATTCTTGGTTTTTATAATTTTTTTACATTGTCTTTGAAGTTTAGAAATTTGGAAGAGGCAAGGAGAAATTTCTAAACAGGGCAAATACAGTGAAAATTTAAAGCAGAATATATTTTTAATAGCATAAAAATTAAAATTTCCTGAGTGCCAACACTGTCAACAAAAACTAGAAGAAGACAGAAGTTAAAGTGATGAAAGCAATTTTTACTCAGGAATCATTGCAATTGAGTAAGGAAGACCTTAGTGTAGAGCTGGGATCAACTCCAAATACAATAAGGGCAAGTGGATATTTATAGCCAAGGAGCAGGGTGGGGGCAGTGAATGGAAATTTTCTAAGAGAAGGGGTAAGAAGATTCTGGCTAAACTGATTTGATAGGTTTCTTGCTGAAGCCTGGCCAAGGTGATAAAATACCTAAGGTAGAGGATGAGATGTGGGATTTGATATGGAGCTTGATCAGATTCCAAGGGTAAAAGATGACGAATTTGATTGGATATCAAGGGTAGAGGCTTTGGCTAAAATGACCTAGCAAGATTCTTCCCAAAATTGTGTTAAATGGGTCAAGAATAGAGACCAAGGGTAAGGCCCAGTCAAAAAGAAGGTGCAAAAAAGCCTGACTAACGTTAAGAGAGTCTTTTATTATTAATATCTCTACTTTATTGGGGTGGAAATAAGGCTCAGAAAGGTTATACACACTATCACACTTAACAGCAAGAGACTGAGACAAGTTTCCAGTCATCAATTTAATTCTAAAGCCTGTGGTTTTTCTCCCATTAAATGGTGCCTTTCAAAAACCAAGGCATTTAAGTGTGTGTACACACGTGTGTACACATGATCTACTAACATGAATGTTACAAGAGGAGTGAACTTCCAGTCTAGATCCAAAGTTTACTTTTTTTCATCTTTAGTCTATCATTTATCATAGAGAGTCTCAGTCCACGAACCGGTTTACCTTACAATGTAAAGACAGAAATTACAAGAGACCTCTAAACTTGTAACTGCACATCCTATTTGTGAAGTTATATATGTTAACACTTGCGTCTAATTATACAATTAAAAATTAGCAGATTGAGAATAAACAATGGAAAAGCATTTTTGCCACTTCTTGAGAAGCCAAAGTGTATAAATTATATGAGAGAAGAAAAACAACATGAAAACATCAAAAATGGAGTTCCAGGTATAAATATGCAACAATGTGAGCTATTCTGTATGACTAGTATATAAATCCCCTTTTTCATAGTTCAAGAAACATGTATGGAGCCCCCTTTACCTAGGTTCTGCAGGTAATTAAAAGCAACATAATATATGTACCTGAATAACTGGGATTACACAATAGTTTGATGAAAGGCAATGAAAATCAGGCATAAAACTAACAGGCAACACACATAAGAGCAAAATAAAATCAGTGCTTCTCTTGCTTAGCTGTGCATGTAAGTCTTTCTTTCTAGTGCATGTCAGGGAGGACGATTTAGTTAAGAGATTAAGAAAATAAGTCTGGAATCATCCTTTTGGACTTTGAATCCTGGCTCTGGCTCTCCAGAGGACCTCGGCAAGTTATTTAATCTTCCTCAATTTCTTTATTTGTAAAATAAAATCGGTCTGAGAATTTAATAAGATAATATTGATAAAGGACTAGAGCAGTGCCTGGGGCATTGTAGGCAATCAATAAACGGTAGCTGTTGCTGTTATTTGTAGCACCACCTACCAAGCCTGATGCACTCTTCGTTGTATGTGGTGTCTACTCCTCCATCTAACTCCACTTGGGCAGAGACAAAGTCTTCCCAGGTAAAAACAAGCCTATATTTAAATTTTCTTTTACTATTTAACTTACCTCCTTTCACCTCTCTTTTAAGCACAGTTGTGTTCTTTTAAAAATAAGCTTTTTCTTCCTTAAGGTATTATTTTTATTATTCTGAGAGGAGATATTTTCTTTTCAAGTCATTTATGGAATCAGAAAAGACTTCAGAATGGCAAAATTGAAAAGTTTCCTGGGCCATAGTTTGCACTGTGATTAAATTTGCACACTGGTTAAGTTTTCAATGGACACACGCTGCTCATTTATAAGCGAGAGTGGAAAGTAAAATGTATTCTACTGATGTCACAAAAAGAGAGGCACTCAGACAGACTCCTGAATGCCATCAGGCCTCTAGGTCTAACTGTCTGTGTACAAGAAGTACAGAGCACAGAGGAACCCACCAGGTGACACCATGGAGGTGCAATCTGCAAAATCCATAGGGTGGAGACTCCATCACATACGTGACCCGGATTCTTCCACAAGTAAACAACAGGACCAGAGGAATGTGGGAGAAGGAGATCTGTGGATGAAAAGATGTTAAAACACATGCCAATCACTCATAAAGTATTGACTTTATCTGGATTCTGGTTACAATAAAGAGGCTGCAAAAATATCTGACATTGATGAGACAAATAGAAATTGAATAATTCCTGGGTGTTTGATGATAGTAATGCATCATTAGGTTTTTGAGGTATGAAAATGATAATGTGTTTATATTTTTTATATTAAAATAGAGAATCCTTTTATTTTAGAGCCACATACCAATATACGTATGGGTAAATTTACATAGATGTGGGATTTGCTTGAACAGAGAATATAGAGGGAAGAAAAAATTGCAGGATAGATAAACCTAGACTGAGCCTAACGTATGGTTAAAGCTTGTTGATGAATATGTAGAGTTCATTATACTAGTTTTTTTATTTTTGTGTGTTTGAAATTTTCCATAGTAAAAAGACTTCTTTTAAAAAACCTGCTGATATTATAACAATGAAACATAATAAATGTGTAAAAATTAATTATTAATCATTAATTCTCTAGTCTCATCAATTATAATTTCAAAACATGTTTGAGGATGTCCAATCTAAAACATTTTATGTGGATTTTGGTAGGCTACGATTCTAACGTATCATGTGTTTCTGATTTTTTTCTAGTATTCCTTGGTAGCAGGTATGGAATGGTGGTGAGAGAGATCATTTTTCTATAGCTCCCAGGAAGTAATTAATATATGTTTATCAGTAAAAATCATCAATGTACAATAGTTGGGTTTATACCAAAGTATAATGAACACTTTTCTAGTTTATTTCAACAATGCAGTTGTTGATAACACATTCTAAAATCAAAAACAAATTATATAATTATCAATAATTTTGAATTATTTTCAATGATTAAAATTTTGCTAGCAAAACAAATGTGAGATTTAATGCAAAAAATCCAAGAATGTTTCCTGTAAAAATAGATCTTTTAGCAGATTTAAAAAAAAAACTGAGACAAAAATTCATGAAAACAAAAAGTTAAAGGATGCTATATCTTATTTAATTTAGTACTTAAAATGCAGTTTTCTGTAAGGCTATTGCTAAATACTGTAATTTATGCAATACATTAACTTTGTTTCTAAGTAAGTAAAATTTGAGAATTCAGAAGTGTCCTTATTGTTCAGACTTATATAAATCTTATATTTTTAAAAAGACAATTATCTTCTTATTGCTGCTCTAACAGATTACCATAAACTTAGTGGACTGAAACAACACATACCGATTATGTATAGTTCTGGAAGTCAGAAACCCAAAAGGAGTTTCCCTAGACTAACATCAAGGTGGCAACAAGGCCATGTTACTTTCTGGAACTCTCAGGAGGCAGTAGATTTCCTGCCTTTTTCCAGCTTCTAGAGGCTGCCTGTTCTCTTTGGCCCATGGCTCCCTGATGGTTTCAAAGCCAGCAATGGACAACTGAGCCTCTTCCACAGAGCATCACTCTGACACAACTTCTCTGCCTCCTTTTCAGATATTTGAGGACTCTTGTGATTATATTGGGCCCACCTGGATAATCCAAGGTAATCCTCCTATTCTAAGGTCAGCTGAATACCAAAGTTCATTCCATCCACTGCCTTAACTCCCCTTAGCCACAGGACCTGACAGAGTCACAGGTAGCAGAGATGAAGATGTGGATGTGGACATCTGCGGGGGAGCAGGGGCAACCCAAGCCAACCGAAGATGGGATAGGCTCTGCCTACCACAATGTGCAACTAAACTCCATAATTTTTAAGACTTTGTTTACATATACGTCTTTTTCACATATACATACATTGCTATTTTACTGGTAGGAAAAAATGTGGCTCCTTAAAGTTAGCAGTGATACTGAGTTTTTCACGTGACTCAAATAAAAAGATGTATAAAAGCCATTTTGAATGCATATGCAAACTCTGAAGTATTTACTGATGTATTCAAGTGACGTATCTATAGTTTTAAAACACTGAACAAAGTACAGAAGACTAAGGAATACCCTTGCCTCAGCAGCATTTGTTTATGACTTAGGCATAATGTGTGATGCAATGGCAGGGGTGCTGGGTGATTTACCCAAACATCTAAAAGAAAGACACACCATTGCCAGAAGCCGGTTCTGCAGTGTCAAAGCAGATTCCAGTCTTTGCATCAGTGGCTGACAATCCTGGATCTTTTGCTGAAGAGGCTGTCAGAGCCTTTCAGAATTTGCTCTTTTAACAAAATTCGCTGCATACAATAAAATGTCTTAAAAGAAGCGATGGTGAAATTCCCATTAGTTCTCCAGATAAAAAGGCCAAAATTCTATGCAATGACATTCTTTAAAAATATTATTTTCTATGATAGTTGAATGCAAAATCATACATTATGTCATGAGTGAACATAGCTTCAGAAATTATTTTGATACATGAAGCAAGAAGGGGACACCTAGACCCCTGCCTGATTTTTTATTTAGACATTATCATTTTCTGTAAGCCTTCCGTTTTAGATCCAACAGTCACAATAACTACTTTCTGAGATATGTTTTTTGCATGGGACTAATGATCTGCTCCTAAAGTACTTGCATTTCAATGGTAACTCCTACAGGTCATTTGATGAAGTACAATATAGAAACACATTACGTGTTTAGCTACATCCACATTAAACATTCAGTATATGGGTAAGACACAAAGTAGCCTAATGGATACTACAGTAAAATTGGAAGCCCAATTTAACAATGGGAGTCCTCTCCACCATTTAGTCTTATCAACTGTTTCAGTGTTCCAGGGTCCCTTCTGTTTCTTTTTCCTGTTTCTTTCCAAGGAAGTCTATCAGATTCATATTCCAAACTTACTGTGCTAGCTATTGAATAAAAGTAAATTCAGAAAACTATCATTTAATGTAATAGATGTATTATAACTAACTCCATCGTTTGCCTTTCTAATTATTTCAGTGGCACCAGAACTCTCAGGTCCTGGGGTGCAAGACTTCCCCCAGCTCCCATTGTACCCCTGTATGTATCAATAACAATCATAAAATTGATGATTTTCACTTCCATCTCTATCTTATGTACAAAGTTGCATAGTTTCTCTAATGCTTATACTAGTTTAATGTTATTTGTATGTTTGGCCAAATGTTATTATTCCTTTATGACAAATGAGGAAACTGAGTATCAAGACGGTTAAGTGACTTGCCCAAGACCATATCTAGTACATACTGGACTTAAGATTCAAACCCACCAGGTCTGTTTGTTGAAAGTATAATACAAGCCATTTCCCTGGAACACTGAAGTGTCTAGTCAGCCACGTCACATCGACTGCCTTTCTAAAATCATCTGTGTTGGTTCCTCCCTCTCTTGTCCGATTGCTTTGTTTCTTGTCCAGGCCTTTATCACCTCCTATTTAGCCTCCTGAAATAGCTTTTAAACTGGTTTTTGCACATCCAATATTTCAACCCTTAAAAGTCAGATTACACAACTTTGATCATCTCCACCCCCTGCTCAAAAACCTTCAATGGCGCCCCGCTGCCTGTAGAGGGGTTTCCAACAGACTGATCACAGACCTTTACCAGAAGGATGGTAAAACCACATCACCACTGTCTTTGCTGTCTTCCTCCTCTCCGATGTTGTGACTCACACATTTGAAATGCATGGGGAGCGCTGCCACACCAGTCACTTACTTGCATTTCAAATGCTCCAGATTAAAGAGAATGTGAATGATTAAAAGCTTTCAGCATGTCCTTCTTTGCTGCCACATCCCATTCATTTGGGGAGGTTGTCTAGAAACCGCAAAGACTGAAATACCAAAGACTGACTGAAAACTCTTATTTCTTCCCCTGATCCACGTGGTATTATGACAGAATTTTCCTTTTGTCAAAATGTCAAGTAGTGTCTCGATTTCTTTCCAGTATTTCTGATCAAATTCTTAAGATATCAGACTGCCTAATCCGAAATGCTTGCCCACAATCTATATATAGTATGCAAAGCAAACTCCTTACACCGTATTCAAAGTTCTTTATAATTGGACTTTCCCCCATTTTAGACTTTTTTCCCACTGTCTTCCATCACTCACCCTGACTCTGAGATCCCTGGCTACTTTCTCACTATGTCTCCATTTTCCACATGCATTCATGCTACCATACATTTGTTCAAAGGGTATTTTCAGCTTAATTTGTCATCTGCATCTACCTGAATGTGAAACAACTTTCTCTGCTTAACCAAAGCTATAAAATGAAGAACTAAAGTCACCAGTGAGCCCAAATAACCTCTGTAGTTCAATCTCGAGACTGTGAGTTTCTAAGTATAGCCTACTGATCAGTGTATGAAGAGGTTTCTCTGAATATTGTCCAGAATGATAGCTCTCTACTATGAATACCCAGAGCACTCCGGGTTCATAAACTCAGTGACCCAGTTCCAGTATTACAGAGCTGGAAAATTTTAGAGATTATCTCATGCAATCCCATCACCCAATTGACACAAATAATTCTTTGTATTGACAGTTTTCCTGCATGTGTATATGTTTGTGTGTGTTTTATGTCTTAAATTAGATTCTTCCCTTAGGGAGACAATGTGTCTTCTATAGCTTTGCATTTTCTAATCACAGATATTTAATTATTTTATATATGACATATTGACTGAATGACAAATGCAAGATAATGTGACTAGACATTACCAGAATTTACGTAAAGTGTTAAATCTAATTTAAGAGTGGGTTGTGCCCATGATTAACTGAGGAAGTGACTGACCAAGAAGGCTAATTGTGTAGAGGGCTAAGACATTTTCTCCAGAAATCTGAGCATAAGAAATATACAAAAGAAAGCATATGAATAAAGAATAAAAAGTTAAAATATTTTCTTTTGGCTATTTTTCTGAGCTATGACTTTAAGTAAAAATCACAGAATAACATCAAAATAAAGCCATAAAAACACGCTTTTTCAAAACTCCAAGTTTAGCACAAAACATGGGAAAACAGTTTTAAAAATGAAATTTCTTTATGAAGGTTGAAAGTTTAACAAAGCCACACACTAAAAATTCTAAGAACCATTATCTATAATTTGCACTAAACTGCTTATTTTCAACAAACAGTTGCTATTCTAAGGTGAATTAATTAGGATCTATATTTGTTTTCTTTGCATGTACAACTGCAACCAACTCATGCGTACAGTTTGTGAAAGCTTGGAGATTCTTCTTTCTGCAGCACTTTCAGGCTCTCTATTCAATCCAAGGACACACGTACCAAAAATATCGGGCTCTACTTCGTGTTTTAAGTCTAAAAAGGGTGTAATTGTACTTTTATTACTCAAGATTCATTAAGTATATTCTAAAAGTTTAATTACCAAATTTATTATCTTAAAAGGGAAAAGAAACTGATATTTTAAAGACCAGGAGCTCCAACTATTGAACATGAATCAACACATAACAATGTACCTTGCATCACTGAACCTTAAGTATGGATCTGGGGTTGGAGTTTTCCTTCCTCTTCTCAGCTCCCCTGTGAGGAATCCGGGAAAGTGCCGTTTTGTGTCTGAGAAGAGGAGCACAGGGGTGAGCAGGTCCCCTCCCCCGAGACCAGATGGACAATGGCTATGGGAGCCACCAGGAGAACAGGATGTGATACTCGGCTGGTGGGTCTTCAGAGTCGAGTTTCCATTCTTCCTCCGTTTGTACAATGGTCGGACTTTAATGTTCAGCATTCTTGTCATTCAAACGTTCCTAGTTTCATGTGGCAAGGTCGGGCACAGTGGCGTTGCCTGGCGTGAAGAGCTGTAATAGAACTCTGCAGGAACAGTCTAGGAATCCACACGAATGTTCTGAGAACTGTTCAGAAGTTCTTTTGAAACATAGCTTAGAAAAACGTAATCATTATAATGGCAAAACAAAGGCTGGTTTGCTTGTTTTTCTAAGAGTGCCATATCTGAAGTTTCCAATTCTTTTGCCTATATGACAGGTCCTCAAATAACATCATTTCATTCATTATAACATTGATGAGATACTGTTGCAACATAACTTTTGTTTATACCAATTAGCATATGGTAAGACTGGTTTCATTATACATCGTATGGCTTAAAGTAGGAGAACTTATCAATGTTGGTGAGGACGTACTGTACTT
This sequence comes from Tonatia bakeri, assembly GCA_004024845.1. Taxonomy (NCBI): domain Eukaryota; kingdom Metazoa; phylum Chordata; class Mammalia; order Chiroptera; family Phyllostomidae; genus Tonatia; species Tonatia bakeri. The sequence goes on along the minus strand of PVIA01000250.1, from coordinate 363,719 downwards.
GTCATGCCTGGCATTGTGCTGGTGAGTAGAGATACACTGATAAATAATAAGACATGGTTTTCTCTCTTTAGACTCATTGTCTTGTGGAAGAAAACAGACAAGAGTAATAGAGTAAAATGCTACAAGAACTCTCAGAGATCTGTGGGAATTCATAATAGGCATGCATAATTGAGCTTTGAGAAGGCTTACACAAGCAAGGGATCACCTGGACCCAATCTCAAGAGATGAACAGCAAATGAGGTGGAAATAATGGGGAAGAAAAAGGATCTAAGAAACAGGCATCCATACATGCAAAGTATTGGAAACACAAAGTATTGGCAACATAGCATATGTTGAAACAGGTATGAATTTGCTTGCAACCACAATACGCACATGAAAAAATGTAACTTTTAGGATTTTCTTTAATGAATTTCTTCTTGCTCTGGACAACCCTCCCTTCTCCCACTGTGTTCACTGATTAGCAGAAAGAATACCGAAACAGAATATTTCAAGGATTTGTAAAAGCCTCTCTACCCTGAGATAAACTAGATCTCCTCTAAGAAACTTATTATGCTTCAAGGCCTCTTCGCCCTTCCCCTTCACCTTCCCCTTTGCTTCTCCTTGGCCTCCAGATGGCACAGAGACAGCTCAGGTAGTTTCACTGTGGAAGGGAAGAGGTGACTTGTCTCTGTGTGGTCCTTCTCTACATGTTCTTACTGATGATCACTTGAGACGTCACTTTCTTGACTGTGCGTAGATGTCAACCAGCAGCTGTAACTTGTGGGAATTCTCTGTGTGGGCCAGGGCGAATGAGTGTGGCTCCTGAGCAATGTAGCTGTTCCCTGTGTTGAGCTCCCTAAAACATGGCGCAGTATTTTTACTTGGCCTGTGATTTTAGAGGGTCTAACTCACAGCCTTTGTTATGGGGTTCACGCACCCCACATGGTGGCTTCCTTCTGGCTGACACTCTCAGGTGCTCTCCGAGACTCCCACAGCAACCCACGACACTCTCTGACATTCTCCCGTGACATGTGGAGGCTGTGGTGAATTAGGCATGCCCTACGTCAGGTTCTCTCACACTCTGTCCCAACCTGCCACCATTTCTGCTCTGATTCAAGCATAGGACCCTTCAAAAGACCTTGAAACATTCTCGTTCTATGGGCTTGAGGTCCAGAGGAACTAAATCTGTAATGGCCCCAAACCATTCCTGTGTAACAGACTTCATTCGAGTGGGTAGAGGGGTTCAAGACAAGACGTTCGTGGCTAATTGATTGCCCGAGCTTGCTTGTTCACTCTCTTTCTTCCCCCTCCTTCCCTCTCTCTATGACCTTCCTTTCAGAGAAGGATTTCCTTTGTACCTTTTTTTTATTATTTTCTTTATGTTCTCCCTCCTTTGCCTTAAAGAGAGAAAAGGCTGCAGGAAAATGTGTTAGATTGCTGGAAAGCGACAATATATTAGGAAATATTTAAAAAATATTACCTTTATTAAACATATTTGGGTAATTATAAGTAGTTTGGTATAGTGACCAATTAATTGCTAAAAGCACAGACAGCTGAATTGGGAAATAATGGGCCTGGGCTGTTTCAGCTGTTACCACAATCAAGGAAACAGCCTTACAGTGACACATTTTCTTGATCTAGGGAGGTGGTTTAGTGTGGTTCAACACAAGAATTCTGAAGTCACACCATCTGAGCTCAAATTCTATATCCACTAACTACTTACTGCGTGCCCTTGAGAAATTTACATCACTTCTTTCATGCTTTAGTTTTCTCATCTATAAAAGAGCAGCAGTACCAGTATCTACACTGGATGATCATTATGGTAAGGAATTGTGCATAAAAAACTAGAGTAGTGCCTGGCTGGGTGCCTCACTTGGTTGGAGCATTATCCTGTCCACCAGAAGGTTGTAGGTTTGATTCCTGGTTCGAGCATGTTCCTGGGTTGTGGGTTCCATCCCAGGTCTGGGCACACACAGGAGAGAACTCATCAATGTTTCTCTCTTGCAAATATTTCTTTCTCTCTTTTCCTTCCTCTCTCTCAAAAAATCAATGGGCATATCCTCAGGTAAGGATAGAAAAATAAAAAATAAATACATAAATTAGAAGAGTGTCTGGCATGCCAAGAACACTCAAGAAGGGTTAGATTTATTAATGTCAATATACTGAAAATATACACTGGTATTTTTTAGTAGGGCAAGAAAATCCATCATGACCCATGGTGCCTATGAATCCTTGGTATTGATGATGGTCAAGGTATGAATCCTTGACCATTAAAGTTATCCCTTGAAATTTTATCCATTTTTCTTTTAGCAGATTAAGAACAAATAAGTACTCTAGTGAATCATACCAATATTTAATCGTGAAACCTAGAATGACAAAGCTTGGTCAAATCAGTGTTAGATTTCAGATAATCAGCACACATGTTTCTTTTCCAAAAAGGTAGCAATCACCCAATGCTTTACTTTTCTTTCTTCAATTTGAAAAATAAATTTTTCCCTCTGGTGCATGTTCTTAACTTCCATTAGAGTTCATGGAAGCCTTGGGGTCAAGCCAGAAGGCAAATTTGGCCTCAAGGGACATGAGGCAAGCTGCCACAACAATCTGTTCACCTTAGTCACATGGGACAACTCTGACAAGCATTATTATTGAACAGTTTGTAACTGGTAACACACCTTGAAGTTATCCAGCAAATTATGTTTTAAGGAAGATCTGAGTTTGACTTTATTACTCCATTTTCTACATGGATTTAATTTTTAAATTAGTCAACTTTTTGTATCAGAAAAGAGTAAGACCTTGTGACAATTTTTAAGCATGTTGACTCTGAGAAATCTAGAAAATTATTTAATGAAATGTCAATATAAAAGGAAATGAAAAAGACCTAATGGTCATTCAAAGCTGAACATAAGAAAATATGGTAATAAACTCTTATTTTAAAAGAAAGGCAAACAACTGACAATTTACTTTAAAATGTTTAATATAATAGTGATTGGAAAATTAAATAACAATACAAAAGATTAAAATAATATTGTATACCAAAGGCATTTTGAATCTAGAAAAATAGACAAGATACCTCTATTATCTGTATCAAAATTCAGCAAACTAAAACGCTCTAACTATAAACAATAAAGGGTATTAAAAGACTTGAATCCAAACTTTAAACCTGTAATTGCTGTAAAAGTGTACATTATTTCTAGAGAATAGATTATTTGCCGAATAAAAGATTTACATGCAAGAAGTAGCAGCATGCACTCTTAAAGATATTTTAGCATGATCAAGTTCTTTTATTTTCCCAGAGAGTAAGGAACTTTTCATATCTGATACAGTAGGTTTAGAGTGGACGGCTCCCAAAGTGAAGTTTCTTGTCTCTGAATCAGTTTTTTCTTTCATATCATGTTTTGTAAGTGGCATTATATGCCTTTGGGGAAGCTTTGTTTTGCTTATATGAACCCTGGAAATTGCTGTGTATAAATGGCATAAGGATAATTGCGTCAATCCTTAAGAAACAGACCAGACTCTTCCTCACTAATAAAATTTGATAATGCATTAGATGTTACAATATAGCTCTGCCTTTAGTCGAAATAAAGTGTTTTGAATGAATGAAGGAGAAACAACAATTATTCAGTTGCAACGCTTAATACTAAAATGAAGAAGCATCAAAATGAAGCCACTTATTTAGAAGATCTATACATAACTTGAAAAAATGGGACTCTGGAAATCAGAAGTGATTTTGGATTCTTGTCATTTTACCCGGAAATGCTACTCTATCCTACTAAAAGAAACAGAATGGGTTAATGGGGCACGTTGTTTATATAATGACTTAAGACAAAATTTTTATTAATTTCATAGTGTCTATAATAAGCTGAGAGTTTGCCTACAGCCTCGAAGTGGTTTGTGCCACAAAACATGAAACCATCAGACTTTACTAAACCGGAAACATCTACTTTTGTCTGCCACCTTACTAACCCCACCACCCCCAAAGTAGTAAAACCGCATTACAGAAAACTAATGCTTCAATCAGACACGTTATATTAGTTACAATGTTCAGTCCCAACTGCCCCCCGTGTCTTTACCCAGTTTGCTCCTCTGTAAAATGACACATTGTTTTCAGACCCCAACACACAGCAATTTGTCAGTCACATGCTTTCTTCTAAAAGCTCCCACTCTTGCACATTATCTTTCTTGTGCTATCAACACCAATTTCTAAAGGGAGGACAAGTGAAGATATAAACACAAAAAGAGACATATATATAACATAGCAATGCCAACTGAAAACAGCACTCTAAAAGTAGTTTAGGAACTGAAAAAATATAGAAACCAGGACATACCTCAAAATCATTTCTCTTAATAACATAATTTTTATTTAAAGTTACACATACTTTATAATCTGATACAGTATCAAACAATATTTTATTTATTTATTTATTTATTTATTTAGTTTTAAAGATTTTATGTATTTATTTTTAGAGAGAGGGGAAGGGAGAGAGAAGGAGAGGGAGAGAAACATCAATGTGTGTTTGTTTCTTGCATGCCCCCAAATGGGGACTTGGTCTGCAACCCAGGCATGTGCCCTGACTGGGAATCAAACCAGAGACCCTTTGGTTTGCAGGCCTGTGCTCAGTCCACTGAGCTACACCGACCAGGGCTCAAACAATATTTTAAATTCCCAACATGACATAATAATAGCAAATCTCACAGAACAAAAAATATTTACCATCAGTACAGCTTTTCAAACAACGGGCCAAAAGGAAGATAACGGTGTGGGCAAAACAATGAAATCATTTTATTATACCATGTTTACTTGCATTGAAATCAGAAAAAAAGCGTAACTAAAAGAGTTATGAAACCCGGAGGAAAACACATTTCTAACTTGCTATAATGCTAAAACACAGTTTGCTAACTTGCTAAAACACATTTTAATTTTGTTATAATATCTCTATACTGCATTCAACTTACATGGAAAAGTCACTATATATTTTCTATACACAAATATACTTGCCTTTTATCCCAAGGTTATCATTTTTAAGTATGTAAAAATTAAGATATTTTAAATGCTTCTTAAACTCATTTGATCAAAAGAGTCAAAAAACATAAGAAATATTCCATTAGCCAATCATTCTAACCTAACTCTATATATTATAACTTGGACTAACCAATCAAAATGCAAAATATTAGCAAGGTCATAGTAGTATAACAAAACATACCACTATATTTCACAGATTACAAAAGACATTAAAATTCTGATACCCCATTCATAAGGAAAAGATTGTAATGAGAATAGAAAATGGCACAACATTAATTCATTGTGTGACAAAGAATATAATGAGAATGGGAAATAGTACAAACATAACTCATTCTTGCTACAGTTTTAAGATTGTAATGTCATGGTTCATATCACATACTTAGCAAGAAGGTGGTAGTCAACATGTTGCAATACTCAACGGCTATTCTGAATTTAGTCAGAGCATTACTTTAACTACATATATGAATATATACACAATATTGAAAATTTTTTATTTTCAGGAATGCATATGTTAAAATGTTAAACAACATTGCTAAAAAGTCTTATTTTAAAAGGTAACATGTATATGATTAAAATAGGAAGAGTATATTCATAAATCCACTAGACAAGTGAAAATATAAAACTAAAATGTGCCATTGGATACATTCCAGTTAATATTTTAAAATGAAATAAAATGTATTAGTAAGCAATTGCTTTAAATCATGTTATAAAGCAATGCACAATTTTATAAAATATTCAACTATTACATTGCAAAGTCAGGAATGTTTGCAGCATGGTTGCAACGTCTTCACCCGGTAATCAGTTCTGCTCTCCAGCTTCTCAGAGGAGAGCCAACGTGCCCTCCGGGAGCACTAGAGGCAGCATCCTAGGAACTGTGGGAAACAAAGCTGGAGTTGTGCAATAAACTACAGTTCTTTTTTTTTTTTAAGATTTTATTTATTTATTTTTAGAGAGGGAAGGGAGGGAGAGAGAGAGAGAGACAGACAGAGAGAAACATCAATGTGCGGTTGCTGGGGGACATGGCCTGCAACTTAGGCATGTGCCCTGACTGGGAATCGAACCTGCAATGCCTGGTTCTCAGCCCGCGCTCAATCCACTGAGCTACACCAGCCAGGGCAACAAAAGTTCTTTAACAGCAACTTAAAAAAAATCTAAGGAACTCTTGTGGCCAGGAAGATGTTTCCAAGAGTCTAAAAAGTTGCTTTAAAGTAAGTATTCTAATGATAAAGATAAAAAATGACATCTCCATTTCATCAACTTTAAATGACCCACCTGAATAGAAGAGCAGCAGTGTGGATTGTCACAAACACTTCCTGTGTGTGTTTCTGTGTGCACACACACTTAAATATGCATTCTCCTTTCCAGCCTAGGTGATTCAACTCTGTAATTACACAAGCAGTGGTTAATATTAAGATTAGATTTAAACTTATTTGCATTTCTTAAATAAATATCCAATAACATGCTGAGATGTGGGGTCAAATTTAATTAACCCAGGATTTTAAAATTGACATGAATTATCCCCAAAATAGATAACCCACACATTTTTAATTGAGTAGTTGGCATGGGAATATTCCACTTTTAAACATCTTTAGTTTGTGGAGAAAGTTGAATGTGAAAAGAATTTTTGTAAAATGAATAATTACCTCTACTAAAAATGCATTCAATGGGAAAAAAAGTGCCAGTTCCATTATTAAATCAAAATTCACACTTAAGAACATGCTTAAAACTACATTTACTATTTTTACAAAATACAGTAAATAATGTTTTTTTAATGTTTCATGAAATCTAAAATTATGGTAACTTTCAAGCTTTCTCTGATCACTATATTGAAAAACATTTAAAATAGTAATGTCTTTGTTCTATAAATTAAATTCTATATGATATCTAAAAATGACATGAAAATATAGACATAGTTTTGTTGACTGTGAGTAGGGATATTACTCATTAATTAGATAGTTTGTAGAGCTGTAATTTGGTGAAAGCAACTAATACTGATCTGAGGGGAGTAATGTCAATAGATTTTTAAGGAAACTTTAAAATTTAGGAATTATGTTCTCTGAAACTAATTGAATATCCAATGGTCAGGGTTTCTTTCTCAACATCTCCCTCTATTGCACAGAATACTCACAGATATTAAATAGTCCCTAAAATTATGATTTTAAAGAAAGTGAAAGAAGCCACAAAACTCTGTGTCAGTTGGTCATTTTATAACAATCTCAAAGTACAAACAGATTTCAAAAAGTGAGACGATTCCAATACTTAACATTCCCTTGGAAAATAAATTATATTTTATCCAAAATTTAAAAAAAAAAGGATAGATTAATATTAATTGTAATTAATATAAATAAACAACTATGAGCAGGTAATGAAAATCAAAGGACAATTTTTATGTGTGATTACAATGCTTAAAAATAAATATGCTTTTTTGGTTTATTAAATGTGCATGTTTTGAATTTGCTATAGGTGTTTGGACAACTGCTCTATATTGGACCTAAAATATTTATTCTACTTTTCCTCATTTTTTCATATAAATGTTTCAAGATAAGTTAATTTAATGCAGAAACCAATGTGATGCTTTCTTAACCACAGAATATTGTACTAAAGTTTATGCATATAAGCAGCGTTATATATATAACATGACTTTGGCTCTTTAACTTTTAATGGACCAATTAAGATGTTCAATCCGTAGATTTAAATAGCCGTCTATGACTGCTGACGTTTGATTTATTTCCTGGTAATGACTGGAGCTGCTAAAGTGAGAAACCAGAGAAGTGTCCCTTTAAGAACACTGCTCTTCCACACAACAGTTGCTGAATTCGCACTCTGCGATTGTGACGGGATGAAAGGCAAATGTGACAGTGAAAAAATCTGAACAGATTACTTCCTTTCTTGGTGAATTGCTTCTTCATCATATTAACACACATTTTTTACCATTGTTAATACACTAGCCATTCATTGTATGTGGTTTGGAATTTAATACTGAACTTGTAATAGAAGGTAAAAAATATACTACATGTTTTTTTAATTTCAGATATGTGATGAAGGTGTAGTGTTGATGAATAAATTTTTTCAAGTAATCAAACTGTATTCATCCCCTGTGGTGGGCAGAAAAATGGTCCTCCAAAACTGTCCACATGCTGATGCATAGAACCTACGAATATGGTACCTTACATCGCAGAGGACACTTTGCTTATGTGATGAAGGTAAGATCTTGAAATGGGGACATTCTCCTCAATGATTCAGCTGGACCCGTGTAGTCACGGTGGAAACAGAAGGCGCAGAAATTTGAAGGTGCACCTGACCTTGAACATGGTAAAAGGGATTAGGAGCCAAGGAATGCGAGAGGCTTATAGACAAAAAGAGGTGGTGGGGGGGACAGAATCCTCCCTAGAGACTCTAAAAGGAACACAGACCTACTGATACAATGATTTTAACCAACTGAGTCCCATTTTTGAGTTTCTTTCTGACTTCCATTTCCATATCCTTAAGAAAATAAATGTGTTACTTTAAGCCACTAAGCTTTTAGTTATTTGTTACACCAGGATTAGTAACTAATACTATCCACAACACTTTTTAAGGGGGATTGGGTATCTTTTATAGGGTCAGTCTCGACACCTATTTTTCAAACAATGCAAACCAAAAATTATTTTTGAACTACAATTGCACAATAGCTCTATTAAAGCTTACCACTACAAAAGACACTTTACATTTTAGAACTGAAAATCTCTTCCTTAGAGTTCAAAAAATGATTAAAATTAGGTGTAGCCCTGGCTGGTGTGGCTCAATGGATTAAGTGCCGGCCTGTGAACTGGAAGGTCACTGGTTCGATCCCCAGTCAGGGCACGTGCCTGGGTTGCAGGCCAGGTCCCCAGTTGAGGATGTGTGAGAGGCTACCAATGGATGTTTTTCTTACACATCCATGTTTCTTTCCCTCTCTCTCTCCCTTTCACTCTCTCCAAAAATACATAAATAAAATGTAAAAAATAAAATAAAATAAAATTAGGTAGATATTTAAATGTCTTTCTTCTGAAACCCAAATTGCAGTTTTGCAATTCCTTCCATTTCTTTTTCAGCATATTGAATGAAAGATATTGTCATAGCAGAAAGAAACAAGAGTATTATTTTTAATTCCTTTGTAGCTGGCAGGACCCAGAAGTCTTCCTGTCTTGCTTATTCGTTTGCTGCAATAATCCTTGGTGAATACATCTCATCATCTGATTGTACCCTTGGTAAATTTCCTTACTTTGAAGTCTTTATAGAGGAAACATACCTATCATCATAAATCTTAAATATCTTTTCAAGTTACAAGTGAAAATACAAGCTCATATATGTTAACAGCTGTACAACTGCCTCTTGGGATAAATGTATTATAGTTGTAGAACAGTCATAATAACACTCACAATCTCATTTTCCCCATTTCATAGGTTTTATACCTGTGCCATCTGGGCGATACACCTGGAGGTACTGCAGGATGTACTTTGTAAGGCTTAGCTTTCTAAATGTCCTTTCCTGGCCTTTGACTTTTGTGGAATTCTTTTGATTTTTTGATTCACACTAAACCTAAGTTCTCATTCTCTCTCTCTCTCTATGTGTGTGTGTGTGTGTGTGTGTGTGTATGTATATGTGTGTGTGTACACAATATATGTGTACACACACACATATATTCATGTGTATAAATGTTAATATTACAAGGAAGCATATTCTGTAATAACAAAAAAGGAACATAGGATCTCATCTTATGAGGCATCAGTAACTGAGATAAAGCATTTTCTTTCATTCTCTTCATTAACAAGGAGACCTTGGCCAAGTCTTTCAGCTAAATGGTGCTTTTTTTTTCATCTCTCTTTTCATGTCATATGGCCTAATTTTTCCTTACTGAGAATGATTTTAACAAAAGTAAGGGCCCTTTAATTTCTAGAAATAAGAAGTGTTAATAAACATGTTATTCTTCTTACCAATTATGCTTATCCTCAATAAATATCATGTGGTGGGGAGGTAAGCAAATGAAAAGCTGAATCACCATCACTGTTTTATTGAAGTGTAAGTATATATGTACATATTTTTTAATCCAGCTTTCAGAAAAAGGTATTCACAGAAGCAGCATTTAGTATGTTGACCCCGAAGCTCTGAAGCTCGCACGAGAGTCAGTGCTGACACTGGTTTTATCGCTGTAGTCCACTAGTTGAATGTGCAATTGCTGGTCATCATCTCATCCATTTGGAGGCTGTAATGTTGCAAACAAAAACCCAGACCACTTTCTCCCCATTACGTGCAGTTAAGTTCCTGTTTGCAAGTGTTATTTATAAAAAAGGCAGCAGGACTGGGAAACAAACCAAAAAAAAAAAAATAACGTTAGCATAAATGCTTCGAAGGAGACATGTGTTGCTAATGGCTTTTGAGAAACCATAGGGAGTGAGGGAGTAACACTTCCACTCCATTGAGCTGGCTTAATTTTTTAAAGCCATGTGAACTATTTGAAAAGCTTTGTAGAGTCTCACTTCCGAATCAGGACTTTGTTGCTTTAAAAGTGACTGTTACTATTCCAATAGTCACCATGAATGGCAACAAGAAAATAGGAAAAAAATGCAAGATGTAACTTTTGGAAATGCATCAGCCATTTATTTGCATGGTGGTCAGGCACACCTCCAGGGCAGCAAACACCCTTCCATAGTGATAAATATAAAAGATGACTTTGAAGAAAACTATGCATGTAGATGAGGATCTCACTAGGACAAAGTCATAATTTTACTTTTGGCTTGGGAAAAGGATAGTAGTTCAAACTTTCCTCGACACCTCTTTTAAATGGATACATATCACCGCAAATCATATCTGGACGGTTATTTCTATTCAGTTTTTTTCTTTTGTGTGTGTGTGATTCTGTTTGGATACACCAATCATAACATTAGCAAACATTTATGAAGTCCTGGCTATGTGCTAGGCATTATTCTAATTACTTTGTGTGTTTTAAATTGTACAACCATTACAGTTTTAGAAAAGTGAGTGCATTTCCCCCTTAATTTTAAAAGTAAGGGAAACTAAAGCAGAAATTGATAAAAAGCCACACCCATTTTTTATAATTAATATTTGTAGAGATTCGAACCTTGCCAGTCTGGCTCAAAACTTGTGCTCTTAGAAACATCTTTTAATGTCTCTTTTCTGCATTAAGAGAATAAGTTGCAACTTATTATTGAAAACTCACTTTTTACACATCTTTAAGAATGTTTCCTTTTATTGAATTTATTGGGGTGACAGTGCATAACAAAATTGTATGGTTTCAGGTACACCATTTCATAGCAAATCATCTGTACACTGTATTGTGTTCACCCCAAGTCAAGCCTCTTTCCATCTCCCCTATGCAATCGCCACATGGCTGTCCATATCCACGAGCTTTTTTCTTTTTCTTTTTTAAATGTTATTAGAGTTACCATACTTAACTTAGGTGGGGTCAGTTAATGAGACAGTAAGTTCAAACCTCTTGTGTGGTGCTAACACTTGATCTGCATTACATGAAAGTTGTCTGGTCATCACTAGGGACATTTGAGCACATTTAACAAAATATGTATAAAAAAGGCATGATGGGTGAAGTGAGGGAGTCAGAAGACTGGGGGCCTAAAGACTTGCTGAGTGAATGCATTTGCCACAAACCAATGGTGTTTCTCTGAGTGAGTCATTTCGTTCTCCTCTTCTGGATATTTTCATCGATGAGAGAAGCATCTTTAATGCAGTTACCCATACCCTCTCTTCTATCTCCAGAATTCTGTGGCTTTTATGATAAAGGTACTGTTTCAAACTAGTATACACATTGAAGTCAGAGGTTTGAAGAAAAAGTTTCCAGAAAATAAATCATCAAACCCCTCAGTAGGAAAAAACAAAGTAAAAATCCTTCCTTGGCTTGTTCCCAGTCCTATTCTGGTTTCCTGGGCCTAGACATCCATCCTAACACCTCACCCTGTGTCCCTGCTCTGCCAACATGGGCAATTATATACATAATTGTCAGGTCATTTTAAGTAATAGATATTGTTGTTACTATCATTTTTTTTTCTGTGAATTCCCAGCAAAGACTTTGAGACATACATTGTCTGAGCAAAAATTCTGACTTATTTCTAACACAGGCAGTTAACTGTAAGAATTCTTTGATTCTAACCAGAATGCCACCCCCAGTCCAAAGAAATGTTTACTTAAGAAAAGAAGAGAAATGGGAGATTGAGTTTACTTTGTAAGTAACCACTGTCTTCTCAAATTCATATATCACCAACATTTACAGATCCTCAATTCATCTCAAAGCAAATAGTTGAGCTGAACACAAGTTGACTTTCATTGGTCCCAATGCACTGTGACTTAAAGGGATTCATAATAAGGAAGATCTGTAGCCCAAAGGCAAAGGTTTTTATCTCATCAGCTCCTAAAGAAATGCTTGTGACTTTGAAGTGGGCAATTCTTTGAATAATCTGATCACTAACTAGTAATGCTTTTCTGAATATCCATTTTGACTTCCAGGTCATTAATTCTCAGCATTCTCTTTTCAGATATAAAGTCAAATCTGGTAATGGTTATTTAAAAGAAAAAAAAAAAGATGGTCTATCTGAAGTTCAAGTGAATATGGACTTTTATGGGGTGTCTGGAATTTCCTTCCTGTACTATGCAATGACAATAATGGAAGACAACTAAAGACATTAGAAGAGTATTTATCCTCTTTGGGTTATGAAAGCTGTTTTCTAATAGGAAAAGTGCTTTGATAGTTGGGTGAAACATTCAGAGCATTTATTTTATGATTTTAATTGAGCTTCCCAGGTCTTGCCTACCGAATTCTGGATCTTCCCCCAGCCATACCTCTTTTGATCTTATGGCTTATATTGCTTCCAGAGACCTTCAATAAAGTCAACACGAGTTGTTCACTTGGATAAGCTTATTCTTTCCTTTTAATAAAACAAAGAAATGTCCCCAAATCAAACAGTTTAAAAATGCTATGAATAATTAAAACATGAATTCAGTTTTAAATCTCACATGTGTATATATAAGTGATTAATAAAAATTAAATATACAATAGAATTATTTCATTATAGGGGTAAATATTCTTAGTTTTAAATTCTATATAAATGGAAGCATTAGAGATGAAGTTCTATTTTAAAGCAAATACTATATAGCAGTCATTTTTAAATGGGAAAGATGAGGAAACATGCATCCTTCCCAAAGAAGTACCATATTTTGCTATGTACAATGTGCACTTTTTTGCTCAATTTTTGAGGGAAAAATAAGGATACATATTATACATGGGTAGTACTAGTTCTGTACCTATATAAATGTTTTTAATTATTTTATTTATGCTTATGCATTAAAAGTATAACTCTAGAAAGTAATGATATCTACATGCAAAATAATACCTTAGAGTACAATAATCAGTTTTGTTTATAAATATAAATAAATAAAAATTGAATTGAAATGAAATATTTTTTTCCCTGAAAGTTTGGGCCAAAAATGTGGGTGCACTTTATACAGGTGAGCACATTATACATGGCAAAATACGGTAAATTAAAGGAAAGAGAAATTTTTTTCCAGATTTCAAAAACTCTCCCTCTTCTTACCTAGGATTTTAACCCATCTCACCTTGAGCACATCCCACCATCTACCTCAGAATGCTACCATGGTCCCTAATGAGGGCCTGTAGGGACCCCAGGTGTGGTGGTGGGGCAGGAAAGTTGAGGACTGCGGCACCTCCGGTCCTTGCGCACTTAAGTGCCTGCAAGCTAGACACAATCTAAATGAAGGATTTGCGAACGCAAAAGAATTTTTTTTTCTTGAAATGTGATTTTGTTTTTCCAATGTTGAGAGACCCATGGGTACAAGAACTATTTCCATTTTTTCTTCCCTAAAAAACTAATAGGGGAGGAGTGAGGAGAACGAATTGCCACTTGGTCTCAGTCTTGAGGACTCCATGGGTTTGAGGTGCCCTGGAGGACATGTCTAGTCTCAGGACAGTCAGCTGCTACTCATTTCCCACTAATGACTACCATGAGGAAACAGGCTCAGGATTGCCAGATTTAATTTGTTTTCAAAAATGCTATTTATAGATACTTTTAAATGAAATCTAATACATTTCTAATGTTGACTGCTAATTTAAAAAATATTATAATAGTGTGAGCCAGACAAAGCTTGGTTGCAGGTTACCCCCTGACAACTTCTGATCTGTAATCTCATTTTTTGTTTATTTGATCTTGTTATGTTAAGTGCAGCAGTTTCCTTGAAATCATGTTTCCATCTGACAGGGCTCTGTCCATTTCCTCTTTCAGTGCCGATTCTTCAGCCGAAAAGTAGAATTATTAAAGGAGACATAAAAGATTAGAACTGGTTTACAGTTGTTTTATTTAAAAATAAATACACCTCTGACTGGTGTGGCTCCCTTGGTTGGGCATTACTTGCAAAGTAAAAGGTCGCTGGTTCGATTTCCGGTCAGGGCACATGCCTGGCTTACAGTTTGGTCCCTGGTCCGTGTTCGTATGAGAGGCAATTGATCGATATTTCTCTCCCTCTCTTTCTCCCTCCCTTCTCTTCTCTCTAAAAATAAATAAATAAATAAAATCTTTAAAAAAGTTAAGTGCATTATGGGTAGCACATATACTAAGGTATCCCTGTTTTGTCTAATCCATTGTCTCCCAAAGCGAAGTGAACTTGTAAATCAACAGGGTGCTGTTAAAAGTATAAATTTTGGAGCCTCATACCTAGAGATTCTGATTTCTGGTTCAAGTTAGGGGAACTGCTTTTCTAGGGTAATACCTTTCTTCACAGATGAGGAATGGGTCATGCAGACACATTCAAAGGTTTGAAGACAGGAACTGGTTTTTGACTTTTCGCTTGAACAGGCTGTCATCAGACAAGCTGAAAGCAGCACTTTTGGACCTAGGCTAGCTTCAGATTCAAATCCTGAATCTTTGAATATTTGTTTATTCAAATAAACCTCTTTCCAATAGATTTCTTTTTTAAGTCCAAGAAGTTTAATTATTTTCAAATGCATGTTTTTTCAGTGACTCATATTCAAAAGCTTATAGTCACTATCTGGTGACATAAATTGATGAATAAGTACAAAATGCTTAAAGTATTTGTTTTAAGCTAAAACAAATACTCCCAAAATCCATATATTGAATCACTAAAGCCTGGTACTTCAGAATATGACTGTTTTGAAGACAGGGACTTTACAGGTGATAAAGTTAAAATGAGTCCATAGTGTGGGTGTTGTTCCAATCTGACTGGTGTCCTTATACCAGGGGGAAACTTGAGCCCACTAAATGACACCAGGTGTGCACTTCACAGAGGGGGTACCACATGAAGACCCAGTGAGAAGCCAAGCAGAGAATTCTCACAAGAAACCACACCTGCCAACATCTTGATCTTGGACTTCCAACCCCCAAACCTGTGGCAACGTAAACTTCTATTGTTTAAGCCACCCAGTCTGTGGTATTTTGTTATGGCAGCCCTAGAAAATCAATATAGTATTCTTTGGTGAAACAAACAATGAACACATATATAAATTGTTGGCTATATTTATCACACAATTTTCCTAGATTTCTGAAAGTGCATTTTCCAAAGAAATGATGCCAAAATAAAAGTTGTATACTTGGCAAAAAACCCACTAACAAGTGAAACATTATACCAGAAAAGTGTGTTATACCACAGACAAGGATGCCATTATAAACAGGGCTGGGACAGGGTAGGTGGGTGATGTGCATGAAATTCTTGAGTTTAAGATCCACATGAGGCTAGGACCAACCCATTTGAAGAGTTGTAGCCAGTTTGATTACCCTGAGGGGTTGATTTTCCCATCCCATATGTATTCTCTAAAGCACTGAAATTCACTTTTAACTAACTTGAAATACTTTATGAGAAAGCAATAGAATCTGTAGATGAAATAAAGAGTACGGATAACAGAAATAAAAGTTTTTCCCTCGCAGATGAAAATATCCGGGTCAAGAGAATTAAATGACTTTCCTTCCTATAAATATTTTGTAAAATGGGTGTAATCACCCTTGCTAATAAACAGGGAACTTACCACACCTAAGAACTTTGAACTTCCCTGTCACATTAACTGACTTCACCTAAATTAAAGGTGCTAAGTATAATAACATATAAGACTGAATAAAGTTGTATTCTTCCTTTGTTAGAGATATGAATAAGTTCCAGTGTGCCTGAGATCTCTGGGCTGAGACGCAGCCTGGAGGAAAGGCAGCCTTGCTGGGCCCAGGGTCACCCTACCTACTGATGGTTTCATCCTGAGGAGCACAGGCCTGACCAGCAGAGCCACCCAGTCAATGCCCGCCATGGTGAAAAACAGCACATTGCTATCGTTTTAAGCCTCTTTGGTCTTGAGTTAGTTTGTTATACAGCAAAGAGTAAATGAAACAGAACTTAAAAAAAAAAACATATAAGTAATAGCCTCAGAAAAAAGATATTTTGATCATCAAATAATAAAAATATGTTATAAGAAAGCATGATTGGAGAATAGGAAAAAGTTCTTAAAAAGTAAAAAATGACTCAAGTGAAATATTCAGTGGAAATCTTAGAAGAAAACATTGTGAACTCACAGAACTATACAACAAACTTAAGAAAAATTGGAGAAAAAACAATAAGGGAGAGAATTCATCTGGGAGGTCCTACAATTGACTTTTTTTTAATGTTCCAGAAAGAGAAGTCAGGAGAGAAGCTATTAAAGAGCATTACAGAAAAAAAAATCTGATATGAAAGCACCCATTTCTCCAGATTGAAAGAGGCTGCACAATCAATTAAAAAAAAAAAAAATCTGCGCCCAAAGGCTGTCACCACAATATTTTGTAAAAGCCCCCTGGGAGAAGGACACAGATCAGACATACAGGGTTATCGATCATAGGACCTCAGCTTTCTCACCAGCTATTCAAAACGCTGAAGCCTTTGGAGTCCTATCTGCAAAAGGTGGAGAGAAAATTATTTTCTATATGCTCCAAAACTTTGCATCAAACGTGGAGTAGAATAAACATAAGCTTAGCACACAGTGGCTGAAAAGTACCCCTGTGCTGTCTGTGTCAGGCAGCTACTGGAGGGGACCTTTTAGCAAAAGAAATGAAAACCCGACTGAGGAGGACACCGTGGGAATCAGGAAGAAGAAATTTGGGATTGCAAGCTTAGGAGAGCAGCAAGAGAAACACACGGGTGGGAGCTGCGGGTTTGAAGGGAGCTGTCTGGGAAGAAGAATGAAATTGCAGAAATCATTTGATTTGTCTCTGTGTGTGGGAACAAAGGTACTAATACGTCTAATAAATCTGTTGGAATGTAACATGGGGAAATTTAGCCAGGTGGATGAGCAGAGGGGAGGGACTTCCAAAGCAGGTCGGTTAAGTGCCCAAGGTAGTGGACTGAAATTGCAGCCAAAACCACCGGACAGGTTTCCATGCAGCTCATGACACAGCTTGCAGAGGGCACGCACAAGGTGAAAAGGTCTTCACACATGTGTGTCCTGGAAGTGAACATGGTGATGCCTCACCCCGGGCAGAGCCACCGTGCCCTTGAGTGCAGCCAGAACCCCTCCTACCTGCTTCCAGACCACGGAGGCGGTAGGAGGGGTAGAGACGCTGTGCAGGCTGATGGGCATGACGGAAGTTAGCCTAAATTGGCTAGCAAGCTGGACACTCCCACAGGGACAGGATTCTGAGGCAGGAGATGTAAATGCATGGCACTTGGAAACTTTTCTCCTTCCCCTCACAGCGCAGTTGTGAGTTAGGAACCCAAGAGTCCCTGGGCTGGTGGGCCCTGGAGACTGCATAACTGGGTGATGGGCCCAAACCCCACCCCACACGAGAAGCAGCTGCAGGGCTGGCAACTGGCACTGTGCTGCTCAGCCCTGTTCGGCAAGGTGCGTGGACACACCAGCAAGCAGACCACCAGAGGGACAGGGGACAGGTGCTAAGCCAGCAGGCAACAGCCAGAGGAAAAGGTAGTACACAGTGACCAAGGTACCAGTGTACACAGACTCCAGAGAGATGCCTGGAGCCGGATTGTATTGTCACCAGGAACCCGCTAAACCTCCCGGATGACCCTGCTGCAGCCATCTACATTTCCCCAAGGACGGTAATTTTAAAGGACAGAAGGGATTCTAGGCGCAGCCTTGAACTGATCTGGCAAAGAGTGAAGGGATTATTTTCCCTTGGGTATTTTAAAAGGAATGGGCTTTGAGACAGAAACCCATTATTCTGCGAAAATTGTGTAGCTTTTAAATAAAAGACTCCTTTCCTCGTTCTACAACCTCTGCTTTTAGAATTTGCAGGCAGCAGAACCCCACGTACAGTAACAGGAACATTGAAAAAACAGCAAAAGATCCATAAAAATTTAAGCAAATTTTTAAAATAATGACTTGCAAAGAAAAAATAAAAAGAAAATTATCATAGTCTTAGTTCTACAAAACTGTTCCCAGTATGAGCTTAATATAATTACAAAATAACAGTTTGATTTATCCAGCATCTTGAAAGAATAAGTGATTTGGAGGGAAGATAAAGTCTGAGGGGGCAGGGTTTCTTCTTTTCGTGGATGGAT
Source organism: Tonatia bakeri (assembly GCA_004024845.1). NCBI lineage: Eukaryota > Metazoa > Chordata > Mammalia > Chiroptera > Phyllostomidae > Tonatia > Tonatia bakeri. The sequence continues at coordinate 345,169 of PVIA01000250.1, read as the reverse complement.
TCCAGTCCCTAAAACTGGGACTTCATAGCGCTCATTAAAGATTCACCAAATGGTAAACATCTGAGTTTTCAGATATGGAAGGCTTCCCTCTTCTGACCAGCAAACATTTTCTAATTGCTTTTGAAATGAATTACGCCATCCTCTGCCTTGAGGAATGGGTTACCCTAGGTTACTCAGGAACGCCCGTGTGCTGTGGAGGATGGTACTGTACTCTCTACAACACAGGGTGGTCTGCTTTGTGAAGCAGACCGACATTCATGATCCGTGCGTCCCTTGTTCACTTAGCCCTTATTTACTGAACACCCAGTACACATCAGTCACTATGCCAGGTCTTGGGGGGAAATACCCCAGAGATTCTCTTCTTATAATCAATTCAAGCATTAATACTGAGAAAGGCAGACATTAAAAAGTGAAATCATAATAAGTATTATGAAAGAAATTACAAGACACAGTGAGAGACCCTAGCAGAGGCAGGGCGGTGATCCCTGGGTGATCCCCAGGTGATATATCCCTGGGAAGTACGTACCAGCACCATGGCATCGCCCTTCAACAGCAGTAAGTCCTCGCTCTGCAGTATTCTAAGTGTTTCTGCATGTAACCATTATGGTAACTCAATGAACTTGGCACTACCACACTGCCATTTGTAGATAGGAAAAATTAGCCTAGAAGGTGCTTGCATGTTTATACACCAGTAAATGGCTGTGACATGAACCCAGTGAACACCATTTCTATAATAGTCTCTATGAAGATAGTCAATATTAACAGTGTGCTTATTATCTTAAGACATTATATGAAGGGCTTCATAGCAACGTCTTATTTAGTTCTCATAAAACCTTGTGAAGTAAATAATATTTTTATATATTGAAAAATAAGGATACAACATTTTGCAGCTCTTCCCATGAAGAGATGGAGTCTATTTCACCACACTTAACCTGAAGCCACTGTATACCCCTCAGTCCCGGCCAATCTACCCACTGACTGCAGCTACCTGAACAAGCCCAGGAAAGGCCAGCGGAAGAATAATACCACCAGCCCACGGGATCTTGAGAAACAATAAGTCCTTGTTTCAGTTACTAAATTCTCAAGCAGACTGTTATCTAGCAATAGAGAACTGCCACAATTATGTGTATCCCCAGTAAGAGAGCTTAAGTATCTTGTCCAGAGTCACAGAGCTAATAGCTGAGATGGCCTCCAAGCCCACATTGCACTGCCTGAGTGCAAGCATTTGACCTCTGCATGGTACTGCATTTAGGGAAAATGGGAGTCAACCAGGCAGGGAGGTAGAAAAGTAAGGAAAAGAGAGATTGTGCAGACAGTTTCAGATAGCAAAGAGAATAGGGCAAATTCCCAAATGTGGGTAATGAAAGTAGCAAGTGTGGCTGCAACTTAGAGAAGGAAACAATTGCAAGGCAGGTAGAAGTCAGACCACAGCCCAGCCCTTGATTCTTGCTGGAGATGAGAGGATCAGGCGTTCACCTCTCTGCTCTGACTATGATGGTTTTTACTCAATTCTGCAGTTTTTTTTAACACTTCTCTCCCTGCCCTCTGCAAAATAGGTAGAGTTTATCTTCTTCCCTTGACTTTGGGCAGGCTTTACAAACTTGCCCAGAATAAACAGGATGTGGCAAAAGTGAATGTTACAGACAGAATGCCCCCCCCCCACACACACACAATTCATATGCTGAGGCCCTAACCCTCAGTGTGATGAGATGCGGAGTTATATTCAGATGAGCTCTCCAGCGGTGCAGTCCCTATGATGGGATTAGTGCCCTTATAAGAAAAGAAAGAGCTTCTCCTCTTTGCCCCCTGAGGCTGCAAAGGGGCCAGGAAAGGGCTGTCACCAAAACCTGACCATGCAGGCACCCTGATCTCTGCCTTCTGAGCCTCCAGAACTGTGGGGAATAAGTGCTTATTTTTTGAGCTACTGAATTTATGGTATTTTGTTGCAGCAGCCTGAGCTAAGACAAAAAAGCTGTGTTCCTTCAAAGGCTAGGTCATAGATGCCCTTTAGCTTCCCCCTGTCTTTCTCCTCTCTCTCAGAAATACTACATGGACTTCTGAAGCTGATGTGGAAGGAATCAGGCTACCCTGAAGAGAGAAACCATGAGGAGAGTCCCATGAAGTCCAAGGACAAGGCCTGAGGAGAGTCGGCTATTGTGGCCCCACCTGGTTGAAGACTCAAACAGCCTAAGGGCTGGACATGTGAGTAAGTACGCCTTCAGGTGTTTCCAATCCTGGCCTTCCAGCCTCCCCGTCGAACACAAGCTGGAGCAAAAGGGACCCAACCCCACTGAGTTCTACCTTAATTTCAGAGCCATTAGCAAAATACATACAGTCAGTGTTTTAAGCCACAAGCACAGGGCTGGTTTGTTGTACAGCAATAAATAACTGGAACACTCTCTGTGCGCTTGACCTCAGCATCCCTCCTCTTCCTTCTGATTTGCTATTTCTGCTATGGTTTAGGAAGCAGATAAGCAGGCACACTGGAACTTTGTGCTAAAAAGGGTAAAAATACACTAACAGCGGGCCCAAGATGTTCTTCTACAAGTATATGACATTTGTGTCTGAATTCTTCAGTATTGATTGGGCTTTTCTGGAACCTTCTTGTGCTTGTACACCAGGTTTTAGTTTGTTTTGTTTTCTCAAGGGCATATAGCTGAATTTGAGATGGTAAAATGGTAATATTCTACATTTTCTATTCCACAATACTCCATTTTTCACAGACTGTGCTTATGACAGTTAACTATAGGGGGCAGTATAATTGTTAATACTGATTCTTCTTTTTATTATGTAAAAACAATCTGATTGTAGAAATAATGTCTTAAATGTAGAGCTTACATGGAAGATAATTCTAGCCACCTTTGACTTTGGGAGTAAAGATCCCACAACGAGTCCACAAATGCTGAGAACATTAAAATCGCTGCTTTTATTCAATTAAGCAGCTTTAAGGACCCAGTTAAAACATGAAAACAGAATAAGAAAAAATAACTTTCCTGTGGGACTGAAGCTCTCCACAGCAGAGTCATTCACTTTTTATGATCGTTATAATTATTAGCAGTGATGGTGATGACAGTATATCATTTATATGGCACTTTAGAATTGCACAGAGCTTTCCTACCGTCATTTATTAGCTCATCTTCAGAACACTCATTAGTAATAAGTCACTATCCCTGCCTCCATTTAACAGGAAGGAAACTGAGGCACAAGGGGCTGAAGGCATGTGTCTAAATTCAGTCAAAAGTAAGTCGTGGCCTGAGTTGTACACTCATTGATGTTTGGTAAAAGAGAGTCTGAGGCATGTTAAAAGTGTTAACAGTTTATTCTGAGCAAAAAATCACTTCAAATCAGGCAGCATTCAGTCTAACAACTACAAAGAAGCTCTGAGGAGCTGTATGAAATGAGAACATTTTATAGGCAGAAGGAAGCTGGAACAAGGAAGTTATACTGGGCAAAAATCATGTTGGTTATTGCAGTTTTGGGGTTCTAGCTGGCAGACGACCTAACTAGTGTTTATCTGGAGATTCCTGATCGGCTGATTTAAGATTCCATTTTTGGGAGAGCTGCAACTAATGAAGTTAAGCCTCAGATTCCTGAGGTGAGGCTTGGCATAAGTGACTCCATTTTGGACTTGCTTTATGCTTTTAACATGTTAGTAAAAGCAACACCCTCCTAGACTGACCTAAACCTCACTCAGGAACTCTCATTTACTACTTCTAACAGAAAGGACAAACTTGATTTTTAAATCAAATTGTCTGATATTTTAGGATGCAATCTTAAGAAGATTCCCCCAAAGTGAAAATTTTTCTCAACTGAGAGGATAATTTGAAGAAAAAAATAAGTGTATAAGTTACACCTGTATATGTATAAGGTACATTACTTAATAAGCCTTTCAAGGTTAATGCCAGAACTCTTCGAAAATACTAATGGGAGAGTTGAATTATATACCTGAAACATATCAAGTGTAACCTGGAGAGGTCATAGGATTATCCTCCTTAGTTAATTTTAGGAATGGCCTATACCTCAGTGGTGTCTCATGTACAGCTAAAGGATGTATAACATTAAAAAATTTAAATAGGAAATGTCAAATTCAATAGGAAATGTTAATACAATTTTCAAGTCCATACCTGAGGTAAATTTTAAAATCTCTGTTGTTAGAGATGCTGAGATGCCTAAATTTTACTAATATGGTGCCAGGGCCATTAGCCTAATTATTCACCTATCTGTATGTCACGTAGGCCCTGTGTGCACTATCTTGGGATGGAATTCTTTCTAGAGAAGACTCTACCTCTCCTTTCTCTACCTCTCCCCCATGCCCTATTCCCCTTCCAACTCATGCAACACAATCAGGGTCCAGCTAGAGTTGACCACCCAGGTTTTCCCTAGTGCAAACTGGCATTCTGTGCTCAAACAAAATAGGATATCTTAATATGCTCTTGCCTAACTCATTGAAACTTGGCATTTGTGCTTTCAGTAAAAATATGACAAGTCAAGGACCCATTCTCCTGGCCTCCCCTCAGAGATGCCCATCACCCAGCACCCATTTCAGATCTTGTGGCTGACACACTAGCCCACACACACACAATTGTGGCACTGTCTCCATGGAGTCAGAAGACGTCTTTTCTTTCGAGGGCTTCCTCGTCCTCCAAGCAAGAATTCAAATGTCAATCACTTTTAGTTGAATTTCATGGAGCAGCATCATAAAAATGGCCACCAATCCAATGGCAAATCACTTGATGAATCTCCTTTGAAGAGTTGCCAATAATGCTAATCGTCAAATGGTTGAATCCAGCTTTGTAAAGATGCATTTGTGAAGAACAGCAATCTCTGTGACTTTGACAAAGGAACTGCTGACTTGCATCACTGTTTGTATTTTGATGTGAAAGAGCAAATCGATTTATAGAGCTTTTGCTTGCAGATGTAGGATATGATTAGTATGCAGAAAGACCTTTCCACAGTGTCATTTGTTTATTTAGCTGCCTCTGCACTCCGCTCTGATTGTGTATACCTAATTAATGTATACAAAGCTAAAAGAAATAAAACCATGGCTCCACAATCACAGGGTACTTTATAGCATGTTATTTGTCACCATTGGGTGGGGGATACTCCAATCTTACTAGCGGTACACCAAATAAAACATATAGACTTATAAAACATAACAATAAAAAAGCAAGAATTTTTTAATCAGTGTTCTTCTTAGTTATTTTAAACTCAAATAGGTGCAAATTAACATGTTTAAATATGAAAAGGATGTACTTTCTTTTCTGTCTCGTATTTGAATTTTTATTCAAAGAAGTTGTTGAGTCTTTATGAAAAGTACCTGTGATTTCTTCCAGAGGTCAAAGTACTTTGTAAAACATCCTGTGAGACCTGAATCATTCCGTTCTTCAAGGCCTCACTATTCAGACGCTTGGAAATTTTAGCTGAGAAAGAGTTTAAAGTGAAAAAGCAAAGACGCTAGAGACCTTCACGTCAATAATGAATGATCAATAGAAGTCACACACTCAAAAATTGACATTCAGTCAGCAGTTCCCTGTTATTCGTGCACGTCTCACATTGTCTATTCAGGTTCTGCAAGAGGCACCCGCAGCAAAATGGCAGAGCTGCTGGAATTCTTAGACTACCAAATAATGAAATCCAGAGTGACATCTAGTGACATCCTACATTAGAAGCACTTGCTTTGCATCTCCTAAACCCGGCCACGTTATCCAGCACCATCAACTAGTTAGACGGTCTGCAGAGGGATCAGCACTTTCTGTTAGTCTCGGCTGCACGCTGCAACAACGTTCGTAACTACTAGTTGCCTCTAGTGCTTGCCTTCATACACATTTCTCCTTTTTCAGTCACCAAACTATGAAAACTTCCACCACTGACTACAAGTTTAAACTGCTCTTTGAATTCCTCCACAGCTGCGCGATCCATGGCAAGCCAGCCTCTCACTAGATCCCGCACCGCTCTGGTCTCTGCTTCAGTAGGAACAGCACGCCAGAATCGCTGCCTTAAATCATGCCAGGGAGCTGCCAGAGTAGTTCAGACCTCTCCCAGAGCAGAAGCCAAGGGAGCTGTTATCTTATTGCTGAAACTCAGAACACGCTATCCCTTCTAAATCACTGTGTCATGGTCTCATTTGCAATGAAATTTCTTTGATCTTTTTTTTCTCATGTATTGGGGATTTTTCCCCCCTGGAGAGGGTCGTTCTGAATAATGTGACTATTTTAGAAAGAGAGAAAGAAAATTTAAATAGAGGGGTGAAACTGATATAGTGTTAAAAATAAAGGATTCAACACATGTTTTCCATGAACATGAGACATTTTACAATGACTCTTTAACATGGTTGAACCTCACCTGGAGTATAACAAAGGCATGCTCACTCAACTTCTCAATACAATGGCTGTATTTTTAAGTAAGTATCTTTTAAATAGAACTGCTCTCTTTTCCCTAGGCTCCTCCTCAGATGGGACAAGAAGAGTGTGACACACATAAAATTAAATAAATTCCCTAGAGGAGAGTGCAAAGGTCTGTGGGCAAGACATCTTTCCTGCAATAACCATAATTAACAGCAGAATGATGCGAATCTGTCCTGTGATTCTACAACAAGAAAAGAATTAAACAATACTCCCTCCTTGAATACCATTTAAAATATTGGATAAAGAAGACGATGATCGTATTACTTTTTCTAGGTTTTCAAGTATGAGATTCATGCATTAACTCACAGAGATACGCCATGTGGGGGTGCTGAGCATAGAAGACAGAATAAGCCAGTCAAGTGAGTCTCAGTTCCCCTTTTCGAGAGCTCCTTATTTTTGCTTTGAATTTCACGAAGTGGCTCTTCACTTCAGAGTCATCCTAATATTTTTGCTTAAGTTCATTTTATTCAACCCTTTTGTTTTACAGATGAAGAAACAGAGGCCTGAGAATTTAAACATTTTCCTTCAATGCCACAGCTTCAATGTATAGAAGATCTGGAAGAGAGTTTAAGCTTCTCAATTTGATGTCAGTTTTCTCCCAACTATACCATTTGGTTTCGTGATGTCACTCTTGAAGGCCAAGCAGAAAGTGTAATCATTATTTTCAGTAATGTGCTAGTAAACAATTTCACAATTCAATAACTTGTTAATTTTTTGCTCTTCTCTAGATTTTTTTGGAATTTATTTATAGACCATATACCCATATATAGTCATATATATCTATATACATATATAAATGTATGGGTGGCAATTCATAGCCCCTCTAAATTCAGGGATGCAGTGTTTTCAGATGGAAATGATGACATGAGAGAAGAAAAATATTGGGGTTTTTATTCTCACCTGTTCTAGTCAATATTTGGGAAATTCTGAATATTTTTTTTACCTGTTAAAAAACAAAAGAAGAAAGACATCCATGCCATGATGTCTAAAGTCTCTCCTAGCTCTTAAAATTTTTCTCAAGATGTAAACATTTACCTTTTTGTACCTAATCTACATATCTTGGAATATAAGTGTTATTATCCAGTATAAAGATTGTTTTCTCACATAACTTGACACTGGTTTTAAGCCATATAAATTTTTCCTTTGAATTTTCTCTAGTATTTAAGTTGAAACCCATGATTGGAAACCTTATTATATTTTAAAAATGAGCAACAGCCCTGGCTAGCACAACTCAGTGGATTGAGCGTGGGCTGCAAACCAAAGCATCGCTGGTTCGATTCCCAGTCAGGGCACATGCCTGGGTTGCAGGTCACGGCCCCCAGCAACCGCATATTGATGTTTCTTTCTCTCTTTCTCCCTCCCTTCCCTCTCTAAAAATAAATAAATAAAATCTTTAAAAAAAAGTTGTTTAAAAAAATGAGCAATAGTCTTCTTTTTCTTAAGCATACATACCAAGAACATGTCTTAGGTAAAAAAAAATTTTTTTTCTTCATCTTGTATCTTGCCAGTTTATTCCATCTACTTTTTACAAAAACACCTATTATGTTATTGCCTAATTTTTACGCTCTTATTTAACATTCAATACCATCCTTATTTTTCAATATTTTTTCACTAAACTCAGACTGGTAGTATCACTGAAATCTCTTTTTCATCTTTACATCTCCACAATTTATCAGAGTGCTTGCTTTTATGCATGGCAAGTATATAACATGTTATAATAATAAATGCTCAAAAATTAGGACCCAAAGGAACCTGAGAGGTTGCTAATCCAGCTGCTTGATTTTCAGGCCACAGAGTCATTGAGGTCCCCAGAGATTCACTGACTCACTGGATGTTTCCTAAAATGTTAATGAAGGGCCTCCTGACTGCTAATTCCACTTTCCTTCTGCCATCCCTTGCCCTTTTCAAAAGTACCTTGGAAACATTATTTTAAAGCCTTTGCTATGTAAATAACGTTTGGTTACTTTTCCTCATAATTAGTTCCCAAATAAATCTCACATATAATCACCCCTAAGCCATATGTTTTTCAATATATAATTAATAAGTTCATCCATACTATTGGATCAAGCCAGGAGCATGGCACATGTGTTAGGGTGAATAATAATACCAAAAGATATCTAGATTGTAACCCCAGAATCCGTTCTTATGTGGCAGAAGAGATTTTTCAGATATTATTCAGGTATCTTGAGATGAGGAAGTTTTTCTGGATTATTTGGGTGGGCCCACCATGTAGTCAGAAGTGTCCCTATAACGGTGAGGTAGAAGGAGATTTGACTACAGAGAGGAAGGCAATGTGAGGGCTGAAGCAAGATGCTACACCGCTAGCTTTGAACATGGAAGGAGGGGCCAGGATTTTTATAAAAGATGATGTGTAACCAAAGTTAATTTTCTGCCTGAGGCTTAAATAAAGAGAAAGCAGTTTCCCATAAAATAAACAAATGAATGTGTACTCAGGATGAAATGGCCCTAAAAAGAAAATGCTGCGGGGGAGGAAGGTGTGCCCTGGAGGATGTCCATTCTGTCTGCAGAGAGGACATGAGAGCAGATCATGCAGCTCTAGAGATGGGAAGGGCAAGGAGATGGTTTCTCCTAGCATCCCTGGACACTTTGATTTTGAGCCAATGAAACTGATTTCAGACTTCTGATCTCTAGAACTGTAAGAGCATAAATGTGTACAATTTTAAGCCTCACTTCCTGGAAATTGGTCTCAAGAACAAGAGAAAACTAGTACAGTAGACACAGTATTGGTGGGGGAGCCAAGAGCTCTGACTTGAACTAGGCTTATACCACCTCTAGATGTTTGTTCTACAAATGCCTCTGTGTGGCTCCCAGTGGTATAATGAAATTTCTCAGTACTGTATTTTTATTTGAAGTCAGTGAACCATCTCAATGCAAGACAACATTGCCCCACTGGATACCCAGATAGAGTCATAGGCACAGCTGATGTTACCCTTTAGGGCCCTTGGTATATGATTTTAAAAAGTACCCTCTGGGAAGAAAAATTGGAAAAGAAAAGAATCTTCAGAGGGAGAATGAAGTCCCTTCCTTCTTGAATAGCACAGTACCATAGCAGAGCCCAAGCCTAGACTAGTAGAACATTGGCCAAATTTTATCACCACTGAAGGCCTGAGCCTTTGTGGAGTGCACATGCTGGACTAGCCTTCTAGTGTCCTGGTCCTCGGAGGGAGAGGGAGCTCAACTCAGCTTCCTGTGGAAAGATGCAGCCTCCGGGTACCCCTCTCTCTCCACTGGGGACAAATACTCTTGAGAAGAGTTAGCTTCTTAGTACCAAAGTACTACAGCCTTGAGGACATGAAAAACAATGTACATCAGGACCATACCAATTGCACAATGCATGTAAAGTCACTTTTTTTTAGACAATCTGTGGTAAAATGTAAGTATGCTATATTTTTGCTATGTTTTTGCTCTCATATTTAAAAACCACAATTACAAAAACTCTAACCAGTTAATAAGGTCAGTTTAAATTTTAAAATAAAGGAAAATGTGTATGACTTTTAAGACAGAAATCTCATCCTAGGCTTCTCACTAGTGTAATGAAGCTGTGATGCTAGTTTTTGTTTTCTATCGAATTTCTGACTGTTATTTTCTTATAGCTTGATGGAAAAAATGTTCTTAATTGCCTTTATCATGAAATTAATATTGTCAAGTAATTACTATAGTCACCAAACTACTAACCCCTGTATAATCATACACTATGGGGCAATTCTTACTCTATAATTAACACTATTGTAGAAAACTTTGGGGGCTTTATATTAAAGTGATACCTCTTCATTGTAAAAAACCTTAGACTACTTACATAAGTGAAAGAATAAAACTAAGATAACCTGTGACCTTATAATCAAAGATTTTTAAATCCTATAACAAATTAAAAATTTTACTATAATGAAAATAACAGTCACATAATATACATAAAACCTTTATTATAGTTTAGCAAATAGATACAAAAGGAATACTCACATGATCACTTCCTAGGTCAAGAAATGACACATCATTTTTTTCAGAAGGCCTCTGTGTCTCTTTCTTGTCATAACTCATCTCCTCTTCCCCAAAGTTAGCCACCATCGTGAGTTTGTCATTCTTATTCCACACTTACATTTAGTTTTACAATCATTATATGTCCCGTGAAGAGCTGTAGTTTAGTTTTGTCTGTTCCTGAGGGGTATATAAATGCAATCACACTGTCGCAACCACTGACCAGCAGTGACAGCGGAACGCTGTGGATGGCTCATCAAAACACAAGAAAAACATACACAAAGACAACCGAGTCCCGCGGAGAAATAGGGATGAAGCGGCCACTCTCTCTAGTGGGGAGCACTGGGTCACCCTCCCTAGGGGAGAGCACCCTAGGGGACAGTGCCTCATTCCTCTGCCCTAGCAGGCTTTTATTGGGTTCATTTGCATAAGAATTCAGGTAAAGCTTATTACTCATTGCCAGGAAGAAAGTATCAAACAATATACAACAAGGAAGTCTGAGGGCCTATTTTGAGTCAGGGTCAAAGAGCTGTAAAAGACTTTAAGGAACAAACTTACTTCCTCCTTGGACCCTTCTCATTCAATTGAGAGCATTCTAAACAAAGCAGGTTTCACAGAATTTTACATATTCTTTCTCAGGCCTTATCACCCAGGGAACCCGCCCTTTTCAGCACAGGGCTGCACCACCCTCTGTCATTGTTTCAGGCTTAGGTGGAGCAAGGGAACTAAGGCAGCCAAGAGATTAGGAGATTTTCTTGCAGATGGAATGAGGACTCAGGCTTTGTCAAAGCCAAGGGTCAGGGGTCCATCACCCCCTTTTGCTGTAGTCCCCAAGTCCTTCCTTGAGGGCCTCCCACGTGATCATGCCTTAGGTCGTTCCCCCCTTGGGGAATCTTACCCATCATTGGCTAACCAACCAAGCATTGGGGGCCAGGCAGGGTGAAGTAAAAGGAGCAGAAGCGGTGCTCCTGCCAGGGAGATAAGCTTTTGTCTCCTTGCTGGCTTACGGTCCAAGGTCATTCACTCAGCCTTAGCCTTGGCGGGGGTTACAGCTTGGCAGGGGTTACAAGCAGGGTGGTTCCCAACATCACACTGTATGTATATTTGTGTTTCTTGCTTGTTATTTTCAATACTACTTCTGCAAGAGTCATTCATGTTACTCTGTGTAACTACAGGTCATTTGATTTCACTGTATCATAATATCCAATTATGGAACATACCACAACTGATTTGTCCATTCTATTGATAATAAACTTTGGCGTACATACTTCTACTCTTATTTTATAAAAAGAACATTCTGCTATCCATTCTGCTTTGTAACTGGCTCTTTTTGCAATTAACATTGTCATAAATAGCATTCCATTTCTTTATGGATTCTTCTATTTCATAAACTGAAATGGTTACATAGCCCATTCAGACCACATTTTAAAATTAAACTTTAATTAGGCATATAGTAATTTCCAATGTTTTATCATTATAAACCATATTTTAATAGTCATCCTTGTACCTACACTGTTATGTATATCCACACTTATTTTCTTAAATATTTTTTTAATAATTGAAATGTTTTTCTTAAGATGCATCCCTACAGTTAAAGGACATAAACATTGTTAAAAACTTTGACTTATATTGCCAAATTTCCATCTAGAAAATGTGTATCTCTTTACATGCTCAAGAATAGAACACAAAGTACCTATTTTCTACATTCTTGCTGGCAATAGATAATACATATTTTTAAAAATTTCACAAAATTCATAAAGAAAATGGCACATGTTATTTAAATTTGCATCCCATTGATTCCCCAAAAGTTAAATATTTCTTTAACTTAAATAGCCATTTGTTATCATTTAACCAATAGTGGGTCATCCTTTTCAAGACCACCACTTACACACTAATTAATGAAAAAAAATTATTTAAAAATTATATTTTTTCAGAAATTATTTATCATGCATATCACTTCAGGCCCTGATAAATCTTCCTTAAATACCACAAAGGGGAGCAGTGCTCTCTAAAAGAAATGCTTCTGGCAATTCTGGTGTTTGGTGAACTGGGAAGAAAACCTTCCCATTTGATCATAACCATGTCATGCCGTTATCTTCACCGTGACCATGTTGGTCAGCTCCCGTGACCCCCACAGGGGCAGGAGTCCCCTAGGACCCACTTCATTAGCTCATAACAAAGTCTACCTCTTGTACTAAAAGAGAACAAACAGTAGTTAACCCAGGGAACACTGCACAAATTATACTTTATTTTAGGGGTCTCGTCCAGTTCATGGGAATGGAAAAAACTGGTGATCTGTTGAACACTTTGACAGAGATGACACGCTGAATTGTGAGAAACCTGACAACCCTCAAGGGCTAATGTCAACCACATATTTGTTTCAGAATATCACTCTACTGTGGAGTGTTATTTCAGAGGGATCTGCTGGAAAAAATCAGATGAGTTGGAGACAATTTAACGAAATTAGTGTCTACAAATTCTATTAATGAAATTAAAGTACAGATAATACCAGAAACAAGAGTGCATTATAAATAATAGACACTCAGCTGTGATCAGAAGAAATGATGGAGAACTATGAATACACAATAAATTTTGTATAATAATTTTTATTATCAAAAAGTTGCTTTCTTATACAAACTTAGATGGGTTTAGAGCAAGGCTTCTTGGCTGTGTTTCCTGGAATAGTCAATCTCTTTGGCAGTGTGGACTATACAATTTGCAACACGATTATGTTGTATATTCTTTCCAATATTACAACCAATTTTAGACACATGGGTAATCCTCCGATTAAAAAAATGAATATGTGATAACCATATTCTAAAAGAGAAATATTGTTTTATCTATAAAAGGAATTATTAATGGGCATTCATCCATTCCAATATTTTGAATACCATGGATGAATTCTTTTCAATTCCATTGGAATAACATTAATATGGTTTTAATCCCTCTGACCATTTAGAAGCACGCTTCCACATCTAATTTTAAAAAACAAAATCACTTTTCATATTTTCAGTTGTCATTCAATTTTATCACCTTAGAGTGGAAGCTAAGGTGCGGGCTCTTCTAAAATCAAAATCGATGGAAGAGATAAAAACGTTTTCCTACATACCGAAGATAATCTCAACTAAGGGAAGGAAATGTGCCCAAAACTCACCACCCAGAGTCTCATGGAACCAAAGTTAAAATTGTAACACTAGAAATGGCTAAGATACGTACACTGTTTACAGAGCAGTGATGTAGCCGAATACTCTCGCTTTCATTTCGTGTCACCGCAGTGCTTTGAGTGTGCTTTCCCAGGCTTTGAGTTTGCCCCAGAAAGCAGCAGCTTACGGCTGAGATAAAGAGATATGTGCACATTAAAGTGGTAACTTACAAATGGGCAGTAATTTTTAGACCCTAGAATTTCCCCCAAATTTTTCAATGAACAATAGGTGCCTGTCCATGGAGAACTTGACCGGAAGGCCCGAATGAACTGGATGGCATGAGGCCCCATCCACTTCTAGGCTAGGCTAGTGTTTAGCAGACCTAATCTGTACAGCTCAGCATGGACTATCAGAATCTACATGCATTTTTACTTTGTTGTTAGTCGTACCAAGAATTGTATTGAGTATTAACATTAACAAATTGATTGAACCACTTACTATGCTGTGCTGTTCACAAGCATCAGTCACTGCTCCATTTTTCCTGGGAAGCAGAGTATAGGTGAGAAGGAAGAAACAACACATTTTTAAAGGTGTAGCCTTTTAAAGGTAGATATGGTATTTGACTGTACTTCTACTATGCTACTGCTCTAAATGCCCAGCCAACTATGACTACTCTTTTGTTCTTCACCTTCCTTGTGAAGTTTTAAACACAAGTATTAGAGTTAGTTTGCAAGCTCATAGAGTGGGTCAGACATGTGTGTTCAATGGTGTTGTCACATAAAATAGCTCATTTACTCCTTATCACAACCATGTAATTTAGATACTACATAGATAAGAAAACTAACATTGGATTAGGATGGTTTGAGTAATGTGTTCATAACCAGTTAGCTGGCCCAGTGCTCAAATTCAAGCCTCTCAGATCCCAAAGAAACTTTTTTTGCATTTTTTTTGTTTTTACTGTATTCTTGTTTATTAATTATTTGTGTTAGAAAATTCATACTTAGTAAAAAACAATTATAATTTATTTGGTAAAGTATTTATTATAAGTAGTACTAAAGACTATTACTTATTTTGTATAGTATTATTGTGTGAATGTTTGCCATAGAAATATTTAGTACTTATAAAGATAACTTACAGCCAACAAGCTTATAATTGAAGCATTTGTTTCTGAATTTTGAAATATATTTGTGTTACTAAATTAGGCTAGTTTTATTAATAAAAACATCTTTCTGGCATGAAAAAAAATGTGTGTATAAACCAGCAATTTGATCCTTTGTGTTGTGTGTACTAATGTGTTTTTCTGTCTGAATGCTCTTTTAGTTTTAATTTCTCATAATTGTCAGGGTCTGTATGCTGATCCATATTCTGTTCAATTATCCCTATATTAAAGAAAGATTTTAAATAATGGTTTAATACCTAATATGTTCCACTTAACATAAAATTTTCATCTGTGGGGTTTTTAAATAAATACCTGTGAATAGATGAAAACATACGCTGTGAAAGTAGAAGTTGTTTATTGAGGACGCATGTGAATTGATTGTTATTACTAAAAACTGTATACTAAACATTAATAAAAATAATTTTGGAGATAAATATCAGAATTAAATTTCAAGTGACAAGACAATCTGGGAAAAACACCACAGGTTACGTTAACCTTAATAAAAGTGTGGAAAAGTGAAGGAATGCTGGTTAGTTTGTGCTGCACTGAGACCTCAGCACCTTTTCTGCTCAGGGCTCACGCTTCCGGGCTGAGAGAGACAGGTGAGAGGAAGCGAGTGGAAAAACTGGGATGACGGCTTCTCTGTGGTGTGCTTTACCCTTCGTCATTGTCCTCTGCTTCCACCTTCCTCTGTCTTCCTTTTTCATGTGCTTTGCAGACTTAGAAAAGCCCCAGTAAAATTTAATATGATCCTGGAGAAAGGCAAAATTATAGGAGGATGTCTGCGCTCCTTGACTCATGTAAAGTTTATCCAAACCTGCCTTGCTCTTTTTCCCAAGTGGGTAGTACATGGGTTTTTTAACGATGTGTAAATTAAGAAGGCTTTATCAAAGGCTCAATAAGTCTGTGGTCCATGCAGAAAAGAATTAAAAGAAGTTCTGTAATAATTTCAGAAGAAATACAACACACTGCATCATAGGTATCTAGAATAGATATTTAAACAAACAAAATATCCCAGCTGAATTGTTTAAATGGTTGCACTTCTCTGATATAATCACCCTGGAGGAACCTCAAAATTAGATATTCCCAATTTGTCTCCACAGTATTTAAATTCCGTTCTTTAGATTAACACTTGAAATAAAGATCTTTAGTCTCTATATAATTAGATACCAAAACAGTTATGTTTTCAGGAACATGCCAGTGAATATTTCTCACTGTGGTTCTAACCTTTCATATAATTGAAGTAGGATTATTTGAATTGTGATATTAAAAAAGTGATTCAAAATGTCAATAATATTACACAGAAACACTCAGAGGAAGGGTGAAGGTATCGGAGAGGAGCATGGGTAAGTTGATGTCAGAGACGTTCAGGGTCATCAGCTGTGTAGGTGAAAGTTCACCCAGAAATGTATGTAAGTGAGCATCAAAAATAAGGTAGCCTAATCTAGGGGCAGCATCATGAAAGAATTAGCAGAGAGGATAGTAAAAAACACAAAAAAGATTGATCAGGTATTCAGGGAACCCAAAAGTGCAGTATCTGGAAGTCAGGTGAGGTGGACGTCCACGTGTCACTTTAATTCATTGTGTGTATTTGGTCCGGAGTGCAAGTTATCCCCTGCTCACTATTTGGTGAACATGCCGCTGTGTGGGTCCTGGTGATTGTCAAGGTTCATTCTCAGTGTAAAAGGGGGAGGACCACGTTTATTTCTTCTCTCAGCCCTGGTAGCTAGACCAGAAATGATGACCGATGCTTGGCAAACCAGAGGTTCCCAACCAGGAAGGAGTTTGAACTGCAAGCAAGTGCAACAAAGAAGCAGAACAACTGAGGCTTGTCTCCTGGTGGCAGGGGCACCCTGTATTCAGCCCTAAGGACAGCAGCACTGCCTAAGCACCCTTTTCCTATGGCAGGATCTTGCCTGGAGGTTGGAGAGGCCAGTAGTTCCTAGCATTTTTCCAACTGTTTCTTGAGGCTTGCCCTTGGCCATCAGCCACTATGTCCCTCCAAAGAATTCCTTCTCTGTATAAGTTCGCAACCCAGAGTGCTGACCAGCATAGGGTCTAAAGCAAAATGAAAATGCAAGGCCTTTGGTAAAAAAAAATAATTTAGAATTTTAAGATATCAACATTCAAGCATTAAAACAAACAGGAGACCCTTCAAAGTGTGAGGCACTGGGCAGCGGCACAGGGTGCATGCACACTCATGAAGCCAGCAGTGCTGGCACATCGCACCGGGGAAAGCACTCACTGCTCACATTGGGTCAAGAGAAAAAACTCCCTGGGAAAGTGAGTCCTCAGTGTTGTGGGGGTTTTGTTGTGTCATTTGTTTTTTTTGTGAGCGGTTGTAGCCGAAGAATGTTATAGTCAGAATCAAGCCATCAGTTATAGCTCATTCAAAGCTAGTTGAAGGGGCAGCGTACTAGTAAGGTTGGGCAGAATTTGCTGCATCTTCACAAAATAAAGGCTTTTTTTCTTCTGTGTACACATTTTATTTGGAAAGTTCTTGGGTGTGATTTATGAACTTTGAGGTGGAAAAAATAAAAAGTGAGTCAAGGGCATTTTAAAAGATCCAACTCAGACCCCACCCATGAGAAAGGCACAAGCCATGGAGCCTGTAACCTGCCCCTGAAAGGGGACCACACACTGTGGTGCGGCCACAGAGCTGCAGCTGACACACTGCTCACGGGTCCTCTCCAGGGATTCTGAATCCCTTAAGCGACCAACACATCCAGCCCTGGGGCACAGGCCAGGTTCCACCAGTGGATTTGCTTGTTCAGGGACAGCCAACTGTTTAGATTCCTAGCCTAGTAAAACTGCCCAGCTTGGATATGTCCACCCATAAATTTTGTGTCTGAGCTTAAAATTCCATGAGACTTGGTATTTAGAAGAAAATTCTGGCCACTAGGCCTTAAATCACCTGGCGGCCACGGCCATGCCCCCGAGTGGCGTCCAGCACTGCCGACTGCACCCTGGGAAATGGGTGAATGTCTAACAACGAGCGAGTGGTCAAAGTAGCTACAGTTACACATTCTGCTGCCGAACAAATGCCTTCTCTTTCGCCCCCAGATATTTTTAGACCAGGTCTCACAATCTCTACATTAATGGAGGGAACAGGCAAGGAAATCTGCAGGGATGTCAGTGGCATGTCAAAGACAGTGGCAGTTTGGAACACCCCTGTAGTGACATGAGTAAACCTTTCTGCTACACACATAGTCTTTCAACACAGCTTGGCAGACACATTGGAAGAAACGAGCTCTGCTCTGCAATCCGAAACGTAACAAGATTACCACTCGTTGGCCCACCGACGGAGCTGCTGGGATGTTTAGCCCAGAAGAGAAAGAGTGCTTATGTGCCTACCTGGCCCTTTCCCCCATGTCATACAACATCCCGAAGTTGAGGTTGGTTTACTCAAATTAGTACATAATTGAAAGCAGCTGCTATTTCATAGGTGACTGGAAGTCTTAATATTCTTGTGGAAACAAGCAAAATTAAATGACTTCACATAATTCAATATCCATTTTTCCACATTCATCTTTCTTCAATTGATTTTAATTACATAAATAACTATTTCCACAGAGTACCCACTACAGGTTAGGCTTCATAGTATCAAATACCAAATCCTTCTTCTGTACTCATTTATTCCTCTCAATTCTATGAGCTAAATATTAAGACACTAAAACATATGGAAATTTAAGTGTAGAGAAGTCACACAACTGATCTAAAGTCTCCCTGATGGATGGACGTGGAACAATCCCAACCCAGTTCCTGATTTTCCAAAGCTATTTTCTGCTACCCCCACCCTCAACATTTTTGGAGAATTTCTTTTATATAATACATCATGGTAGGATTTGATTAAAAAAGTCAATATGAAAAAATATCCTCGACCTCAAAGAGCTTTTATTACAGTGAGGAAGAGATAGGAATTTTTATAAACTTGCATGTATATAATCAGTGATTGTTGATAAAGGTCTAAAAGTAACATAAAGAAGAAAAGTTAGTCTTCCAGCCAGAGGGTCTTAAAAATAGACATTGATTTGCAAAATTTATTTTAAAAATAAACCTCAACCCATATTATGAACTTTATACAAAAATTAATTCAAAATGTATCATAGATTTAAATATAAAACCTGAAAGTATACAATTTTTAGAAGAAAACAAGAAAAAAACTTTGTAGCTTGTGTTAGTCAAAGATGCCTTAAATTCAACACCAAAAGCCCAATTCATAAAAGAAACAATTGATGAATTGTACACCAAAATTCAGGTTTAGCTCTTCAAAGATACTGTTAAGGAAAAACTGCATGTTGGGAGAAAGCATTTGCAAGCTGCATATCTGACAAAAGGCTTACATTCAAAATACATTTATAAATACATAAAATTGGTAACAAGAAAGCGATTCAATAAAAACAAACAGGCACAATATTTGATGAGCACCTCCCAAAAATGCATGGGTGTAAAAGAAGCAGTAATGAAACAAGCTCAAGGAAAAATCATTAGCCATTTGAAAACTCAAATTACAGTCACAATGCTATCACTAAACACTTTCTAGAGTGGCTGATTCATTTTCCGATGACAATACTAAGGTGCTGGAAAACAGTCTGGCTGTTTCTTCTGAAGCTAAACATAGGCTTAACCCAAGACTCAACAATCCCACTGCTAGGTATTTGCCCAAGAGAAATAAAAAGTTATATTATGCAAACATCTATATATAAATGCTTGTAACCGATTTATTCATAATTTCCCAAAACTGGGAAGAACATTAATGTCCACCAGCTGGTTAATGGATAAACAAATTTTGGTACACCCACAAAATGTAATACTACTTATCAATAAAGTTAACAAGCCTCAGATACTTACAATAACTATATGACTCTCAAAGGCATTAATAGTAAGGAAAAGAAGCTAGATTTTTAAAACCTGCATACCGCACAATTCCATTTACATGACATTCTAGAAAATGAAAAACCATAGGGTCAGAAAACAGATTAGTGGTTCCCAGCAGGTGGGGAAGGGGAAAGTGTTCACAGCAAAGGGGCATAAGGAAATATTTTAGGCTGATAAAAATATTCTCCATCTCCATTTTGGTGGTTGTGCCTGAATGTTTACGTTCACCCCTCAAAAGTCATGGAACTGTATACCAAAAAGGGTGACTTTTGCTCTCTGTTAATGGTTCAATCCCAACAAACCTGACCTTAAATATTCAGTATGTCTAAAACTGGGCCGTTGATTTTCCCCTTGAGCCTTCCTCCTTCCCCAGCTGAGCAACAAGCACCATTCCCCACCCACTCGCCCTCAGGGTGTGGCTCTGCCCTCTCACATCCCAGCACACGGTCAACTTTGACGCCCAGGAAACCCTGTCCTTGGCCATTTCTCCGAAACATTTCTTCCTCCGGACTCCTGTAGCCACTGCCTTGCTCATTCTTTCAAAGCTTCTAGCCTGAGTTTCGTCTTGGCCTCGTGACAGGTTTTCTTCCCTCGAGTCCCATTCTTCTTCAATCATCCCACCGCCCCGCCCTGCCCCACTCCGGCCTGAATGATCTTTACAAAACGTAGAGGAATATCCTGTGATCAAAATCTCTCAAAGTTTCCTGTAGGATAAAGTTAAGCCTCACAGATGCCCCATGTGGTGTATCCTCTGCCACTTCTACCCACACATTTCATAACCCAGTCTTTCGGCAACACACCTCCCAGCTCCTAAATGGGCCCCTATTGCTTTTCCCTCTTTCCTGTCTTTGCAAATTTTGCTCTTTTGCCTGAAAAGCCATTTTATAAATCTTGTCTCTAGTGAAACCTACTCATCCTTCAAGGCTCTCCTGCCTTGTCATTCACTCAATGGAAAGTTCTCACCCACTGTCCCACTGGGCTGAGATTTGGATGTCCCCACCCTAGGCTCCAGCAGCACAGGCTGGCACAGGACCCTCCTATCCCTCTTGCAACTGTGCATCATTCTAGTGGTCCCATAATTTATGTGCTGTTTTAATTAAGTGGCCATGTATCATACACTCTTGAATCCTCAACAACTAGACATTCGGTACAGATCTTTCAGAAGATTGAGCAAATGAACATAAAAATACATTACATATGCAGCATCAGAAAAAGAAATCACTGGAACATTTTACCCTCCTGACTTAATCCCTTGATAACGTGGCTCTGAGTAGACTGCTTTCTGGGAAAATATCACCGAATACATGCATCAGCAATGCTACTGCACGGTCCAAACAAATCCTTGCCTAGAAAAGAGCAAAGGTGCTAAGGCAGGCATCATACATAAAGCGGATCAGTTGTGGGGAAAACACAAGAAGGGTCAGTAAGGTCATTGTCCTATATTTAAGACCTCAATAAAAATGTCCAAAGGATGTTTGTGCTATTCATGGGGCGCACTCACTGCGAAGCGAGCCGAACTAGTAGTCTCTGAGCGTGCTGTCTGCGGCACTGGCCACTGGCGGACTCCGTGCAGGGGGGTTCTTGGGGCGCGCGTCTTTATTCAGCACGCTCCGATAAGCTTAGGTGTTTGCTTTCTTTGGTCGGAGAGTGAAAGCTGAGTTTTCTGGTGTGTGTTTGTGTGGCCGTTCACTGAACCGGGAGCAGAGATGAAGAGAGCTGGGACACCGTGTGTCATCTGAGACTCAGGCTCAGCTGGCACCGCTGGTTACTCCCTATCGGAAGAAGAATTAGGGACAGATAGTGGGTGAAATGCAGCAAGTAAAATCGTGGCATTCCTGTGCACACACACAGGGCCACTTCAGTGCCTAGGAGTCAACAGTCCCGCGGTGAGGGGAGGGGAGAGGCTGTGCGTCTGAACCCCCAATTCTAGTGCAGACCACACGGATCGGTCTGGAAGGATATATAGGTTTACAAAATCATGTACTGTAAGTAAATAAATGTTCCTCACTCAAGGGGAGGGGGTTGTTTTTTGTTTTCTTTTTTCTTTCCTTGGAGAGGGAAAGATAAGACTAATTAGGACATTATAATGCACAATGGAGCGGTTTTGCCACACTTTATTCATCTTACTCAATTTCTTCTCTTTTTTCCAGAATTAGGGGAGTGTCTTCTCCAGCTTTTGTGTTGCAATTTCTATTTCATTTTCAGTCAATCTTCTCTCACTGTTTATTCACTGGAAATGAATTAGAAATTACAAAAACTATAGATTATTCATTTTCAACCAAATCATTGTTTGAAACAAATTGTTGTGCTGAGCAGCTTGCTGAATTTTAATCACATTGTATTTTAGCAAGCTGGAGTCAGTGAAATCTCATTGCATCAATGGCTTGGGGGCAAACTCACTAACGACGAAGCACTGGGAGCCCTCAGAGTGGCCCCTGGCGGAGCTCCGCCGGGCTCTGTGGAACATCAGCGAAGCGGTGTCACACAGAGGGCGCCACAGCGAGCAGCAGCGACAGCCCCTTGGGCACAGAGCAAATCAAAGCCAAGGGAGGGGGGACAGCCTGTTCTTTCTACTTGCAGCAACCCCCAGGGGATGCCCCAAAATACATAAGGGAGTCTACATAGAACCAGAAGGTTCTGGTCTTCTTGTCTTTCCTTCTTAGATTATTTGGTGAATATCCTGTGCAAGGCTGGTTATACTGTCTGCAGAGCCCAGGGCAAAAGGGAAATGCAGGGCCCTTTTGAAAAAGCAGAAAAAGTACTACTTACGGTGTTCAAATCTCAGGGGTTTCCCCGCTTTCTTCTGCGGCCTCTCAATTTGTCATGGTATTTTTTATTTACTATCTAATATCATTCAAAGTAAAGAAAAAATAAATTTTGCAATATTAGCATGAATTTTATTATTTTCCCTTACATTATGCAGAGCCAGATTTACATGCAAATGTAATAATTTATAGTAGAATCACCCAAAACTGCACAATTTCTACCTTGTAGTTCCTGCATGTATACATATCTGTCCTTTCCAGAACAGGGAAACAGCTGTACCAAACTAATTCACTGTTTTCTTTTTTTTTCTTGATAAATGCACAAGACTCTTTACCCTAAATTTAAACTTACTGATAAGTAAGAAAGAACTGACAGTAAAGGAATCATGGGCCACCCCATTACTATTATGAGTTGTATCCTTTTCATCGCAAGCGGTTGGCTTAACATGTTTTTCAGAAAAGATACGATAGTGTTGCTCAGCTTGCATGTATCATGGCCTTCTTTTCCCATCTGAAGCACGTGCTGTTTCAAAGAGAAAGCACGGCTTCTCCCAGCTGTCAGCATGCCCCAGTTTGCTCAGTCTCACTGTGAGAATAAACACAAGATCCAACGAACAGATTTTAGAGAGACTCTGAAGAAAAAGACGAAAACTGGAACAAACTCAGTCTTTCAACAGAAGAATGCAGAAACTGGATATTCATTTAATAGAACATTACTCAGCAATAAAAAGGAATCAAAATGATATGTGCATCTACAAGGGTGAATCTCAAAATCATGTTGAGTAAACAAAACCAGGCACAGAAGAGCACGTGCTGTCTGATTCCATCTCTATGGGCTTCTAGAACACGGAGACCTCGGAACCATCTATGCCTCCATCTTGGCCGGAAGTCCTACATATTGTTTTGTTCCTTAAAATGTTAGTGTAATCATCTATACTAATAAATATACTAACTTTTAAACATTTAACCGCTGAAAAAAAACCTCAACTTGTTGATAACATATGAGTGGCTTTCATTTGCTAAGATTTTATTTAGGCACTTTCCACTGATTTTTACTGTTTAGATTGCTATTTGATTTCCAGTGTTTCTTTCACACTATGTCTGGCTTTGACGTCAGGGCTATATATGCCTTTAGTTGACTTTGGGACTCTGACAGTTTTCTAATTTCGAGAGGTTTGAAATACAGAAGAAGATTTGGCACAACTTATCTGTGAAATTATTGAAGCATTGTATTTTTGTTAGAAGTTTCCCCCTTCTTCAATTTTTCCCATAATTACTGACCTATATGGGTTTTTAACCTTCTTCATCTATGGATTTCTAGGAAACCTTTCCTTCCTTCTAGATTTTCAAAATTATTGTCATATGTATAATTGTAAAAATGATGACATCTTTTTCTCATTTGTAATATTATTATTTTCCCTTTTTCCAGAAAGTCTTGCTAAGGTTAGTCTATCTTATTGATCTTGTTGTGGAACAACTTTTAGTTTTATTGGTCAATGCTATACTCACTTTTCTTATCTCATAAAATTCTGCTTTTACCCATATTGTGTTTCCATCTATTTTTCTCTTATTTTTATTTTTTTCTTATACATTGAACTGAAAATATCAATCATAAATTTTCAGTCTATTTTACTCAAAGAAGTGCATTTTTTTCCTCTCTAAAATTAAAGGTATTGCGGTAACAATGGTTAATAAATTACATGGGTTTCAAGGCAAGGATGAGGAGGGCAATAAATGGTAAAGGAGGTCAGATATATGGTGATGGAAGATCTGGCATGGGTGGTAAACACATAGTGCAATATACAAACAATGTATCACAGAAAAGGAAGCGCATTTTAGGTTACAAGTTCCCTCTTCAATGTTGCTTTGGTCACATCCCATGGGCTTTAACAGGGTCATTCTTTGTATTATAATTGATAATTTAATATCTTATTGATCTCATAAGTTTTTTTAGAAGATCACTTTTAAATTTTTAAGTGATTGGATAGGGAAATTTTATTACTTTCTCATTAATATGTTTTATTATAATATGGTCACAGAATGTAAATTTTATGATTTAGAACTACAGAGTTTATTTAGATTGTCTTTGTAATGAAGTAAATGTGGAGAGTTTGTGTGACTGTTCATGTTTAAAAAGATGTACAGTATCCATTTTAAGAGATACATTTCTCTATGTAAATTAAATTATGCAAATACTTTGTATTCTGTATAACTTTATTTTTTGCCATTTGATCAGTAAATTATGAGATATATGCTCAAATTTCTCACAATGATTTTGAATTTATGAAATCCTACCTGGCTTTCTTGCAGTTTGACTTTTTCTGTTTCAAAGCTACATTATGAGGTTACTAAATGCTTATAGCTATTCATATATTCTTGGTAGTTTCTTAACTGTTATAAATCCAAATGTGATTTTCATTTAAATTATTCTGGTATCCTATTTTTTGTAACTGCTTTCTTCCTGTCATATTTGCCTAACACATATTTGTGCAACTTTTAAAAACTATTCCACACCTTTGTATTTTAGAAGTATGTCTTGAAATTATCATATATTTATATTTATTGTACAAAGTTTGATATCCTTTTAACTTAATGGTAAAATTTTACCCTTTAACATTTATGATTTTTTAATTTTTATGTTTTTAAATTTTTTTAATAAAATTGTGTATATTAAGGTATACCACATGATTTGATATACGTATACATAGTGATATGATTACTATAGTCAAGCTAATTAAAAATCCATCTCACATAGTTACCATTTGTGTTGTGTGAGTGTGTGTAGTGAGAGCCCTGAAATCTATTCTCTTAGCAAATTTCTAGTATTCAGTACAGTATTACTAACTGTAACTTCATGCTGTGCATTAGATCTAGACTTATTCATTGCAACTTTGTGCCCTATCATGTTTTTAACTACTTACAACTTTATGTTACACTTTATTCTTTTGAAATTAGTTTATTTTCTTCTGCAGTTTCTTCCTGAAACAGGTTTTCTTTGTTCCAATTTTATTTTTTCAGTGATTTATAGGTTTTGTTGACAGACAATTCCCCATGGATCTCAAATATTTCTGCACATCTTGTGAACAAGGCTGTAATTGCCCTTTGTTCCAAGCTATCTGTTCCAGGATGTTTATATAGTGAACAGCCTTAGAAGAGAGGTAATATTTTTTTCAGGAGCAAAAAGGAGGTTGTATTACCACCATAGAGGGTACGGGTTGTGTTTCCTTTGGGGGCAAAGAACAGGCGTGTTCACTGTCCATTATAAAAGATTCAGGTTCCTTAAGCCCATGGTTCCTTTTCTGCAATATAATTCATTGCATGTGCCTCTGCAACGTGTCATCTAGTTTTCTTCATGTCGTCCTCTGGGAACTGGAGTTCAAGTAACCAGAACAAATCTGCATATGTTTATTCCACTTGCTGTGGGTAGTAATGCTCTTTGTCTCTGACCAAGGAGTTTTCTGTCTTCTGCCAGCATCCATGAAGTTGTGGCAAGCTCCTTTGTTAGCTTGCAAGTCAGGTAACATCTCAGATCCTTCACAGTTTTTGGCAGCTTATACACACAATTTCTGGTCCTCTGGTTCAGTAGTTCTCAATGTGAGGTGTGTGGACCATGGGAGACCTTTTGTGTCTAAACAAGAACATCTTGAGGTGCCATGCTGATCAGCACCACCAGGTCCTCTTGGGCTAGCTTCACATGGACTGGAGCTAATGGCAATGACTCTGAAACTGTGAATTGTCAGGAATAAAAAGGTTCAGAAACCCTAAGGGCAGATAGCCCTTTACACCCTCCGAGATAACTAGGAGTCAGAGGGCTCTGGATGCAGACAGTATCCCAAGCATAGGCCTGGTTTGGGTTCTAATCTGAGTGCTGGGCATAATAGCCAATTTGCATCTAAATATCAGCCAGTGTTGTAATCTAAGACTCCTCTGTGACAGGTCCTACGGTTTGAAAGGCCTGTGGTATATGATGATGTTTGTAGTCTAATACTGCTAATCTAATTAGTATACAGAAAGGAGCCTATTTGAGAAGGGCAGTCTGGACCTTTTCTTTATCCAGAAAAGTAGCTATAGAACAGAACTACAACCTGGGTCTGAATAGGGAAAAGACAAAGCTCTGTATTATTGGTGACGAGTCAGCCCCACAACTATCCATCCGTGTGGTACAGACCGAGGGTTCTGGAGAGGAAATTGCTAGGACCAGCAAATCCCTGACTCACTTCCTTCTCCCAGAGATAGGTGGCCCATGGTGATACTAACTATAGTACCAAACCTGGGGATCCATGCTAGAACTAAAGTATCCATGGGAGATGGCTGGTATCAGGCTCCAGCTGATGCTAATGGAAGCCATCATGACTTGTTGTTTATAAAAAACAAACAAACAAACAAAACAAAACAATGAGAAACAAGGACTGGCTCCAGTGTTAGAATACTAGCAATGAATGGGATGCCCATTCTATTGCTGGGTTTCACTGCAGGTTTCCTCAATGATGGGCCATGAGGTTCTGAAACACACATCCTGCCAAGTGTGAGGCTCTCCATCTGGTGCCATTTATGTTCCCTATACTTATACTAGTACCTGCACAGGTAGAAGACACACTGCTGGTTTCTAAGCCTACTGGAACTAAAAGCTGAAAAACAACAAGGTTGTAAGAATTGAACAGAATACTGTCCCCAGTTATTATGAATGAAATGGATCTCTCTCTCTCTCTCTCTCTCTCTCTCTCTCTCTCTCTGTCTGTCTCTCTGCCCCTGAAGACAAAGGCCTCACGCCTTCCTCACTGAGGTTGTTGTTTGCTCTGAGATGTATGAACAGAAGTATCTGAAACCTTTAGCTTTGGGATATTTGACCTAAACTTGGTTGTGGCCACTTTAGGCAAAGAATAGGGGCCAGGCAATCATGCTAAATGGCTGATAGCGACTGCTAGAAATGGCAGGCATGAAAAATGAGGGCAGCTTGCAACAGTACATCAACTGTACTTACTACTTCTTCTGCATTACTGTAGCCATCACTATCGAATATGTGGGGATGGACCCCACGTCCATCTGAGGAGACGATGGGCTTTGGGCAGGATGCAATGATTCCCCTAAAGTTTGAAGTTACCTTTCCTCCAGGATCATTCAAAAAGAAAATCCTCTCTCATTTCAGTCATGTTACAATAGGGGTGGAAGAGAAGTGATGAAATGAAGATGACGATTGATTCAAATTGTTGAGGGGAAGGAGAAGGCACTTGCAACGTAAATCTTATTAATGCCATGTCAGAGTCTCCCTGCAGTGTTCAAAATTTCCAATAATTGCATTCACGTATCTATAAAGTATTTTTAAGCCTGGGTTTATTTTAACACATAAAGGAGACATCTGTAAAAAGAAGCTTGTAACCATGACCAGAAATGAGCTAAAAAAAATTGTAAAGAAATTAATCACCAGTCATAAGTACAAACTTCCTCATCTTTTCCTAGCCCTGTTTAATTGTTTGGGTTTGATTTGCAAGAAAACAGGATTGCCTCTGCTTCAAATGGAGTCATTTTCCATATTTCCCTCATTTGATATGATCTTGGGAAAAAACATAGATATCCCTTAAGAGAGACAAACAATTCACATCATGAAAATGGGCTGCATAAAACTGTAATAAATACATATTCAAGGGCATAAATATGTAGTAACACATTGCAGCTAAAAATCAAATATGTGGGAGGATTTCCTCTGGGGAGGAAAACAGGCTGCATTGAAAGCAATTTACCCTTTCCCCGAAGGCCCTGAATGTCCCACATTCTCAATTCACACATTCTGCCTTCTGGACTACTTTTGACATTAAGAATTGGTCATATTTTCATGTGTTCTTGTTTTCAAATCATGGTGTCACTTCTAGGCAGGTGGGGCACAAATTTGTACCTCTTAGAGTAATAGCTATTGCCTCACTTTCTCTAAATGCCTGAGACAGTAATTTACATCTTTCTTGTCGGGATGCACAGAATAGATTTTCATCTCCCACTCCAAATAAAGTTTTATCTTTCTGTCCACAGTAACAATTGGAGGAAAGCTAAGATCACTGTGCTTTTCATGTTTTCCTCAAACACGAATTTTGTCAATACTTTAAAATTACAACCCATATAACAAAACAATTCTTCTGCTATAACTCCACATTACAAGCTCCAATCTTTCTGCCAGACACTGATTTCTTTTCTATTTTTTTTAAGATTTTATTTATTTATTTTTAGAGAGAGGGGAATGAAGGGAAAAACAGAAGGAGAGAAACATCGATGTGCAAGAGAAACCTCTATTGGTCGCCGCTCACATGCCCCCCACTGGGGACCTGGCCCACAACCCTGGTATGTCCTGACTGTGAATAGAACTAGCAACCTTTCAGTTCACAGGCTGGCGCTCAATCAACTGAGAAACACCAGCCAGAGCCAGACACCAATTTCTAAGAAATTGCTGTTTAAGTGAGGACTGTGTGAAGAAGACAAACACAGGAAAGGTTACGACCTTTATACAACCAAGACAAAGAACTTTGGTCCCCAGCCCAGTAGGATCTTGGTGAGGGTTCATACTTTCAGCTGCACCTGCAGTTTCCTCTGATACTTAGCTTCTGACCTAATCCCAAGCTTCTCAGACTCAAGCTAAGTGAGATGGTGATGCGTTTGCCCTTCCTGCCCAGCAGTGAAGTCCATGTGAATGCCAAGTTCAAAACTCCTCCTCCCTTGCTGGGCCATAGAATTATTCTAATGATGAGAAAAGGTTTTGTTAGATTCTTAATATGGCGAAATGTAGGAGTTAGCTGTTGTCATCATCACCATTATTGCTGCTATTATTATCATTATTTTTATCATCCCACAGCTCTCTTGAATTATTATAGTATGCATTCATTACTTCTTTCTTGTTTTTTCTATTGCATTCTAACCTTAAAGAATTGCCCTAATTTTCCTTTTTTTCAAATTTCATGGTGAGAAATGCTTTAAAAGGATAGCCTGATGTCTTTTTTCATTGGGTCCAACAAAATTATGCCTTAATTTTAGTTTCTTTTTTTTCAGTTTCTTAATATATCATCATTCCGCAAGAAGTCAGCCTTATCTCTTCACTTGTGAAATATTCATCAAGTGTTCAAATAATGACAGATGAATGGATGCTGTACACAGCTTTAATTTTATCTTAAATGTTTTCTCAAAGAAATGATGCAGAGAACAAGTAATAAAAGTAATCAGTAAGTGGTATAATTATGACTAAAATTTTTCCTACTGTTTAAGTAACAAAGAAACCTAATCCTACAATTTGTAGAGGAGAGTAGTTGTTGAAGAAATTAGTGATCAAGTGGATAGGACAGTAACCTGGAAGCCAAAAAGAAGTCCACCTCTTAAACATCGAATGCATCACACTTTAAACTTTTTGAAGAAAATAATACTTAAGGAATGAACTGGAGTATAGTCTGTCCTGCCATTGTATTATTTAACTGTTATCTAACATAAAGTCTGAACAGTTATGATGGCTGGGTGCCAGTCTTGTGTGTGGATTAATTGCATCACCTCCGAAGTCAAAGAGCCATAGGTGCTACTAGTTCTACTACTGTCTTCATCAGTTTTCTTGCATTGTTTTTTTCCTTTATATTCATGCACCTTGATTCTTAAGGTAAATGCTTGATGTAGTTGTCTTCTGTCTCAGCTGTTTTTTGAAAGGATGTATTTAAAGTTATAACATTAATGACAGATTGTTTAATATAGTTTTCCACTCTTGTTCCCTCCAAATATCTTGTCTTTTTTTTTACATTTCCCATCTCTTTGTCCCTTTGTGATAATTTCTTTAAAAGTCCTTCCACCTGATTTTCCAGCTTACTAGTTTGTTTTTTGTTTATGCCATACTGCTATTTAATCCTTCTATTGAGTGTTTATTTCAATTGATATATATTCATAAACCCAGTATCCCCAATTGGTTTCTTCCTATAGCTGCCAATTTCTGTTTAATATTTTAATATTTCCCTTTATATTTTTGAGAGTATTTATTAAGTTAGTTTTAAATTCTTGTTCCATCTTTTCCTTTTATTCTAATTCAGCTGGTTTAGTTATTCCAATTTTTCCTTTCAAAACGCTTGTGATCATTGAATGTCTATTTTCCCAGGGAGAGTTATAAAGGGATAACAGCTTTTCAAAGCTGACTGAAGGCCCTGTGCCTTTCCTGGTACAACAGGTTAGACGTCTGTCCTCTCATTGCCACTCAGTGAATCTGAATCTCAGACCTCAGTGAGCTTCTCTGTACCCACATTGCTCCTTTCCAAGAGTTGCTTTCCTAATGTCATCTCTTGCCATAGGCTGATGTTTGAAGGGCAATGGGGAAGAAAGATAATGAAGGTCTGGACCATCTCATTGGATGCATGCTTATCCCTGCTCCTCTTTGTCCAGGCTCCAGAACCACCCAGTGTCACACCACACCAACACCCTTAACTGGCCCTGGTGTGCTGCTGCTGCTTTTCCACATGACATTAGGGACACAGCACAACATGCTCAACACAGGTGTCTCCAACTGATTTCCAAGAATCTCCATGAATTTCCTGCTTATACCTTTGGTGCTCAGGAGAAAGGCCATTTTTTACATCTTCATAATAAATAGGATGGCCAAATTCCTATATTTTTCAGGTTAACTTTAATCCAAT
The DNA here is from genome assembly GCA_004024845.1 of Tonatia bakeri. Lineage (NCBI taxonomy): Eukaryota > Metazoa > Chordata > Mammalia > Chiroptera > Phyllostomidae > Tonatia > Tonatia bakeri. Next base: position 314,188 of record PVIA01000250.1, on the reverse strand, counting down.
AACTTATTTTAAAAACTTTCCTCAAATGATGGTGTAAATAGTTTTTTAAAAAGAAGAATACAGTTATTACCATTTGCACTATAATTATATTCAGAACAAGTACAGGGTAATTATAATACAACATGAATGCTACAATAAGGAAAGGCAAGTTTCCTTTCACATCTCCGGCTTTTCTTTTACATTTCTTCTTGAGAGTTTCTCATTTTCTTCATCTTTAAATATCAAGTTTCTCTCTTCCCACTCTGTATTCTTTTCCAAAATGGATTCAGTCATTACACACCTTTACTTACTTTCTATAATTTTTGACTTATAAATGTGTTCTTCAGCCCAGAGTAGTTACCTAAACTGCAGCTGGTATGTACAACTGCCTACTGAAGTACTGTCTTTGCAGACAACTCTACCGGGACCAGCTCCTCGGGCACTCACCCTGTGCCACCCTGTGGGCTTTGTGCTTGGTTAAATACTCTGCTCTCATCGTCTTCAAGTTTAAAATTTTTTTAATTGTTTATTGATTTTAGAGAAAGAGAGAAAAAGAAAACATTGATTGGTTGTCGCCAGTACACACCCCAACCAGGTATCAAACCAGCAGCCCAGGTATGTGCCCTGACCAGGAACCGAACCCCTAACATTTTGGGATATAGGATGTTGCCCCAACCAACTGAGCCACACCTGCCAGAACTTCATCCTGATGGTCTAAACAAAGACTACCCAAATGATATAACTAGTCCTGGACTCGAAGTCATGTTAAACATAACATGCCCCTATCAACTGTCTCCACCAAACTTTTCCTTTTTCAGGAGTCCCTGGATCAGGGAAGGGCAGCTCTTCACCCAACATTCCTTGCCAGAGACCCAGGGCTAAACCTTCTTGACCTCTCACCCTTACCCTAACCCCTCACACCACAGACCACCAACATTCAAGGATTCCGAATTTTAGTTCCGTAGCAACTCTAGATACCTACTTCTTTCTAATCTGTTTGCTACCACCTACATCAAATGACCACCTTCTCTTGTCTGCACTCCTACAGTAACCCCACCTTCCCCTCTTCGCTTCCTGGGCCATGTTCCTCCCCTGAACATTCTCCTCCCCAGGGGTGCAATGATCACTGGTCTCCTGACACCAACAGGCTATAATCTGTGGAGAAGGTAGGAAAAAAATCTGTAAAATGAGATAGAATGTCATACATGCTAAATAGATGATTAAATTATATGCTATAGGACCTCAAAGAAGGCATCCTAATTGTGATTGATAAAGGAGAGGGGTCTCAGGTGAGGGAAGATTTTCATTTTATTATTAGCAGATTGTGATATATTAATTTTAAGAGATTTTTTAAGTATTTGACTTAAATATTTTTCCTCCTCAAGACAAAAAATAATGTCTAGTCCAGATTTCCCATTCGTAATGAATTTTGCCATCCTGATACCAATTGGCAAGGTATCTCTTCCCTCCCATCTTTCTCCCTATAAATCATCCCTAATTGTTGCAATTTTTTTCTGAAACATAGACCATGCCACTTCCCTACTTAAATGCCCCACAGCAAATACATCTTCAAGTTCATCCTCTTTAGAATAGCAGGTGTGGCTTTTCACTAACTGAGTCCAGCTTCCTTTCTAGCCTCATTCCCGCCACCCTTTCTGTCTCTCCATGCACACTCCCCACCAGCCACTGCATATGACTGAGGAACACCCTGCCCATTTCCACAGGTCCACTCTCCTTGGGCTGTTCTCCAGCCTGGAGAGTTCTTCATACATTTGTCTGTCTGGCAAGCACTTACTGTCTTTTAGATTCTTATTCTTGTACTATAGTTTCTCTGTGCATTTCTCTTAGCAGTTCCTCAGCTCTTCAATCTCCCACCCCAGGCAATAAATTGCTCCATTAATTACATACACTGGACTACTATAGTATTTACTATACCCTATATTGTCAATTTCAAAGTGCATTTTTTTTTACATTTTAACGTCTCTGAAATCAGGATGTGCCTTATAATGGCAAAAAAATGTTATTATTTGGCATCACTTATTTCTCAGTGTCACATAAAATAATGGTGAGTCTACAGTTGATGGTGTCTTAGATTAGATGAAGTATAGTAGTTCTTTATTATAAGTTTGCCCTTCCTTCTGGACTGTGAATGCTTTATGTGCTGCAATGCTCTACATCATATAATGCACAATATGTATGTATTCCACAAGCAAAAAATTCTGAGTGGGTGGTACACGCAATAAAGCACAGAAAATAGAAGAAATGTTAAAAGGCAAAGTAATTTTGATTGGTAAATTCTGAATAAGGTCTGCAGACTGCATCAATGTCAATTTCCTATGTTTAATATTACACTTTAATTGGGTAAGATGTTATCATTGAAGGAAATATGATTAAGGGTAGAGGGAATTCATCTGAACTATATTTTGCAACTTCCTATGCATCCAGAATTACTTATAATCTAAAGCCTTTTGTTAGGAATAAATCATTTGTTAGGAAGAAATTCATTCAGAAAACAATGTAATTGTGTCACCCTTGTACACTGAAATCAGAGCAACAGTTCACACTTCCTACCGGTAATGGATTTTGCAGACCTGATGCCGTGTCTATGCTGTTCGTGTAACTGGCTGACAGAACTCATGGGGTGCCTGTTCAAAGCCTCTCTTTATTAAAAAGACATTTCCTATGCCTTGATCCTAGGACTTTTATGTGCTTTCTCAAAAAATTAAAAGTCCTACCACCACTTTTAATTCAAAAAGCGGTCTAATCTCAGTCATCAAATGCACAGTTTGTCTAATAGTTAAAATTCCAAATCTCACTTAAGGTTAAAGTTTTGCCCGCGGATTGGGTCTGCTGCAGCAGAAAGGGCTGATGACTATTTTATGTTTATTCAGCTTCTGTTCACATCCATGGCCCTCCTTTCTCCTCAGGGTGCTTCAAGATTTTCTAGATTGGTGGGGGAGGCAGAGCAGTTAATAGGTAGGAACAAAGTCCTTCCTTGAATGGAGCCATGGCTGACGGACAATGGATTCTTCTGGGACTCGGGACTCGAGAGTTTCCAGAGCCAGCATTCTCCAGACTTTGCAAGTGAGCAAACCTGATTTCCAAGAGGTCCCTTTGAGTGTTTCCCAGCTAAGGAGATTTCTGGTTGTTGTCTTGGCAAAGGTAGGTCTCTGCTAAGTGCTAACTCTAGGAAGCCCTCAGTACAGCTCTGTTTCTCTCTCTGCTCTGCGGTCTTAGGTCACTCTCACGGCCTCTTTGCCTTTGAGATCTCTGCAGGGGCGACTCTAGCCCCAAGCATCAGGAACATTGTCAGCCTCCTTATTCTTCAAACTCATAAAAATGGGGACAAGGGAGAAGAGGCCTTCCTTGTCCTATATTGGAAATAAGAAAATAGAAAAAATGCCCCACCACTCCGTTTTCCAAAGTTAGTAGCCTCTCTACTTTTTCAAGTTGGACCCTTTCATATGTTTGAAGAGCCTGTTTGCCAGTGCTTATAAAATCAGTAATCCACCGGCTCCATGAAAAGTTCTCTGTGTCCTACTTACCTGCCCTCCATGCTATTAGGGCCTCAGACAAAACAGAGGTAGAAACACTGCCCCAGGTGCAGCCACTTCATAAATGGTTCTGTGGAATGTGAGCACTGGACTTTGAATACCAATGTATCCTATTGTTATAGCAACGTCTTTTCCAGACAAGTGATTTCTTTAAAAATCAGAAATTTAAAAAGAACAAAATCTTGGTTTGTTTCCAAATCATGTTATGTATTCATTGAGGATACTTAATCATTTTAATATGTTCAAGAATACTCTTTCTGTTAAATAGAATGTGAGGAGTAAGGAAATTTCAATTGTAAATAAAATAAATTAGGTCAAATTAGATTAAGGGTATAGACACATATGTATGCTATATAAGTTGTTTCTGTACTTTAACTGGCATTACACTCTAAGCACTTCCATTTAAAATAGTATGTCCTCAACAATGATACATCAGTATTTCTGAATTTGAGGTGTAAATAATAAAGTTACATTTACATTTTACATTTTTTAAATGTAAAATCAAAATTATGAGTTTCACATCTAATTCTTTCAAGATAACAGGGATTGTATATGTATAAGCATGTGTATACATATACATATTTATACAGACAGACATATAGCTACATATAATGTGAGTAGACCTTGCTCCTCATGTGCATTGAATTTTTAAGATAACTTTCTGAAGTGTCTTTGTGTAATTTTGATGATCTTGTTTAATAAGGCATTTAAAAACAAAACCACAAATCTGAATTAAATACCCACTCTTTAAAGCCTCAGTCAAAGGCTATCCACATGGAAGGCTGAAAAATAACCAGCTTTTACATTCTGTCCTTTCAACAATACAACTGCACTTTCAAATGTGCTTTGTTGTTTTCTTTTAATTCGCTAAAATTAATCTTATAGATGTAGATGCCAGATTTGCATTAATTAAAACTCTACTGTAGAAGCCAGGCTTAATTGCAATCAAATTTGCTTAATTATGCATGGCGAGAGATTCCCAAACGAGAAAGGTTTTAGTAAGGATTTTGGTTTTTTGCATTGACAAAATAAATTGAAATTGTCATTTTTTGTGTTTTATGTAACACTTGTAAATAATTTGTGGAGTACCTTAAGTCTTCTATGTAAAGCAATGTTATTGCTTAAGTAATTATAACAATCTGCATTTTTCATTGTTAATTGTGGGTGTCAGACTCATTAATTTTAATTTAGAGACTATAATGAAATTAAGAAAATTTTATGCTGATCTACTGAAACTTGTCTTACAGGAAGTTGTTTAATACAACTAAAGTTTGAAAAAGTCAAGGCTCATTTTTGTAATTTGTATTTCAACCAATATAATTATTCCACAACAGATTTTTGGTTAACACTGGATTCAATGCAAATGCAGATCCACTTCATGAATAATTTTGGTTTTTAAAAATCACTTGCTGTTTCAAGTAGAGCAATACTTAAATTTAAATATAACTTAGAATTATACCTTTGGTTAAAGAAATTCTGCCATCCCTCGAACACAATTCCAATTCTATATCATCTGTTTTCTACACGGGGTTATGTCATTGGAAGGAAAAGAAAAGGACAGGCATAACCAAAAACCAATTTAATCATCCTTAGATCAATGGATTATCAGAGTTGTTTAACTCACATTTCAATGTGGATTGTAGTAGTTAGTGTAGCTCAGATATCTGTCATCCATCCACAGCTTTAAATACATCTGTAATTTTACTTCATTTTTAAATAAGAATTTGAAACAAATTAATTCATTTGGAGATTAGTAAAGCACACATTTTAAATAAACAAAGTTAATGACAAGAGAAAATGATAAATCTTTTTGACTTTCACTTTAAGATGTTATATTTTGCTCTTGAAGCCTATTTAAACTTTAAGTGGTAAAATTATTAATATAAAAATATAATGGAAACATAAAGTATCCTTCATGCTTATTTAGTAGCAAGTCAATTCTTAAGGGAATTAGCTAAAAAGCCTTCACCTCAATTATTATTCATCCAATTAAAAATTCCAGAACAATTACTGTAATTTTGCTTAAAACTAAGCATGAAAGTTTGGTAGTAAAACACGCTTAGAATTGTTGAATGTCTCAAGAAGAAAGTGACAAAGCAAAGATTATTCTATAATTAAGGCTAACCTCTAATTACACGTCTTTCTAAATCAAGTTGTTCCGAAGAGGTAAAATAAATCATCAGAAGGTCTCTCGGCAGTGCATGACTGCTTGTAACACACAAGTACTGCTAGCGAGACAGAAGTTTTTCCCTCTGCTCATGCAATAGGAGGCGCAAGAGAGAGAAGAATGCCTAGCCAAGATACCAAATACTCAAATAGGTACCAACTATTTCAAGACGTTTTCCCATAAGTCACAAACAATGAGTAAAAGACAGTGTGGCCCAATGTTTAACAAATTGATAGTGAAAATTTAAAAGGGCACTTTTTTCATCTAAGACTTTAGTTTGAGGACTACTCTTACAATGTATTTACCCTGACAAAAGCCTCAAAATCTATTCATTTTCTATTTAGTCACCAAAGCATTTGATTCCTACTTTATTTTTCCCATTCCCATTTTTAGCAGCCCCTGGAGAACCAAGACTACTACACCAAACTAACACTTATAATTTTCTGCACCTGTCTTTAGGATATCATAAAGAACTTCTTTATTGAGATGCATTCCTATTGCCCTGGGAATAGGTAAGATCTAATATTCTATTCTTTTTTCAAGCCCAGGTATAGTTACACCGATGTATCAACTGAATTTGCTTTCATGTGCTCTGTTCCCTTCAGAATAATTTTCTCTCTTAATTATACCTTTGTCTCTATTCATGTTTAAGTCTTCATTTTTTAAGTTTGGTCTCTCATTAGGAAGTCATTTCTTCACTGTCTCATCTCCCTTTTCGCTCTCTGTTTCTAATCCCTAAGTACTTTTCCAGCCATTTTCTTACCCCTTTCTGTCGCTCTTTGTTGCCCATATTCTCTATTCTATTCTCCATCCCAATTCATTCTGTCCTCTCTGCCCCTGGTTTCACCCAGAGATGCTATTATGGTGATTGATTTACACAGTGAAGAACATTCCATAGGTATCATATTGCTATACAACATACACATCCCATACAACAATAAATCTAAAAATAACTAGCAAAAGGAGACGTTTAGGTTGAGAGTTAAAAGTGCTAACAGGGTCAACTGGTACAGTCATTGTGTGGATGGTGGTTTCACTGCCTTGGAGACAAATGGGCACGAGCCAGCGGAGCTGGGCACTCGTGATGAAATCAGTAATAAATCAGACACAGAGTGTAAGCATGAATCAAATTACTCTACTCAAATAGGAGCTAGGCACAGACTCGCAAGGAAAATATGTCATTTCCTTCCCTCTCCCACCACCTGACTTCCATCCATCTTTTGTCTCTCTTACTTGATGCCTATCGTTCTCATTCCCGCCTTTATTTTGTTTCCCTTTCCTATAATTTTCTAAAGGAGCAAGATTCACATCCTAATGCTGGTGCTTCTTATTAAATGTGATTTGATGTGTTAAGACCCCATTTCCATTTTCTAGACAGTCAGGTGTGTAATGGTGAAGCACATTTGTATATCTTAAGGTGTGAAAGGCGGTTCACGATTTAGAAAAGAACAGACATAGCATCCAGAGATAATTTGTAACTTTTGTGATGGACTCTAATAAGACCACTCTATCACTTGCAAAAAGATGTCATTTATTGTTCTCTTCTCTTCTGTTCTTAGACTCACATTATTTCAATTGTCCTTTTAATCATTCAGTAACCACCCTCTACTCAGATGTAGCCACAAGTGCCTCTGTGTTAAACCACTTGTGAGGCATCTGAAGCACAGCCTCAAACAATGCAGCAGAAATATTGATTCTTTGGCAGCAATAACACTAGGCAGAATGAACTAGCTGTTCTCTTAAATGGGCCACTCACTTCAGGCCAAAACCCAGGTTGGTTTCAGAGAAGAAGCGGCAAAACAATAAGCATATTTTGCCAAATTCTGAGCTTTTCTTTAAGCACTTAATTTTTTATTACTGATTTAAATATATGCAAATATAAAGAGAATAGGATAATAAATCCCTTGTATCAATCATACAGATTTACCACTTGTTTCTTCTCCAATCTCTCCCACAAGCATATTCCCAAACATATATAATTTGTAAATCCCAACGCACGGTTCACCAAGTATTCTCTTTGATTTAAAAAAGAGGCCTTTATCTTTCAAATCTCAGTTAAAATGTACTACAAAGCTGTGTCATTTCAATTAATAAAAAATATTTGTCAGCTGTCTACCATGCACAGACATCTAAGCTAGCCACTCTAGTGAGGATCTGGAATGTTTAACCAACATTCTTTCAAAAGGCCATCCAGACTGCAACCTGCAGAATTATCTGGTGCCTCTCATTTTGGGCCTATTCAGGACTCCTTAGTAGAAATTGCATTGCCTTGTTGGTTTTCTCTGGTCTAAAAACAGTTATTTTTTTATCTTTACAATTTAGTCGGCATCTCTTCTACTATGGTATCACACATGTTTTCTTTGTTTTTATAGGATTATTCCTCTTTTATTTTTTACTTTTATTTAGCTAATTTCAGAAGTAATAGCTATCTTCATAAGCTAATCTGGAATGTCCTCACTTTGCTGTTTAAGTCATTTTTACTGGAGCATTGAACTTACAGTTAATAGCACATTCTTTGATGACAATGGTAGGATTCTGAGTTGGCAAAGAGAGAACAGAAAAATTAGATTATAGAACAAGCATAAGGAAAGCATTATTTTTTTACTGCTATTACTTTCTTTGTTGCATATCTGATTTTTTCTTTAAATTAATGAAGCCATATTCCCAGTACTATCTCCTTATTTGATTAATAATACATTTGCAGTTGGTGGGGAGAGAGGGCAGAGAGGAATTGTAACTATTCCATTTCCTCCATGTAGTTTCTTTCTTTTCTTGGAAAGTGTCATCCACCAAATGCCCTTTTACACCATTTGTACTGAATATTTTCTACAACATCTGTCTCAGGAAGATGACTTATTAGATGACTAAGTATAGATGCTGCAAGGGCAGTTGAACTTCAGTGGAGAGATGGGGCTAAAAATTAAATTTGCAAAATGTCTGCATCTCAGTGATATTTAGGCCATCTGCTTGTATGGAATATCGAAAAGGAAAACAGATAAAGAAAAGATGAAGTCCAAAGTCTAACCCCTGGGTAATCCCAGAGCTAAGAGACTAGGGCCAGGGAGGTTAGAGAAAACCAGGAGCATGTAGAGTCTTGGAAAACAAGTAAAGAAAGTACTTCAACTAAGATATTTGCTGATGATAAGTCAAGTAAGGGGAGAACTAAACAACTGACTACTTGGACTAAGCAGCCCTACTGACCACAAGAAGAGCAGAGGCAGAGTGTCTGTTTGGCATGGAGGGTCAGGGATAGGAAGGCTAATAAATTAAGGCATTCTGGGGTGACAATAACAAAACAACCTGAAATTTCAGAGTTCAAGGGAGAATGAAAAGGGAGGAGTTGGGGACAGAGAATACAGGCCATTCTTTTAATAAATTTTTAGTAAAGGGCTGCAGAGGCATAGGAAGTATCTTGAAAAGAAAGAGCCAAGAGAAGAGCAGGGACCAAATGCAGGTAATTGAGTATGGGAGAAGGTGCAGCCCTTCCTATGCTGCGGGAAGAAGTCTAGAAGGAAAAGAAAAGCACTTCCTACAGAAGGGAAAATGGTTACATCAATGTTTTGAAGTAGAAGAGAGTAAACAAGTAAAGTGGTGGCCTTTTCCAGGAGAATATAGGGTCCATCCATAGCAACAGGAAAGAAAGCAGAGCAAATGGACATAGCTGAAGGCAGGTATCATGGCAGACTTTAGAGAAATTCTTTTTGGACCAATTCTATTATCAGTGGAATAGAAGAAGTGCCGTCTGTGGAAATACAGAAGTGTTTCTCAGAGAGAGCTATGTTTTAAATATGAGATCATAAAGGCTTTATTACCATAGTGAGAGAGTCTGAGATATTTGGGAAGTCACTAAATGAGGGTAGAGAGGAAGATCAGGAGAAGAATGAAAGACCCGAGAGTCAAACTGTGCCTCCTTGTGCCGTTACTGCCAGCTCTTCCTGGATGATTTGTCCCCCACCTGACACATCCCCACACTACACCTCCAAAAGAACCGCACAATAATGGAGCTCCTCGGTTAACTAATTCAACCATCTAGCTCTAGGAGCTAATTCAAAAATGCTCCTAGATTTTTGCATGGATTTCTCATTACTCATATTTCAATTCAAATATGCTTTTTCTTAGATACCACCCCAGATGATCTGCTCTAGTCTGAATGTTTTTGTCCCCTCAAAATTTGGAACTAGTCTCATAATATTTCCAGGTCTCCAGTTTCTTTTTTGCATGCAAAAGTAGGAGACTGACATTTTTAAAGAGGTAATTATTAATCTCTATTCCTGCTCTCAAACATTAGGATGGTTTACAACTATATGGATTATAACTATATGTATTCAAGTGTAAGTGTTATACTCAGTGCCTTCTAGTTGTTCGTTGGACACAGCCTTTTTGAGACTGAGCCTTGGCACCTAGTTCCCAGTCCCTCCCTCATCACTTCATCTTGGTATTTGTCTTAGTTTCCTGTGGCTGCTGCAACAAATTATCACAAATTTGGTTCCTTAAAACAACAGAAACTTATTCTTTCCCAGTAGTAGAGGTCAAGTCCTAAATCAGTATCACAGAGCTGGAATCAAAGTGTCCTCAGGGCTGTGCTCCTTCCAGAGGCTCTGGGGAAGTGTCCCTCCCTTGCCTCTTTCAGCTCCTAGAGTCTGCTGGCAATCCTTACCTTGTGGCTGTGTCCCTCCAACGTCTGCATCCCTCTGCATGTCACCTTCTCTTTGTCTGTCTGTTTCAAATCTCCCTCTTCCTCCTTTGCATACATGTGATTACATTTAGGGCCCTCCCTTGTAATCCTGGATCATCTCAACGTTCTTAATCACATCTGCAAAGAACCTGTTTTAATATAAGGTAACATTCAGAGCTCCCAGGGATTAGGATATATATGTCCTTCCAGGAGAGAGGTTAATTTTTCAGCCTACCACAGTATTAAAAAAAAAAATCTTTCTATAGTCAGCATCATATTTATTGACTTAAAATTTCTGGAGCAACCTGTATTTGTTAAAATTAATAAAGGCATGCTGTGGTGACAATAACAAAACAACCTGAAATTTCAGAGGCTTCACATATGAAAGATTATCTCCCTTTCATGTGCCAGTACAACGTGGAGGGAAGGACTCCACTCCATTGCATCCTTCAAGGACTCAGGCAACTTCCATCTTGGGACTCCACTCTCCACTTGGTCCTTGGCCCCTTTCCGGTCAGTTGACAAGTGGGGAAAGAGAAAAAAATTATACATGTGCAGTTGTAAAGTGGATACTAATAGCCCCTGCTATAGGAATCTTTTGGCACCTTTTGTAACAATAGAAAATTGTAATGGTGGGAAATTGTAACCTGCCCAAGCATTCTTTTGACATAGTTTCTATAAGTGCTGACTCTGACCAATATGTAGCTTGTAGATGTACAGCATGTTTGTATAAGAATCTTAGGAACTAACTTCAAAAGATACAGACTCTGATCCTCAGGCATCCCAGCTCCGGGAGATTTTCTGACCTTCAGCCACAGAGCCAGGATGATGTAAAACCAGGATGACATGAAGCCAGGATGATGCACACAGGACCATCACTTGCCTTTCTGACTTGACTGTGCTAGTCTGCATGTAGAGAACTCTTCAACCCCCTTCCTTGATGCCTTCTTCTGTGCTCCTCTCCCTCCTTATAAAAATCTCTGCCTGGAACAAGATGGGAGAGATGGGCTTTGAGACATGAGTGTCCCATCTTCCAGATGGCCAGCATCTGCAAATAAACAACTTTCCTATACATCAGCACCTGCCTCTCTAGTATTGGCCTTTGTAACAACAGGCAGCCAAACCCACTTTTGGTTATACTTTTTCATTCTTTATGGGGTGGACTGCATTTTTCTTTAAAATGTTCACTGCCCCACCCTGGGATGCCACACCCTTTGGCACCCTTCCTTGGAGGCTGACTGTATATGTTCACCCTGTTGAACTCAAGCATGGACATGAACTTGCTTTGGCCAATGAAAGGTAAACAGAAGTCACAACTCTGGTCAAACAAGTCTGGCCTTGGCCGGGACTCAGCCACATGTCTACTCCTACCTTTCAGACAGGCCAGTAAATGTCTAGCCGTATGATCAGGAAAATGTGAACACACATGTTGGTGAGCCTCAGCACTCTCTGCTACAACGACTACTCATCTTACAGATGTCTCTGCCTTTCTCCCTGTAGGAGATTATACTGTGTACAAAAGATTTGCTGTTCCTCCCTCCCTATGGCATCCCTCCTTGAGGGAAGATTATACATCTTCACGCTGTTGAACTCAACCATGGCTGTATAGATTGCTTTGGCCAATGAAATATGAGCAGTTGTTGTATCTGTCATTTCAGGAACTAGCGCATGATCCAGCCATCTCTCTTTTCCTTCTGCCATGAGACAGGCAACTCCCAGATAAACGTGGCTCCATCTATCTCCTGGGTCTGGCATAGAGCAGAGCTATAGAAAACACACCATGAACATGTTGCATGAGTTAGAAATTAAACTCTGAATTTCTAAACCATTCAGAGTTTGGGATCTTTTGTTAACACGACATAAGCTGAGAAATGTACTTCATCAGTTCCCAGAGTTTATCAAGAAATCCATGAACTACAGATGAGCCAAACTCCAAGAAAACAGCTAGAGATTCTCTTGCAATCTTCTCAATTCACTCACCCATCCTAGACTCCTGAATGTGTTTTTAACCTTCTCGATGGCTTCCATTTTTTTCTTTAAAATTTCATTTCTTTCTTTGTTTCTTCTATATACTTCTCTATCTTTGTCAAAATCACTAAAAATGTTCTGTAAGCACTTAAGTAGAATTAGAAACACAAATTTACAAACTTGTCATTTCTGTATCTAAAACCATTTATTATTTTAATACTCTGCTTCAACAGTGAGCTGAAGCTGACTCGTATTAGCTCACAGAGTGGATTGTTAACTTTTCAGGAATTTTGTGAATGGTTGTTAAACACGGCCATTATGAAAAATTAAATTACATACACTCAATTATATAACTTTTATTGAAAACAAAGTGATGAATAATTTAAAACTCATCACTTCCTGATATTTTCACTAAGGTTTACTTTTACTGGTCCTCCTGAGGTTGACTAGGATATCTGTATGGTGAAAATAGCTGGTGATGATGTGCCATTATGCATTTCTGTAAAGCTCTGCATTCAGTGATTTCACATTGGTAGCTTGAAATTAGGTGTGGTGGTAGTATTTACAACACAAGAATCAGTATGCTTTAAATATCAGGGCTATTTTTAAAACTTTAACCAGCACCCCACTATATATACATACTACCCCTGAAATCACCATAAAGAGTTATATAAATTTTCAGACTAAAACTAAACAAGGCTCAAGGGGTTGTTTTTAGAGAAATACATTCTCTTATGTTTCAGGAGATGCTTTCTATATCTTCAATAAAGATATTTGTGGAATATCAATTTTCTCCATTAAAACATGTCTGATTTCATGGGAAAACCTTGATGTAAGAACTAAACAGCCTGAATCAGATGTAAGTCTGTTAGAACTAATTCACTGCTCAAGAAAAGAGATCAGCAGAAAATAAAGTGAGATCAAACTTAATACCACTAATAAGATGATTGAATTTTCTGGCAGGGTTAATTCTGTTGTAATAATGAAGGGGAACTAGACCACTGGAGGGAAGCAAGCTTTTAGCATATAGGAAAGTGTTTGCATTACATATATCTATTGCTGCCATTTCACTTTGTTTGAAAAAAAAAAAAAAACTAAGACTTTCATCAACTAATCATCTTCCTTATCTTCTTATTCTAGCTAATTAGTAATTATAAATCACCTATTTTACAACAGGATCTAGGACACAATGAGACTCTTTAAAAAGTTAAATCAAGCTGGGCTGAATGCCCAGAAAAATTAAAAATTTAGTTTAACACTCCTGGGATTTCTATGTATGTCTATGTGTCTGTGATTGGTTTAATAGACATAACTAATTGAAAGTAAAAGATAAAATACCTAAAAATTAAACCTCATGTAATGTTAGTAAGAGACAAGAAAGCATTTTTTAATAAAAATTCAATGGACAGAAAAAAGTCTGGCAAGTAATTTAATTCATATTTCTTTGAAAGAAATTTAACATCTTTAACTTGCCTGCATTGAAAATTAATACGTAGACACAGAAAACTTACTCCTTAAACTCAGTACTAAGAAATATGGTTATTAATGGAGACAGGGATAGAAAAACTTGTAGGGGACAGGAAATAGGAGCTAAATAATAAAAGGAAAGTGATAAATAAAGGATCTAGCAGGTAGAGACTGATACAGAGTAGAAAGAGAAAGAGAAAACGCAGGGAACGTACAGTATTTAGAATACACTGCAAGGAATACTGTTGGACTATGAGTATCACAGGAAGTTGTCTCTTTGCCTTTGCGCAGTGGACTAACCACTCCCCTCAGCTGTGTAAGTGTACAAGCTTCTCAAAGGCCATCTTTACTTTCGTTTTTCAGTGCCTTGTGTTCCACTCTACTGACAGCAACACCCCATCATTTCTTACCTAATTAGTTACTATTCACCTTGGAAATATCTGAGACTCTGCCTTGAGTGGGTCAAACCAGAAAGGCCAAACCAGGGAGAATGCATACACTAGAATTATCTATGACCACAGCAGTATTTCCATATTAGACAGTAGCCAAAAAAAGTTCTACCCAAAAGGAGAATCAGCCAGAAAGCAGGAGAATCCATACCTTGGCCTTGGATAAAAAGGGTTACAATTGTACATGAGACCTGCACTATACAGTATGGTGGTTATGACATAGTTTTGTTTTTGTTTTTAGTGCTGTCTTGACCCAGTTTTAAGGTCATGTTTGGAGGCCGGTCAATTCTTCTTGAGGAGCTAAGTCCACACCTGCTCAGGGCCACTAATCACCTTAATCATCCCAGGGCCAGATACCAAACTATTAAGGAGAGATCCGATGTTCTGGAGCCTGTGAAATTATTCACACGAGCCAGTCCACAGGCGTTTGAACACTTAACTACCTCCACCCCACCGCACACACTGAAGCTGCACCCTGCAGCCCCAGCTTGCTCTCACCCTGTGCCTGGTGCAGCTCCCCTTGTGGCCCTGCGTGGCAGCCTTCTCTCATTCAGAGCTGTAAGTAACAATAAATTTTGCCTTTCATAATCCAAGTGTCTTAGTGCTCCATCCTGCCATCAAAAGAACCTTTAAATCTCATAAAACAGTTGTCACATTTAGAAAGAAAAAGATAAAGGAAATAACCTAACCAGCCACATGAGATATATTTTAATCAATATTTTTACCAATATATTTTCTTCAATTTATTTACCAATATAAAATAACTTTAGCCCTGACAACCAAAGTAGTTGAGACATGGCTCAGCAGTCCACATCTGTTGCCTCTCAGCATCATTCTCCCCTGGTAGCCACTAGTCAGAGGAGAGGAGCTCCAGAAGGAAGAATTGAAAAGTTGCAAGACAGAGCAGGCTAGACTTTAAACTCGTCCATCACTCTCGTGATTGTTGCTATCTTTAATCTCCCCAAACCCATCTTAATACTCTAAGATTTTGAGAGTCAAAGCATTTTGGTCTATTCTAGGAGAGAGAGGTAGGTAACCAATAGCAATTGGAAAGTAATTCCACCATCATTTTTTAAAACCCCTTAATTTCCTCGACAATACCTCCTCCTCTGTAAAACCTGAGTAGCCTCTAATCTAAGGTGATCAGATTAATAAAAATGACCAATGTACAGCAGCTAGTCTAGTTCTTGAAACAATAACTTTTGATTCAAGTTCAGACCCCTCTTCCTCACTTTTAAGATCAGTTTCCCAGTTCCTTTCACCATCGATTTCCTTAGCTACACATCTAGCCAATTGTTCCCAGTCACTGCAAATGCTTCTGAATCCAAACCACCTAGCTCCCGCTTCTGACAGCACCCTGAACGTGCCATTCTTAGGCTCACTACTACACTTTTTTAGGTTCCACAGCGAGCTCCTGGAAGCCTGTTAAAGAAAACATCTTACTCAGTTTTCAAGGCTCAAGTATATGTCTTCTATAAGACTCTCTTTTCTCTCTTCAAGGTATTCTTTACCTGTCTCTTTATTTCTCACTGCCTTTTTTGTACTTGTATCATGTTTTATTGATACTATACAGTCTAGAAACTCATATTATACCCCCGCCAAATTATAAACATTATTAAGGCAAAAGTAATCCATTCATTTCTTTTGGTGGCTTAGCGGTTGGTACTAAAGGTATTCATCAAAAGTTTAGGCATGAAAATAAGGTGCCTACAGTGAAAGCTGGCATTGACAGAAGTTTTACTTTGTGTCCAGCACACGCCCTTTACATGTAATCATCACCTGAAAGAGCTATCGTGATTATTATGAATTACTGCCATTTACAGACGAGGAATCTGTGACTCCTCAACACGAAGTCATGTGTCCAGGGCTGCAGCATCAGTGGGCTCAGCAACAACCACTCGCTGAGAGCCTGCCTCCTCCAAGCACACTACAGTTGACCAGACACCTTAGTCTTTCTTCTCTTCCTTGAAGAGTCTAAGTTCATTCCTGTCTTAGATCTCTTGCACCCTTGGTACTTTCTCCTTAAATGGGTCTTCCTTCCTAAAATCTTCACATCACTGCCTCATTATCATGACTAAGGTCTCAACAGAATGTTATCTCCTCCAAGAGACCTTCCCAATCACCTGAGAAACAGAAATCCCCAATTAACCCACAATATCACCCTATTTAATCTTACTCATAACACTCATGAAGGCTCTAATTTACCTGTTACAGTTTATTAGTTATAAATAAAACAAAACCCCAGCTATCGCAGAATTCTGTACATTATACTTAGTCTACCCAGGCAAAGGTTTGCTCTCTCTCTTTCAGATTTACTTCTGCCAATCATGAACCCAAGTCAGAGAAGTCTTTAATATCATTCATTTCTAATTTAAAAATGTGTTCACTCTTTCTGTTCTACTTGCATTTTAGTAATATTTTTATTTGCAGTCAAAAGACATAATAAATTCTTTAAATTATAAAAATTTTTATGAGCCATATGAAAATGCTGTCTCTGTAGGAAGAAAACGGCATAATATTGGCAATTTCATAAGGTTCAGCCAAACAGACAAGCTTTAGAGACTGCTGATCGCGAGACCCTGGTAGCAATTTTCTGGACCCTAGATTGCTGCCCTCTAAGTTAGCAAGCTTGGGAAAAAATTCCCGTCTACAATCGTATACTTTTCTAAACAAACCAAACATACTTTCGACATCAATCAAAATAAAAGGCACATACTGAAAAGAGTCCTGGTTTACCTTTATTACCTTTTTATGGTAGTATAAGTTGTGAAATAGTAAGATGTTAGCCTGATTGTGTAGATAAAAAGGGGGAAATACTTTGAAATAGGCATGGTTAATGGTTCCTTTTTAAAAGCAGAGTCTAATTATAGGCACAAACACAGTGAGACACAAGGCATCCATCAGCCTCAGAAAAAGGTTTCTAGTCTGAGTATTGACATGCAAGAGAGTGGTAGAGCTCGTGATAATGGAGCAGCCTGACTTCTGGAGCGGTGTTTTTACCTGGGACTTCACAGATGCGTGTGAGCTTTCCAAAGAGAAAATAACAGGTCAAAAATGACCAGATATCTGGAGTTCACAGGCACTATTTTTTCTAGGCAAAGATGTGGAATTTTCCTATAGGTCACTAGATTGCACTAGCTTTAACTTCAGACAACTCTCAATTATTTGTGGAATATCCCATTTGTAGCACTATTTTTAATTCTTGCCTGGTATTTACCTAATCACTGATGTACTTCTGAACTGGCTCCCCTTCCTGGATAGCCACCAACATGGGTTCAAGGAGTAACAGCTTAAATAAATTCAAATTAAGAAAGCAAATCTTCCCTCCTTACAAGTGTATAACAACTCTTAATGTTTTGAATTTTTTTATTATGTTAGATCCTTTGTGACTCTATATTACTTCACTAAGGATGTGATTTACCATCTTTATTTTGAATGTTCTAATTCAACATTCCAAATGTTTACTTAATACCTTCAAAAATGCATGTGGATTTGAGGCATACTTAGTAACTGGTAGATATCATAGCATAAGTTTAATACTGCTTGGTTTAGATTATAATCATGGCTTACTGAAATAAAACAGTAAACTTCCACACTCTTCAGTCTCATAAAAATCGGAACAAAAATTCTTAATAAAAATAGCTGAATATAGGTAATATTACCAAGAACTATATTTAAAATGTAAAACAAAATCAAAAGAAATAAAAAAGAAACCTAACACTGATTAAACTATAGTTCATTGAAGTTATTGATTAAACCACAGTTCATATCAAATGAGAAGGATTCTTTCTAACTCACAGAATATTTTCATATTTAAGTATTTCATGAGTTTGTCCTCAATCTGGGTTTTCATACTTTTGAATTTAAAAACCCTGGCACTGGCAGATTTTTTGTGTGTTCGGCTAAGAAACAAGGCAAAAATCTTCCTGAGGGGGAATCTTTACAGGTTCATACTTTGAAAGCCCTCTTGGAGGCAGAGCCTGGTACCTGGGACAGAGAGAAATGTGTGGAATTGCTTGCAGGAGACAGAAGAGAAATTCCTTTGTGATATGGTTTGGTTTTCATGTTCGAGGTTGGGGGCAATGCTAGAAAGACATGGGGGAAACACACAAGCTTTGTGAAGCTGTGTGCTGTGTTATATGTTGTTACAGGCTGAGTTGCCCCCCCCTTCATATGTTAAAGTCCTATAGTGCAGTACATAAGAGAATGCGACCTTATTTGCAGATAGCGTCTTTACATCATAAGTTAAGTTAAAATGAGGTCATTAGGATGGGTCCTATTCCAATACTACTGGTGTCCTTATGAAAAGGAGACATTTGGACACAGAAATGCATGCAGTCATGAACAATCCCTATTTCATTTTTTTTAAGATTTCATTTATTTATTTTTAGGAGGGAAGGGAGGGAGAAAGAGAGAGAGAAACATCAACGTGCAGTTGCTGGGGGCCATGGCCTGCAGCCTAGGCATGTGCCCTGACTGGGAATCAAACCTGCGATGCTTTGGTTTGCAGCCCGCATTCAACCCACTGAGCTATGCCAGCCAAGGAACAATGCATATTTCAAAATGTCATGCATACCTGAAGATGGCCATCTACAGATCTTTCCCTCATAGTTGTCAGAAGAAGCCAACCTTGCCAACATCTTGGTCCTGGACTTCTAGCCTTCAGAATTGCGAGACAATAAATTTCTGTTGTTTAAGACATTTAGATCATAGTCCTTTGTTATGGCAGCTCTGGCCTGGCATAGGAGTGTCAAACCCTGGCCCATCTCCATAACAAAATCTTCAGTGAAATCTGCATTGCACATTCATTCTTTTAGTGCAAAGGAATTATTTCTGGGAAATATAAAGAGTTTCTGAATCGTGGATATTCGTGAGTGTGTGATAAAGAAATACAAACTGACGGCTGACACCTGAAGTATTCTGCTTTCTCCTTACCTCATAATGTACTATGAAACTGCATAATTGAAAGTAAATTATGTAGCCTCTTCTAATCGTCCTATTCTTTGTACCCACATTTCTTATCCCCCTTTCTAAGTTACATGCTTTCTACTTATGCAGCACCATGTAGTAGAAAGAGTCTGAAATTTAAAAGTAGTCAAATGAGTATTTAAATGCCAACTCTGCCACTTATAAGTTACTTAGATTCTCTGAGCCACAGTTTTATGATGTATAAAACAATGGTAAAACTTGTAAAACATCCTTTTAAAAATTAACAAATTGAATCCAGCAATACTTTAAAAGCATATTATGACCAACTGAGGATTATTTCCAGAATGCAAAGATGGCTTGATCCTAGGAAGTCAAATAATTAAATTCATTATCTTAAGATGTCAATGGATAAAAATAACATACCCATCTAAATAAATACACAAAAAGGATTTAACAAAATTCTATAAAAGTCCAGGATAAAAAAGTCTTAGTAAAACAAGAATAGGACAACAGTTTCTTACAATGATTTGAAAACCTGTCATATATCAGCATTTAGTATGCTGCTCAATGATAGGGAGTAGAGCCATCTCTATTAGAACCAGTATAATAAAAGGATGCCTCTTAACATCTTTCTGGAAATAGAAGCAATGAAATCATTAACCAGGGGAGAGATTATAAATATTAAAGGTAAGGTAGCAAATCTATCATATGACTGTTTACTTATACAATACAAAAGGATGCAGATGAAATTCAACTACAGATATTAGGGAAGTTAAAAATATGGCTAGTTACAAAATTAAGACATGCAACTCAATTCTTTTCCTAGATAATAACCTTTGGAAATCTGGAAGTAAGAAACTATTTCATTCACAATACAACCAAAATATAAATGCCAAAGGAAAAATATTTAAGATATATAATGTATTTATTTAAAAGTTACAAAATTTACTAAGGAGAATAAAGAATATGTGAATAAATTGATACACCATGCATCTTACATGAAACCCCAATGTTGGAGAGATTTCAGGTTTCTCAAAATTAATGTATAAATGTAACAAAATCACGTGCATTTTAGTATGAGTTAAATGTACAAAGACAGCTGACTTTGAATCCCAGATCCATTTCTTACTAACTATGAGGCATTGGACAAGTAACTTAACCTCACTGAGCTTGTTTATGCAGCTTTAAAATAGTCATCAGAGAATATCTAGCCCTGGCCAGCTGGCTCAGTTTGTTGGAGCATTGTCCCATACACCAAAAGGTTGAGGGTTCAATTCTGTTTGAGGGTACATACCTAGGTTGCAGGTTCAGTCCTTGATTGGGGCACATATGGGAGTCAGCTGATCAATGTTTCTTCCGCACATCAATGTTTGTCTCTCTCTTCCCCACCCTTTCTCTTTAAAATTAATAAACATACCCTTGAGTGAGGATTTAAAAAACAAAAAAGAATATCTATCCTGTAAAATTGCTGGGGAGATTAAATAAAACAGTGTATGTAAAATTTAGCACTAGGCCTATACTCTAGTTAGAGATTAATAATTTGGAATATTTTAATTATTATTATTTTACCCTGAGCAGGGGTTTTAAATACTTTCTATAAAGGTCAATATGGTAAATATTTATGACTGGTGGCAACTTTAATGTATCAAAAAGCTTAAAGTATGTATTTTCTTTACCAAGAAATTCTATTTTTAGGAGTATTTTCTAAAAATATAATTGGAGACATTCTCATATGTTTGAATACATGTTTATTAATGGATATTTATAATATTGAAAAAATAAATAATTACTTAAATGTCTAACCATAAAGGATAGTTAAACAAATAACAGTGTCTCTATACAAGGGAATCATATGCAAGTATTAAAAATAAAGAACAAAATAAAGAAACAGACTCATAGACACAGGAAACAAACTGAAGGTTGCCAGAGGGGAGGTGAGCTGGGAGGCTGGGTGAGAAAAGTGAAGGCCTTTTGAAGCACGAACTGGCAGAGACGAACGTTTCATGGTAATGCAAAGCATGGCATAGGGAATACAGTCAATAACATTGTAATAACTATGTATGGTGCCGGGGGGTACTTGACATATCATGGGGATTGCTTTGTAAGGGATATGATTGTCTAACCACTATGCCATACAACACAAACTAATACAAAAAAAAATTGAATGCAAACTGTAATTGAAAAATAAAATTTAAAAATGATAGATTATAAACTGCCTTTTTCAATTGGAAAACAGTGTCATCAATAATTTATAAAGGGAGCTGAAGGAAAAGCCAGGGTAATGACTCAGCATTTAGAAAACTTTGTCCTGGAATAAATCTATGTCTCTCAATGAAAGGCTGGGCACCACTTTCAGTGGATACAACAGAAGAAAAACACCAACCACAAAGTACATTAGAATACTGACAGTCTACCAAGAAGAAATTCCTTCATTTTTAGGAATGCACTTTTTCAAAATCTTTTTTAAATGTTGATATCCAATGCAATTTGTTTTTAGATTCCCCTGTTATATTTAAAGAGCCAACAGTCCATTTAAGGCTAATGAAAAACACATGGAATTCTCGAGCAGCATTATCTTTTCCTGGGAAGGTCCCTCAGTGGTCCAATCTTTCTTTTTCTTTCTTTTATTTTCTCTTCTTTTCTTTTCTTTCTTTCTTCCTTCCATCCTTCTTTTTTTCTTCTTTCCTTCCTTTCTCCCTTTCTCTCTCCCTCTCCCTCTCTCTCTCTCTTTCTCTCAAAGAGTTCTTCTTTACCTTATTCATTTTATTATCAACAATTATTTATGGTGCTCTATGTCAGTTAACGTTCCATATTGTGGAATAAAACTATGAACTTCTCTTTTCTTTTGAGAAACTTTACATCCTACTCATAGAAATCAGAAAGCCCCAGGACAGATTTCCATTTTATAGAAGTAAATTTAACAGATGTAGTTATCTTATTGAAAGACTGTCTGGTCTAAATACTTTCAAAATTCATCCCCAGTAAGCAGTCCTTGGTGGTTTTAAAAAATCCAAGTCTTCTAGAAATATTCATAGTTGTGTGTGAGTACTTCAAAACAATCACAAAGTGTTCCAGAGTAGCAGCTAGTGTGAGTTTTAGGCGTGAATGTTATAGTTTTCGGAGTAACTAGGGAGTACTCTTGGATCTCTCTCCCTTTCTCTCTCTCTCTCTCTCTCTCGCATACACACAGGCACAGACACACACACCCATCCAAGGAACATTAATTCTCAGAAATATTCAGTTAAATGAGCAGGGAAGCATATTTCTGACTGTCCCCTCCTTCTCTTATTTGTAAGTTGTTTTTTTCATCATGGAGATTGAACTTCACTGTAATTCTGGGAGAAGAAAATGTTCAGTAGTTGAGACATATTTCTCAAACCTCTTAAGCTCTCAAATTTCTAGTAAAAATCCTTTCAAATTGTTAGATACAGACTATTCTGAAGACTCAAATTTGATGACGATTATTTGTGTGAGTGCAGGTGGTAGGGGGCAGGGGACTCTCTCAGGTACATGCATGTGGTGAAGGGGAACAGCCCTTTACTTCACTGGATGTGAAAGGGAAGTAAGCAAATTTTAGAAAGGAAATAGTTGAGGGGATGGAAAGGCAAGGTGAAAGTCGGCAACTGCATTTTTTTTCTGTGTGGGGAAAAAGCATTATTTTGAGATTAAATTACTTTAGACTTGGCTACAATACACTAAGTGTAATAAGCTTCACTTGGGGAATCAGCTAGGCTTTCTCTCGGCCAGATTGCACAACTCTAGGCACAACATTCACGCGTGTTTCATATGAAGAGCATCCCCTAGAGCACAGTGCTATTTACATGGATTACAATGGGAGTGATGCCCTCTGGAGTTGTGTACATGGCAGGCAGTGGCAGCCAGTTGCCTTTGGAATAGCAATAATTTTAATTCTCATGTAAATTATTTGTAATTTTATTTTCTTTGTAGAGTCATCTACAATCAACCTTCTCCTTAAGCTGATACTAAGTCAAATGTTATTTCACAAAGTTTTCACAGGACTCTTCATACTATCAAAAGTTGGTTGGCTTATTTGTTAGTTTCCCCTCTTACATCTGAGCCCTGATCTCTTTAACCTTGGTACCACAGTTGTCCAATTTCTTTATGCACGATGTATGCTGAGCACTTTTGGTTTGGGAAAGATTTTGTCAAAACTGGAAAAAATAACCCTGTAAAGTAAGTTTATCCACACCTATCCTAGTAATTTCATTGACTTTTTGGCATAATTTCCTCCGACTACATCTATTTATAACCTCAAGATGCCCTCAAATCTTTATTCTGCTGTCTGCACCCAGCTGTTTAGATGCTCTCACTTTAGAACAAGACCATCTATTTCATTTCATGTCATTTCATTTTTTTATCCTCACTCGAAGACATTTTTTCATTGCTTTTAGAGGGAGAAGGAAGAAGAAAGAGAAATATCAATCTGAGATAGAAACATCAACTTGTTACCTACTATATGCAAACAGACCAAGAATTGTCCCCACCCAGATGGAGGATCAAACCCACAGCCCAAGTATGTGCCCTGACTGGGAGTCATCCACAACCTTTCACTTAAGGAATGATGCTCCACCCAACTGAACCACACCAGCCAGGGCAACCACTTATTTTGTCGTCTAATAAATTTGTGACACTACAGACAAGTAGTATGTTACTTCTGCAAGGTAACTGGTAAGATTTGCAACCACTGGTCTCTATGGGTAAAAGACTTATAAGCAATTCTACCCGGTAGTTGTACTTGAGGCATCTCGGCAGGCCGGTTGAGTGAGATAAATACAAAGCCTTTAATGTGGGACACCTACATGGAAGGCTTCGTCGCAGAGGAATCTGTATTCAGGTGCCCCTACTAAAGTTAATGGCATTAAAAGATCTTACAAAAATTTATATCTTGATAGGCCCCCTTGAAAGCTATACTTTGCCCCAAATAACTAGATGAAGTTGTGACTAAAGTCTCCAACCTGGAGTGCCTGTGAAAATTGAGAGTGCTCCATCGTATCTTTTGTTAAGGTCCTAGCACTTGCTAATTTTGTTTTCAGTTTTATTTTATGAGAGTTCCCCATATCCTTCCCCT
The DNA here is from genome assembly GCA_004024845.1 of Tonatia bakeri. NCBI lineage: Eukaryota > Metazoa > Chordata > Mammalia > Chiroptera > Phyllostomidae > Tonatia > Tonatia bakeri. Next base: position 289,911 of record PVIA01000250.1, on the reverse strand, counting down.
TCTCTGTCCCTCTTCCCCACTGCCACTCAAACAAGTGTAACCAAGGAGAAAACAGAGACACCAGGGCACCTAGGGATTTCTTTCTAAAATCCAGCTGTCCAAAGTCGTGTGCGTCCTAGAGGTTAATTAGATGAGCACAGCTTATGGTTCGAAAGAATAAGAATTCCAAATAAATGCAATGGGTGGGTTGAAGCAAAACAAGACAGGATAATGGTAGGAAAAAGGAAAGAAAAAAAAAGAATGCAAAATGAGCAAACAGAAGTGGCAAGGCTACAAGACCTTTGGTATAATTCTTTGATGAGCAATCGTATGCATGACCTTCAGAGGAAACTTACCTATTTCATGATTTGTTGACAGGCTGGTACGTGACATTTTGACTAGAGGACCTAGTTACATTGTGAAGAGAGGACGGTACCCTTTAGGTAAGGAATACAAACAAATGTCTTCAACTCAGACATTTCTGAAAGAGCTCAAGAGACTCCTGCTGAAGTGCATGAGGGTGACATCCTGCAGCAGCTTTTGAGAAAAAAAACATAATTTAGAACCTGTGAGCTCACTGAAAATCATTTTATCCGATTTAAGGAGAAAAATGTAGCAGGTGCAATTTGATCATTTAATGTAAGAATTAGAAAAATGCAGCTACTCTAAGGAAGAGAATGTGAGACACAAAAAGGCAAAAAGAATATAAATGGAGTTTTTAAATCTCAACCTGTTTTTCAAATATATAAAAATGCCCTTGAAATTTCTCGTCCAGAAAGAAGATAAAAAAGGGGATGTTGATATTTATATTCATCTTTACCATAAAGGACATTGGATTGCTCCTGCTTCAAAGGCTTTGTTTAAGAAAAATTAGAATATTTGACAGAGATTGAAATCTCTAAGGAGGAAGTTATGAAACATCTTGAGAAAATTCAGGCTCACGAGAACAGCAGGAGTGGATGACATTTAGCAATTAACTCTGAGGAAATAAAGAAATGTGCAATAGCAAAATTGCTGATAGGTTCTGCATAAAACAGAGTAATCTATTTGGCCTTGAACAGCTGTTAAAAGTTCCTTCAAAGTCACTAGCAGTAAGCTGAACGTTTCTTCCTATCACCTATTGGGGCGGGGGAGGGTAGGATTAACACTATAGATATTTGTTAGAGGAGAAAGAGGTTTTTCTCAGGGAGTCAAATTTTGATAAAGGATCCCAAAGAAGGCTTTATAGGTTTGGCTTTGGGTCTTTGTTCTCCAAAAGTAAATGCATTCGCTGGATAAGTTTATATAGAACATAAACCTTTCCTTGAATCATCAGGTCCTGCAAGATGAACATCCTGGACATTTATGAATGAGATGCCCTAATGGGCATCTCAAAGTCTCTTGGTAAATATTTTATCTTATATAAAAGGAAATTCATTAAGAGTATGCTAGGCATTCTTTTATTAGAATAATGTTGGAGAGTTGATATCAAAGAAGAGGCATACTTTAAATGATTTAAATTCTTTTATTGCTCTTTACAAGCCCAAAGTCATTATCAGCTAGCTGAGGGTCCATTTAATCATAAGTAAATATAGTACAGCAAAACAAATATCAAAGGAAAATCAAGTTTCATACAGAGGCTCACTAAAAGTTTCTGATTGTGAAAAGTTAAAGTACTCTAAAGATTTTTTAATTATTTTGGCAAAAACCATTCCATTCCTGGAATTTTAAAGGTTTTAGCATGTGTGCTTGTGAATATTGCTGATGGGTTTAATTGTGGATTTTGATAATCAAAGGGATGTTTGTTTCCTGTAAATATGAATAAAAGTATATATTTCCATTTATAATCAATGTAACTTAATCATTACTTTCTTCTATGGTTAGACTATCAACTGTGTGGTTTTATACCAAGATTGATCTAAGAAGATTAACTCATGAACCTTTATAAGATATGAATAAAACTAAAAAGACCATTTCAATAAAGCATCTATATCAGCTGATTCCATTCCATGCTGGCCCCACCTAATCAAGATGCCAACTCTCTACTCTCTACTTAGCTACCCTTCAAAACTCTCTCAAGTTCACTCTCTAATTCACAATGATCTCTAATTCCTCTGAAGCCAAGGCACTTAAAATTTATAGCACTCATTTGGTAATTAATCATGTAATGACCTATGATATTTCTTTAATTGATATTATTTAATACCACTTTCTCTCTCCCACCCCCTCCCCCGTGTGTCTTTTTCTCTCTCTCTCCAACTCCCTCTCCCTCCCTTTTCTTTTGAACTATGTTTTAAGCTTTTATGACAGCAGGTATGCAGTATATTGCCACTTTAGACATTCACTCATGGCACACAACACTGTCTTGCATTTAATAAGTGCTTGATAAAAGTTTTTTGACTTAAAAGTGATTTTATTTTATTTTTTAATCATTCCTTATTGTTGTTCAAGTATAGTTGTCTCCATTTTTCCACCTCCATGCCCCCCCCACCCATCCCCATTTCCCACCCTCAATCTCACCCCTCTTAGGTTTTGTCCATTGGTCCTTTATATATGTTCCCTGACAATTCTTCCTCTTCCTTCCTCCATTATCCTCCTCCCTCCTCCCCTCCGATTACTGTCTGTTTGTTCATTATTTTCATGCCTCTGGTTATATTTTATTTGCTCATTTTTTTATTATGTTCCACTTATAGGTGAGATCACATGGTATTTGTCTTTCACTACCTGGCTTATTTCACTGGGCATAATGTTCTTCAGTTCCATCCATGCTGTTGTGAAGGGTACGAGCTCCCTCTTTCTTTCTGCTATGTATTCTATTGTGTTAAATGTGCCACAACTTTTTGATTCACTCATTTACTAATGAGCACTTAGGTTGCTTTCAGCATTTGGCTATTGTAAATTGTGCTGCTATGAACATTGGGGTGATAAGTTCTTTTGGATTGATGTTCCAGGATTCTAAGGGTACAATCCCAGCAGTGGAATTGCTGGGTCAAAAGGCAGATCCATGTTTAGTTTTCTGAGGAAATTCCATACTGTTTTCCACAGTGGTTGCACCAGCCTGCATTTCCACCAACAGTGCACTAGGGTTCCCTTTTCTCCACGTCATCTCCAACATTTGTTTGTTGATTTGTTTATGATGGCCATTCTGACTGGTGTGAAGTGGTATCTCACTGTGGTCTTAATTTGCCTCTCTCTGATGGCTAGTGATGCTTAGCATCCTTTCATATGTCTCTGGGCCCTCTATATGTCCTCCTCGGAGAAGTCTCTGTTCAGGTCCTTTGCCCATTTTTAATTGGATTGTTTGTCTTTCTGGAGTGGAGTCATGTGAGTTCGTTCCATATTTTGAAAATCAAACACTTGTCTGAGGTATCATTGGCAAATATATTTTCCCATATAGTTGGGTTTCCTTTTTCATTTCACTGATGTTTTCTTTAGTCATGCAGCTTTTTTTTAACATTTTTTATTGGTGTTCAAGTACAACAAGCAAGCAAACTATAGCAGAAGCTTTTTATTTTGATTAAGTCCCACTTGTTTATTCTTTCCTTGATGTCCCTTGCTCCAGGGGACATACCAGTGAAAATATTACTACATGGAATATCTGAGATTTTCCTGACTATGCTCTCTTCTAGGACTTTTATGATGTTGTGACTTATATTTAAGTTTTTATCCATCTTGAGTTTATTTTTGTGTATGGTATAAGTTGGTGGTAGGGTTTCTTTTTTTTTTTTTTTTTTGCATGTAGCTGTCCAGATCTCCCAACACCATTTGCTGAAGAGGCTATTTTTACTCCATTTTATGCTTCTGCCCCCTTTGTCAAATATTAATTGACCATAGAGACTTGGGTTTATTTTTCTCTATTCTGTTCCATTGATCGATGTGTCTGTTCTTATGCCAGTACCAGGCTATTTTGATTACAGTGGCCTTATCATATAGTTTGATTATCAGGTACTGTGATCCCTCCTACTTTATTCTTCTTTCTCAAAATTGCTGTAGCTAATCAGTGTCCTTTATGGTTCCATATAAACTTATGAAATGTTTGTTCCATATCTGTGAAATATGTCATTGGTATTTTAATAGATACTGCATTGAATCTAAAAATTGCTTTGGGTTGTATGAACATTTTGATGATGTTAATTCTTCCAATCCATGAACATGGTATATGCTTCCATTTATTTGTGTCTTCCTCAACTTCTTTCTTCAGTGTTGTGTGGTTTTCTGAGTATAGATCTTTTACATCCTTGGTTAGTTTTATTCCTAGGTACTTTATTTTTCTTGTTGCTATAGCAGGTGGGATTTTTTCCCTGATTTCTGTTTCTTGTTGGAGTCCACCCTGCCTGGTCTCAGGACGCTATAACCCCCATGACTTAGGCTGAGTGAGAGACCTCTGAACCAGGAGCCACTAAGGAGACAAAACTTATTTCCCTGGCATGAACAACACTGCCTGTTCTGTGCCTGGCCTCCTATGCTTGATCAGTTAGCCAATGATGGGTAAGATTTCCCATGGGGGGAATTGCCTAAGACAGGCATGATCATGTGGAGGCCTCAGGGAAGGGACTCGGGGCTGTGGAAATGAAGGGGTGATGGACATCAATCCCTGCCCCCTTGGCTTTGTCAAAGCCTGAGTCTTGTTCTTAGTTGTGAGAATTCCAAGTCTCGTGGCTGCCTTTGTCTCCTCTGTTGACTCAGGCCCGTGGAAATCACAGGGGCGGTGCAGCCCAGACCAGAGTCAGTGGACCCCCGGGGTAATCAGGCCTGGGACATAGAATATGCAAGATCCTGTGCGATCTGTTTCCTGGAGGATGCTATTGAATTAGAATATGAAGGCATAGGCAGGAAACAAGACTAGCTTTTTAGGTCCTGTAGTGATAATATCCCAAACTCTGCCCAGAATCCCAGCAGGAGTTCTGTCAGCACCTTTGGAAAATACCTACTTGTTTAATCTTCCCTGCCAGACTGTTAATCCACAAACTGTGTCTGTATTCTTAATAAAAAGTTTTCTCAGGCGGGGGCTCCGGGCGTTTTCCACTAGAGAGGGTGACCATGGTGCTCTCCACTAGAGAGAGTGGCCGTTTCGTTCCTATTTCCCCACAGGACTTGGTTGTCTCTGTGTATGTTTTTCTCGTGTTTTGACAAGCCATTGGCAGTGTTCCATGGTCACTGCAGGCCAGTGGCCACAACAGTTTCCGATATTTCATTGTTGGTATACAAAAATGCTTTCAATTTCTGAATATTGATTTTGAATCCTGCTGCTTTGCCAAATTCACTTATTAGGTCAAGTAGTTTTCTGATAGTGTCTATATGGTTTTCTATGTACACTATAAGAAAAATCTTGGAGGACTTCAAGAAAGATAAAGACTGCAACATAATTGTAGTTGGGGATTTGAACACCCCACTGTCAACAATAGATAGATCTTCTTAACAAAATATCAAAAAGGATATTGTGGAACTGAGCAATGCATTAGATGAAATGAACTTAACTGATATATATAGAACTATTCATCCAAAAGAAGCAAAATACACATTCTTTTCAAATTCACATAGAACATTTTCAAAGATAGACCACATGATAGGACACAAAACAAGCCTCAACAAATTCAAGAAAACTGAAATCATATCAAGTATTTTCTTGGACTACAAGGACTTGAAACTAGAAAACAACTTCAAGGAATAAACTGAAAAATATTTAAACTCACAGAGACTGAATAGCATGCTATTAAACAATGAATGGGTTAATAATGGGATCAAGGACAAAATCAAAAAGTTTCTGGAAACAAATGAAAATGAACACACCACACCCAAAAACCTATGGGTCACAATGAAGTCAGTCCTGAGAGGGAAGTTCATAGCAATACAGGTTTACTTTAAAAAGAAACATTTCAAATAAACAATCTAACCCTACATCTATAAGAACTGGAAGAACAACAACAAACAAAGCCCAGAGTGAATAGAAGGAAGGAGATAAAAAGTGATTTAAAAAAATTTAACCTCCAGTATACTGGAGGCCTGGCAGATATCTTAAAGACTTAATTAAATTGATGAGCTATGATTTGAAAGATGAGAGGTGGTAGGTAGCTAGATAGTAGGGTGTAGTGAGGCTTGGCAATATTTCAGAGATGTTGTGCCAAAAATTCATTCATCTGCTTCTTCCCAAGGTCAGGGCAACTCCTTTGGTGGAAGAAAGCATGGCAGATTCTCACTGATCATTCACCCACCTGCCTCAACAGACACCACTGTAGTATGAAAGAGTTCTGATGAGTGTATCAGCAGAGGAATACCAAGAACTTGAAGGACAAAAGTTTCATAGGTCTAAGACTTTTAGCATCACCAAGGAGAGAGAAAATGAAAACTTAAGAGTTTTCTTCTTATATCTCTGTTTTATTTTAACATCTAAGTGCTCTAATAGCCAGAATCTTAGTTATCAGCCAAGGAAGTACAGAAGTTTTCATTTACAAGCAAGTCAGAGGGAGATAGGACACTTGGGGCATGAACAGAGATTCTGAGAGAAATTTGGTATTCAACAAATTTACTTCTTTCCTCTCTTTTTACTTGTAACATCAAAACCATTTCAATATTATCTTAGACATAAAAAGAAAAAAGCCTTTTAGGAAAGTTTAAGAGTTTTACACCAAAAATATGAAATTGAATAAGGAGAAACAGGACTAAATGGCAATTGGAAGGTGAAACCTACCCCTAAATTTTAGTTCTTCTAGCATTAGCCATGAGATATATTTGTGCTTTTGCAAGATGTTAAATGTTACACAGATAGATAACCTCACTGAAAGATTCACTGGTAATTCAGTCACCAATGGTACTTAAATTCAAGGACATAGTGGGAGGAGAGCATAATCTCCATGTTCACTTTCCAGAATGCCAAGTAGATTTTGATAGAAGATATTGAATAAATGTTTGTAACTTTTAACATGTATTAAACCAGTGAAAACCACTCTAGTTTTCTGGGGAAAGGGAAGAATCATAACTATAAAAATGAATATAAAGATAAGCATAATTATATAGAATTATTTAGTTTTGTTTAGGAGTTCTTTGGAAACAAAAAAATCACTTACTAAAACATTTAACATATAATTTCAAAGGATCCAAAGACCCACAAGTGTATTTTCTCCCATAGGAGTCAATAAACATCAAATTAAAAATTGTTTTTGTGGATGAAAAGGTCAGCTACATGGAGGCTAGTGGGAAAGACTTTGAAGTTCTCCAAACATGTGGTATCTCTGCTATATCAAAGATAAGACTGTAATGCCATAGTCACTGTAAATGCTGTAGATGCAGTAAATTCACCTTGACTAAACATAGATTTGGTAGGCAGAATAATGCCCCCCACCAGTTCACATCCTAATCCCTTAAATCTGTGTATATGTTTCTTACCTGACAAAGGAGAATTAAGGCTTCAGATGGAATTACAGTTGCTAATCAGCTGACCTTCAGATATAAAAATTATCCTTAATTATCCAGGTGGGTCCCATATAATTACAAGGGTCTTTATAAGTGAAAGATGGAGGCAGGAGAGTTAGTATCAGAGTGATGCAGGTTGAGAAAGACTCAGCTGCTGGCTGATGATGGAAGGAGACCACAAGCCAAAGATTGCTGGTAGCCTGTAGAAGCTGGAGAAGGTGAGGAAACAGATTCTTTCTTAGAGCCTCTGGAAAAAACACAGCCCTGCAAACATCTTCATTTTAGCTCAGTGAAACCAATTTCAGACTCTGCCCTCCAGGACAGTGAGTTAACAAATTTATGTTTTTTTAAGGCCAAAAAAAAATGTGGTAAATTCTTTTATCAGCAAAAGAAAGCCAATACAATATTGAAGAAGAAAAGCAAAAAAAGTCTGTGGTTGCTACCCTGGGAAGCCAGAAAGATTGGTATATGAATCTTTCCTAGGGAATATTCAAAGGAAGCAGAACAAATCAACATTCCAGAATGCCTGAAGGATTTGTTATGAAACCTGTTCATTAGAAAGGAATAGTTAAATATAAGTAAAGAAATAAATAAGTAAATAAACCTAAAGTAAATCAATAGCACACTTCAATAGGCAATTATTAAACACCTGCAGCCTGTGATTCAAGGTGAAGTGCACGAGATCGATGTAGGTGGGCCAGGCCCTCCCTGAGTGCCAGGGATGAAACTTGGCCTGAAAGCTCCTTTTCTGTGGCAGAAAAGAAAGAAGCAAATGTAAAAATCAAAACAAAAAAGTGACCCATTCTAATTTTTAGCTAGTCTCTCACACATCCATATATCAGCAGATTTTCTGCCAGAGGTGAGTTACTCTACTATATAGAGGGATGGCTACACTGAAAATCAGAACAACTTACCTTCCCCCAAAAATGTACTTCCTATAAACTTAGAAATTCTAGAAGTAGTTTTTTATACTACTTTTTCTCCCCACATATCAGTCTCCTTTGTATTTCTCCTTTACTTTGCAAAACTCAACTTGACATTGGTACCTACATGGATAGGTTCTAATAAGCAAGCAAAACATATTTCTTTCCCAAAAATCCATAGACAAACATGAAGTGTCAAGGACAGATTTTTTTCCCCTATAAGTTCTGAGGACCACCTACAACAACCATGACAGCTGTGCTAATCGAAAAAGCAAACGAGGCCACAAAGGACTGTTCTTTGACCATGTAATCAATTTTCCACTCAATGCATTGTTCATTCTTGGAGACTTTAATGCCAGAATTGATTTTAACAGCCATTATAGAAATACTTAAGTCAAAGGGCTTGCAACCTTTTTTAGCATGACCAATGGAATTTTTTAAATAGATATGTGAATAAATCATTGAGTATGATTCATATGCTTTTTAAAAAAGGTTCTTTGAGTCACTGTCCAGACACATTCTTTACTAGTCAAGTGGACTAAGTGAAATCCCATACTGAGAAATAGTGCATTAGTTCAGTTTATGCTCATAAAATTACATATGAAATATTTGTGTGCCATTTCAGCAGTGCCCAGAAAAACCGATAGGTAATCAGTTAGCATATAATGGATGATCACTCTTCAACGCGAAATCTGAGGAAGAAGTTGCGTAAGCAGTCCTGATGACAGAAATGTGACCTCAATCTGTGTACAAGGCAGACGTTTGAAACCTCAGAATGAGGAGAGATAATAAAAAAAATAATTCATTGCTGCTCAAGATGACCAAGTTAGGAGTTCTTCCACATGAAATAAAATGTTGAAAGAATTAATTAAATGACTTTATGTATTTTTAAAACATCAAAAAAACAAGATAAACTAACTAAAATCCTTTATTTGTATATCCTCTAATAGGAGCTACTTAGGGCATCTATGTGTACAAATGAAAATGTACATAAAATAAGATCTAAGCCATAATTACCATAAACAACAAGCAATCTATCAGAAAGGGCTACAGATTTACAGACATCTTACATGTGAAAGCTTAAACATGATAGTACAGCTTTTAATTTGTACTCTCATGGTAGAACAATTTCTGATAAATGAGGATATATTTAAATCATCACAAAATGAGAATACCCAATAAGAAATTGTTTTGTCCAGAATTTTACAACTGTGTTGAGTTCATATTTGACTGAACCGATACAGAATTCAAACCACATGATTGGAACATTGATAGCCAAACCCCAGATTAGGATCCCTCAACCTTACTGTTGTGCAGACATTCACCAGCTTCCAAAAGACCTGTGGTCCTCCACTCTGCAGTCTGTCAGGACTCCAACACCGTCACCACAGGGAGTATGCAGAGAGTTTGTTTAGCAGGCAGTTGTTGTCCGTGAAACGAACAGTGTTATTATAGCATAAGCAAGCATCCATCAGAGTTCTCAGCACTGCACCTGCCCTTAGGGAGATGTCCTTACGTGTGACAAGGTGCCTGTTTGATACAGACATAGGAACAATCAGCATTTATCTGGAGTTCTGCATGCATCACAAAAGCACAGCTTTAATTCCATTTTTGGTTTCAACTAGGAACAAAGAAAGTGGGCAAAGAATGAATGATGCCTTTTCTCATCTTTGTTCAATGTCAGTGGTGAGCACCATTCATTCATCTTTGAGCTGAATGTGCCTTCTTTCCAGGTTTCCTATTCATAAAAACAAGGCAGAAAACACTTCCAGTGTAAAATAAATACAGTTTTATTCCAGGGAGATGTAGAGTTAAATTCCCTGAAAACGTTTATTTTTAACATGGCATAACCCCATGAGGAGAAAAACAGTATGTTTATTGACTTAATAGTCAATAAAAACTCACAAGCTGAATGTACAAGTTGAATGAACTTGTATTTGATATTGTGAAAGTTAGTGATATTTAAAGTTCGTTAAAAGTCATTTATAGAACATATTAAATAAAAATTTCAGGGAAGGAAATAGTTTGAATTACTTTCTCTCTGAAGATCAAGAGAATAAGTCAACTTGACTGATAATATTAGGTGATTTAGAGTCATGAGAAAGATCTATTAGAGCATGCATTAAAAATGGCATCGCACCCCTCCATAGACCCCTTACTGACACAGGAAGCAATCTCAAACTGAGAATTCCCAGCACTCTTCAAGGGAGCTTGTTTGGTTATTTTTAGCCTTACCCCTGACTCTGTAAACAAAAGACATTTGGAAGCTACCTCATCTTCATTTGAGACAAAATATGGACTTCAAAAATCAAACATACATTCTTCTTATACAATATTTTCCTTGCATTCTGATTGTCATTTTCACCCTTACAGGGAAAGTATACTTTTGACTTCATCTGCAGAATACCAAATATAGATTCAACCATGAATTTTTAAAACTATTTAGTAGATTGCCGAAGTATCTAAATGGCAATAATGCACATTTCTACATTGAGTGGAGATATTTTGGATAGAATGGGTTAAGTGCTCTTGTTCTTAATAACATTAAAAATAATTTGTATACACTGACCTATATTTTAGGAGCTTCAATACATACATACTAGAAATTTTAAGACTACGGATGTCAAAAATCTTCAGGATAGCTATTAACAGTGTTCTCAAAAACTCTTTGTCAGTCAGGTGGTTAGGAGTTGAACGTTTTATTTCTAAATGAGAAAAAACAAGCATCAGTGATATATAAACTAAGTTTTAAATTTTCTTAGTTTTTTCTATAAGCAGGCAAATCCCCAATTTTTCTTAGAGAAGCCTGCCTGTATTATAGTGTTCCATGCACTGGTAAGGACAAATACAGCGTGATACTTGAGCTACTGTTAGGAAATGGAATACAATTAAAGATACAAAAGCTGACCCTTAATTCATTCCTCAAGTTGACTCTGCACTTCTTACTCTTTAGTAAACAAATTCCTATAGATAAGATCACCCATTCACAAATGTAACGTTTTTTGGTAAATAACATTTTGTATTCAACAATAATTGCTTTGCAATGCCCTATATAGTATCAGCACTTTCCATATATGATGTTATTAATCCTCACAACTCTATGAGATGTGCTATCATTTTCACTGGGCAGATGAAGAAATTGAAGCCCAGCGAGGTGAATTAATTGCTCAGTCTCACAGCCAGGAAATGGTAAAGTTGCCATTCGAATCCTGCCCATTGAGCTCCTGAGTCCACCCTTATAATTCCAGTGCTTTGCTGCCCCTGAGCATTCTTTCTTTTATGGGCAGGTCTTTCTCCTGCTTTTGTCATTCATGGCTACCTAAAGCCATTTAAATATCAGTTAACTTCCAAAGGAGATCCCATTAAAGAGCACCCAGTTCAAACTCTTGCCCCATCTCAAAGTGCTCTCTCCTACCATGAACAGACCCACTCCACCTCTCTCATTTCTTGCTTAACCAAGTCACTTAAGTACACTTGTATCAGTCACTTAAGTACATCTTATGTTTGCCCTGTATGAGCTTGACTTTGAAAGAAATAACATTTACTGGTATATAATCCAAGAAATATAAATAGAGACAAAAACATGTATTTTCCCATCCCTGTAGTCTGTAGTTTGGAATGAACCTAGAAGAAATGAGAGATTTGTTCATTTTCCTTTCTTATGACTCTCATTTTGAAATGATCGTTTTGTTTTTGTTTTAAACCACAATCTGGTCGTGAGGCTCACCATCTTCCAAGTTGACATGAGCAGAGCAGGGAAGGAAGGGAGATACTCCCAAAGACCGCCCAAAATTTGTGTCACACCGGAGTCAAAAAGGGCCCATATTTTCTCTCATTTTTGACCAGAAATGACCATTTCTGACCATTTCTCTCATTTGTCCTTCCTTGCTGGGATGTGGAAGGAAAGAGTGGTGAACAGTCCAGCTTCAGGCACATGCCTGGGCAGCATGAAGCCTGAAGGGTCTCACATGTAAGTCAGCAATGAGTAGCGCTCTACTGGGCAAGCATTAGAATAATGCAAAAACTCGACCTACTTTAGAAAAATGTTTAAGAAAACGCATGCTGCACCTCAAGAGTGTGAGGGGAAATGGGGTTCCTCCAACCTGGGCCAGCCATGCCCACTTGCCTGCGCCCCTCAGATCTCACTGTAAACTCTTTCTTACTTCTCTAATCCCTCAACCGAAGTTCCCCCCTTTTCTTCTCATGTTTTTGTCTTCAACCCATGAGATATAGACAGCACAAAAAAACATGTAAATCCCTGGAGCAGGAAATCAACACATTTTGACTAAAAACGTTAGTCCCAGTTCATATATTATTGAAAACGTCATTGCAAAAGGGAGGGCAGCCGGGTGTGGCTTCCTCCGGCTTGGGAGAGGCAGAGACTGGGTGGGGGTTGCTCTACCTGCTGGGTACAAGCAGGACAGGTTAGAAGAGCACTTCCCTCGAGGCAGAGCAGTCGGTTCAGCTGTCTAGGCGTGCACCAGGCACCCTGCACAATTGCGTGGGCTGCCCAGCCAGAGCTTCAGACCCAGGGCAAGCAGACTGAGTCGCTGAACTATGCCGGCTTCCTAAACAAGCTCTCGGCGATCTGCACAGACACCGACTCCCTGCACTGGTCAGCTTCAGCCCTCATTTGCTCAAACCAACCAGACCGGAGCCACACAGATAGAAAGGAAGTATTTGTCCCCCTCTAAAGTACCTGACTACGATCCTGAAGAAGGGGTCGTGATTGATCACACCTACAAATTGGATATGTCTATAAGAAATAGGTAAACAGTCATCTTTTTAAAATTCGGTTTCTCCTAAGTTTTAACTTCACTGCCTTAATCTTTCACTGTAAAATGTTTTCTCATGAATGTATGAACTCCTTTGATATTAACGTGCTTAACAAACTAATGGAAAAAAATCATTCTGTTAAAGAACTACAAACACAGAAAGTGCACAATAAAACTTCATAATCCTTAAGTAAAGGCTTGTTACAAGAAAAAGTAGAATATATTTAATTGCTCTACTGTTTTTGAAAATAGTAATTTTGGTTGTGAGAAATCTCTGAAATGCCTAAAATACTTTTACTTAACTTGATTTTTGCTTAGCATATCCTTTTCCTCCTGCATTAGATTATTAATATTAAATTGTTAGACAAATTTTAAATGAATTTTTCAATTTCTTAAATATTGGGGTGAAATCATATGATATCTATCCTAACTACTTTATACAATAGTAATTATATAAAAATCATTCAGATTTTTTAAAAAAGAATCATATGTTTAAATTATAACCACAATGTCAGCTGTGATTACTTTTATTTGGAATATAATGTGATAGTTGTGAAAATTATAAAGTATAAAATCTTTCACCTGAAAATGTTCTCTTGAATTTATAAAATAGTCAAATTAAGAATTCATCTAATTGTGTAGTATTTATTTTTCTCATATGATTATCTAAATCGTCTAGCTCTTATGAGGCAGAAATGCTTTACTTTTTAATTTGAGAAGATAACATTATTAAAAATCAAACAAATAACCCTTTGCAACATCTCTGCTGCTTTTGAAATCTTCAGCAAAAATATCCAAATTTATATTTTAAAAAGCCACCAGATTGTAATGTCTGACAGTTTAGTGGACAGGGTTATATATTTTTATATAATATATAATAATATAAATATTATATATATTTCTCCCATGCATGAGATATTTAATAATCACAGAAACATAAATCCTACTTTCATCATCCTAGTAAGCTTTATGCCACATCCCCTGACCTTTCATCGCACGAGGTTGCACTAACCTTCCTTTGCTATGGTTTCTTACTCCAAAAATCCTAAATAGCAGGAAGCTTTGCTCATTATTACACAGAATATATAACAGAATCCACCTAAACCCTGAATTGACAGGTGGCTTGCCTCAGTTTCACACGCCTTTACATTTTTTCCTCTGACAGGAGACTTCCAAAGAATATAGAATGAGAAATCACCCCAAACTTCAAATTGCCTTACTATTTCCTATAATTTAAATAACTTGAAAATAAAGATCTAGCAAGAAATTTTACTTAAAAAAAATTGAAGAAAACACAAATAGCGCTTTATTTCAGCCTTTGGTTTGCTTTCTATTTTAACTCTTCCATATCCAACCCCCACTCTAAAAAGTAAGCAGCAAAACATAGATGTCTCCTTTTTAAATGATCAAGTGACTGTGTTTCCTCTTTCATGCCCAACTGTTTCTTCAAGTTCATCCGTGGATTCTGACTTTCCTACTTAGTACACTTATTAAAATTGCAGAGGGATTCTCTCCTGATGCAGACTGCCCCCACATGGCTCTATCACTGACCCACTATCCTACAGGAGAGTTGGCATCCGGAACACCTTTCCATGTCTCTCCAGTCCATCAGATCCCCATCATTCTCTAATCACACATGAGAGCATCGCTTTTCCATCTCAACTAATAACTTATGTTTGGATTTAATTCCATACTATTTTAACTCTGAAATGTTGGCAGTTTGTATAAAAAGCTATGTACATGAAGTGTTCTTGTGTAGATAATACATGGGAAAAACTGTGCAGTAGCTACGCAGCCAAACCAGAGATAAGTGTAAGAGTGCATCGTCCAAAAAGAACTGAGAACATCCGTCCATTCTGCCCAACTTCCAATCGATATCTTCACTCCAGACTATGTAAGTCTCCATTACCTGTAAAGAGGAACATTGCTGGCTGACCAAAAGATATTATTTTGATGATATACACAAATATTTGAAAAGGATGTGCTTGTAACACACCATTGCCCAAACTATGAAGAGCTCCCTTCTGTGAATAAAGACACTTAGCAATCCTATCAGCTGCTTTGTTATTATGCTAAATCATTTCTGCTACCTTCTAATGGATCAGTTAAAATTATTTTCATTTTTATCTAGCCAGCAAATTTTAACTCCTCTTTATAAATGAGACACTACCTATGTGACTTCATAAGAATAGTATCACGACAGTTTTGGAGCAGATAATTTCCTAATGTTAATTATAGGACACCAAGATTTCTGATTGATTGCAAGCTTTATTTGGCGAAAATACACATCTGTATAGGAATTCAAGTACAGTAATTCAACATAAATCTGTGTTTGCTGTCTCAAAGTGTTAGAATTTCTTATCTCTTTACTTATATGGGTGCTATAAATTTTACTTTGAAAGGTACAGGTACTCTTTTTCATACAAATGAGGTCATTATTGATTGGCCTAGGAAATGGACTCCTGAGTGTTCATTTAAATTCCATTCCCTTAGGAAAGTAACATTTTTGTAACAATAATAAAAATAAAATATTTTAAATACAGAGTTGTATGTTTCCCCCCTTTGTTATTTTCTGAAAGTCTCTTACACATAGTTTAATAGTTGGATTTAGTTTTTTAAAAACTTAAGATGCCATGTGTCAAAAAATCAATTTTTGCTAGTAGTATCATAATATCAATTTCCTTGGCAGAGTTGCTGAAAAGAGTTTTTATTAACTCTGAATCTAACTTACTAAGAAAAATTAGTGATATTAGCAAGTGGGCTGTACTATGCAAATCCCTGAGACAGAACAACAATGGCTCCCTCCTCACAGGATCAGATGTGAAACATATTTGAACCGTCTGAAATGAAGTGCTCTGTTCCTTACCAGGAGATTTTGACTTGAAAACAGCCTCAAATGACATCAATGTTAATTCAACGTCTTTACCACTACCCTGAGTTTAAGTTATTCTTCTCCATTTCTTCAAAAAAAATCTGAGACTACTACATTTGGAACTAAAATAAAATGTCCTTTTCTTCTTGCCATTTCACCAAATGCAGGCTTACATTGACTTGACCTAGTAAACTTCCTCTTAGGCCTTTACTCTAGGTCCTTTATCTGTAAGAACCTAGGTTATGGGAAAACCCTGGTCTAATGGAAATCACTTGACTTACTATTATGCTACATTAATTTACTTGGCCTCATCAATGTGCCTGCTGATGGCAAATCTCTTTTTGTGCTGAGTTATCAGTCTCTACCAGATGGACATTTTTACATTATTTTCTTTTATCTTTTCTTGTTGCTCATTCTTCCAAAATTATTTTTATTCACTCTCTGAATTTCCAAAATGTGTTGCCACAGCCTCCATGAAAGCATTCCTTTTGGAATGCAAACATTACCTGGTGAACATATAAGGATACTCTTTTTAAATTCCTTGTAAAACGCGAGGACGGGCCTCCCATGAATCTGTCTCAGCACTGTGGTCGGAGTGTGACGTCAGAGCACCGACCCTGCTACCTCTCAGCCTGGGCTCCTCTGAGACTCCCTGTAACACTCAGGATAAAGTGCCAAGCTTGTCGCTATAAAAGAAAGGCCATTCAGAAACATGACCTTCTGTTACTCCTGACTTAACACTGTGCCATCATTTCTCTTTGCATCTTAATAATTCCCACAGCTTACCATTCGTAACCACTGCAGGTTAGCACTGCAGGCCCTAAACCCATACGCTGTTTTCTAGAAGCAGAACGTCCTCCCTGAACTCCATCCTCACCAAGGTTTTATAATTAATTTCTATGGATCAGCTTAAAGATTCTACTCAAACGTCATTAACTATCGGCAACCTTAACCAATTCTTTCCCACAAGGCACAGTTACTCACTCCATCCTTTGTAGTTCCTCAGCAATATATAAATGAGAGTATTGTGTTACTCGTAATGTTAGTTGCAATTATTCAGCATGTTGTTCTCTCATATTTTTATTGTGATTTCTATTAAGTCATTAATCTACATTGCTTCAACAGCTAACTAACATAGTGCTTGATACAGAATAGCCACTCAGGTCCTAGAGGAGGGTAAGGATCAGATATGCCAACATCATTTTAGACCGCAGCTTCCACTGCCAAATCATCCTTCTTGGTTCCTTTCTTCTTTCAGCCAACAAATAAGTATCGAGTGAAAATTTATGAAGAATATTTATTTCTTCTATAATTGATGGATATGGAACCTCTTTAGACCAGGCCTACATCCCCTCCTCCTGGGCGCTGATTTTTAGTCTTTCAATTGGTTACTCTTATGACTTGAAATAACAAGAAAATAGCTTTATTTCTCAATTCCTCAGTAAGCCAGTTAGCTGGCTCCCTCCAGTGAGTGAATAAGGATGCCAGACCGCCTTTCCCTACTCCTTTCTTTCAACTCTTAAATTCAGCCTTATGCACTTTCTCTTTAATAAGCATAATGGCATTTATGTTCTGTAATGTAAAGCATAATTGTCCCTCAGCATTTCTGTATATACAAAATATTAGCAGCTATATGGTTAGGACTCTGTAAATATTACATACCGCATAATGTGCTATAATTGTATTCCTTTTGGTATGCAGATTTATTGTTTTGCTTTGTTTTATCTGGTTCTGCGTTGTTTTATTTTTCTCTGATTACTTGCCATTTCTTTTATTGATTGCCTTTGTTGCATCCTTAAATTGCTCCAAATTCCTAAGAATAATATTAAATCTCTGGGATTCCACCCTTTCCCAGAACTTTCTGCTCAGCCTGCTCCCTTCTGGACTCACTGCTCTCCAGGCCTGCTGTACCGCTGACATTTGTAGTCGCCCTACAAAAACCTCCTCGATTCTATCACCTTTTCTTCTAGTTTAAATGCCCAACATCTGTCTTCCAGTAGCTTCCAAAGGAAGAGGGATATATCTGCATGCTTTCCGGACGTGAAAATGTCTTTTTCAGCTTCCAGTTTGATCAAGAGATTAACTGAGTATGCAATTCTAGATTAAACCATTATTTCTCAAGCTTTCAAAGTTATTGCTGTATTAATTTCTAGCATCCAATTATACAGATGTGCAGTTGATGCTAATCTGTTATTTGTTGCTTTATAGACGAACTCTTTGTTTCTTTTAAGGAGCATTTTAAGTCATTAAATTATCGTTTGTGTTGTGAAAACTTCACAGTTACGAGTCTAGATCTTTTTTCACACTTTCTGCTGGGGCATTGACCCTTCTGTTTAAGGAAACTATCTTTCATTACATTTTTGATGCTGCTATTAGTTGAGTGTTGGCCCACCTCTGTTGTTACATATATATTATACATGTCATATATGCATTATAAGTTACATGCGTCATATATGTTATAGATATACAATCTATGTAATATCTTTCTTCTCTTTGCTCTTTTAATCTCTTTCCTAAGTGATTCCCTTGCCTTTATTTGTCAAAGCTTGTATTAAAATTCTAATTTCTATAACCATATTGCATTTTCAAGGTATTGCTTCATTTAGAGTCACCAGTTTGAATAAAAAATAAATAATCAAATAATAAATCCAGTTAGATGTTACCATTTAGTGTAATAAAACATAACAATATTTTATAAAGCAAAGGAAATTTCTCAACTTAAAGTATAAGTGGAAAGATCATCAGTCATACTGACTATGTGTTAATTTGCTGTTACTAAACAGCAATAGACTAAAGACTGATAAAGTAAAAGTAAAATCAGGATTATTTAGCCTTACAGTCAGAATTTTAATGCAGTAAATACATTGGGAATGTGTTTCTGCCCTCATACTTATTTTCTTCATCTAAAAAATGAAAATTAAATATAGTGTAGCTCATAATTTATGGGAAAATCTGTATTTTTGTGGAATTAAAGATTTAAAAAAGATTTCATCATTATTTTACTTGAACTACACTATTATATGCATGATACCAAGCTTAAAAAACTTTGCAAACCTTATAGTCACCAAATGAGAAATACTGCTTGGATATTGAACTAGCACTAAGTAAAAAAAGTTATAAAATTCTAGTGGCTCTGAAGCTAAAATTTCTATGATGCTTCATTATGTAGTTCCGTGTACACTAACTTATACAATAAGGAATCCATTCAAATCCAACTTTATTTCATTGTTACTTTGTACCTGTTTAAAAACTTGCTCTTTCTAAAAAAATAAGAAGAAGAAAGTGAAACCAGAGAAACAAAAGAATTCTGATTAGATTACAATTCAAGCCAGGTTCCCAGAAGTCAACACTGATTTTTTTTTAATTATATTCAGTACAAAAAAAAATAGATAATGTGATCCCTATTTACAGTAGTTCATCTTGGCCTTTAATCATTTGTTTATCCACGGCAGTATTGATTGCTGCCCCAGCCAGGAGAGCGGCAATGACACAGAGGGAGGAAGGGAAGCAGTGTAATTCTGTGCCGTCGGCTGTTCCCTAAGATGAAACTATAATTCACAAAGTGATAGATAACAGAAGGTAATTTTATGGTTACTAAGAATGAGTTTGCATTTGTTTGTGTAGTTACTATATAAATTTATAGATGCATTTTGTTTGTATCGCATTTTAAATTTTAGTGGCTGAGCAGGGAGAGGATTGAAGGAGTGCGAGGAGTATGTTCATGAACTTCTTTAGCAGCCACTTGTAAAGGTGGACTGTAATTCAACATGAAATAGGTTCCGAATGTTCCCACAAACTCATTATAAATCAAGCTGCTTGGAAGGTATGGTGTTATTAAGTTTGTTTTTTTGATTTTCTCTTGCCCTTCCTCCATCATCTTATCTAGAGGAAGAGTTTAAAAAGCAGGAAAAGTAATTCAGCAAGGACCCTCTTCTAGTGGCTGAAATAAAAAGAGTCTTGTTAGATACATTTCACCATAAATGCAGCTCCAACAGCCAGGGATTTTTCCTCTTGCCATACCATTGACTGACTTTGTCATCTGCTCTCTGGCTGCAGTTTGATTATGGAGCGTTAGCTTATGCATGCAAAATTAGGCTTGCATTTTGGAGGCTGTAGATTACTGTCAGGAGTCCACAGATTGTGATGAACCTCTGCTTATTGTAATAATAATGCTGCTGGTTGCCTCTTCATTAAGCCCAGTTAAAACAGGACAAGAGTTACAAAGGTTTGCTGTTTTGTCCTGGAATAGATGCTAGAAATTCATTTTGATAGAAATACATCATGTTTTTTTATGTTGTGGGAAGCTTCAGGCCGTATTTACAGTAAGAAGTAGAACTGAACATGGTAAGAATGGGCCCCAGTCGACACAGAGAATTATACCTACATTACACTGGTAGGTCATTTTAGGACTTTAAGTGCTTGAAGGCAAGTTGTTATGCCTCATGTATACATGCCTCATGTATCGACTGGTGCCCAGTTGATTTTCCATGTGTATGTATTGAGTAGGACAGGATTAAACTTAGAGAAACCTGTTTTATGTCACAGACTGCTTTCCCTCATGCCTGTCAAGTTCTCAATGCACATTTTTACCTAGTAAATAAACTACTTCTCAGTCTGAGTCGTTCTCCTTTAATCATTCTGGAAATTGGTTCCCTCCTAGGTTTTCCAATCCCTTTGCCACAACTTGGCATAAAATAGGTACTAAATGATTTTTTACTAAGCAAATGAGAATAAACTAAAAATATGTTGCAGGTCATAAAGTATCAGAAGTCTAAATAAATAATGGGAAAATTATACAATGTAAAAGTTGTCTTCATCTGAAGCATGAAATTCTATTGCCCATTCAGCTAATTATTTAAACAGTGTAAAAGTCGATCAAATGGGCAAATGACTTTACATTAATACCTGAAAACTAAAGATGATATATGAATGCAAAGTATTATTAGAATAGATCTGTTTAATAAAATTAAACTAATCAAACACATATTAATTGAATGAATACTACAGCTTTAGCCTATGCTACATTATTTAGAACATTTTTCATTTTTCAAATTTATCTTATATTACTTTTTATTAAATGTATTGCAGTGGTGTTGGTTAATAAAATTATGTATGTTTCAAGTGTTAATTTCTATAATGCATCATATGTGTATTGTATTGTGTTCAACACCCAAAGTCAAGCTGGCTTCCATCATCATTTACCCCCTTTTACCCTCTTCAGCCTACCTCCACCCTCCTTTCCCTCTGGTAATCACCATACTGTTGTTTGTGTCTGAGTATGTTTGTTTGTTTGTTTGCCTAATCCCATCACCTTTTCACCCAGACCACCAACCCTCTTCCCCTCTGCCAGCTGTCAGTTTGTCCCTGTGTCTATGAGACTCTTTGTGTTTTATTTGTTTGTTTGTTTATTTTGTTCATTAGATTCCACATATAAGTGAAATCATATAGCACTTGTCTTTCTCTGTCTTATTTCAGTTAACATAATGTTCTCCAGGTCCATACAAAATATAAGATTTCCTTCTTTTCATGGCCCTAGTATTCCACTGTGTAAATGTACCACAACTTTTTTATGAGCAGTACCACTCATCTACTGATGAGCAGTGGGTGGCTTCCAGATCTTGGGTGTTATAAATAATGCTTCAATGAACATAGGGGTGCTTATGTTCTTCAAAATTAGTATTTGGGGTTTCTTCAGATATATTCACAGGAATGGAATCACTGAGTCATATGGCTGTTCCATTTTTTTTTTTTTTTTTAGGAAACTCCATACTGTTTTCCATAATGGCTGCACCAATCTGCATTCCTACCAACAGTGCATGAAGGTTCCCTTTTCTCCACATCTTTGCCAGTACTTCGTTTTTTTATTATCAGAGAGAATTTTATTTTTTTAACATTTTTTATTGTTGTTCAAGTATAGTTTTCTGCCTTTCCCCCCCAGCACTTCTTGTTTGTTGAGTTATTGATGGTAGCCATTCTGAGAGGTGTGAGGTGATCACTCATTGTAGTTTTAATTTCCATCTTTCTAATGATTAGTGATGTTCAGTATCTTTTCATATGTCTTTTGGTCATTGGTACATTCTCTTTGAAGAAGTGTTTATTCAGGTCCTTTGCCCATTTTTTAACTGGATTGTTTGTTTTTTTGGAATTGAGTTGGATAAGTTATTTACAAATTTTGAATATTAATCACTTATTGAATGTGTCATTGGCAAGTATGTCCTCCCATTCAGTGGGTTGTCTTTTCATTCTGTTGATGGCTTCCTTTGCTGTGCAAAAACTTTTTAGTTTGATGTAGTCCTGTTTGTTTATTTATTCTTTTGTTTCCCTTGCCCAAGGAGATACATAGGCAAAAATATTGCTACAAGAAATGTTTAGGACATTTTTTAAAAGCAATGCAGCACTTAAAATTTTTGAGCAGCAATTTTCAATTGGTCTACCATTGAAATGTTTAGAACATGCAAGGTCTGACTATTTAGTCAGTGGCACTGACCTCTTTTCTCTTAAATTGTCCAAACTAAAAAAAAAAAAAAAAAATGACAGCAGCCAACACAACAATAGCTATCTGGTGTGAATGAATCAAAATTATACCTATTTTTTGTCAGATCAGCAAATGATATATTTTTTGGTATGCTGAAGAATTTTAGTAATTAGTTTATGTGTGCCATAAACTGAAAAAGGTTGATAATCGCTGTTCTAGAAGCCTTTAATATAGCCAGAAGGAAACACTCTAATGAAGCAATTAGAGGTTAATGATGAACTAAACTATGATATAGCCAAATGGGACTAATCACTCTTCTGTAAATATATCCAATAAATATTTTTTCTACCTGCCTATAACTACATATGATATTCCTCATGCCTCCATTGCCCTTGAACCCATTCTACACATTCCAAAGTCTACTCCTCCTCACAGTCTGGTTCATGACACATTGTTCTGTCGCTACTTGTAGACACACCGCTAAGAATTACTGTGTCCTTTCTCCATGATGCTACTACACTTTGATCTATAATGCACACTAAGCATAGTCTGCTTTACATCACAGATTTGCACACTGACTCTCCATGTGTAGATTGAAAGACCCTTAAGGATCAGAACTTAGATATTTAAAAATGTAAAGTATTATCTGATACATAAAAATATACTCAATAATAATTTTTTTCTTTCTCTCTTTTGTTTCTTCACTCTCAACAGTGCTTTATACTTAGTAGCCTCTTTTAAATAATTGACATTGAATGACATAAGTCAGAGTTCTATTGAGTATGACAGAAGTTTGAAAATTAATGTAGAAGAGAAAGAGGGGAGTGTGATGATCAAAGATCATTTCATAAAGAAAGTCTAACTTCAGTTGGAATTTAAGGTAGAGCAGAGCATAGACAGAGGTGACTTCAGGAATAATAAACAGGATTTGCAAAAGCAGAAACACAGGAGGGTATTAGCACAGAGGACTGGAAGCTTAGGGTCATTTAATGTTGCCGTTGGGAAAGTCACCAGAAATATAACTGGGAAACAGGATGAGGTGGATGTCAGAGGAACCTGAGAGTCATGCACAGAGCTATGAACAGGAAGGTAATAAGAAGATACCACAATCTCCTAATCAGAGGGAGAGAGAGAAAGAAATTAGGATTTTAAGCTTAATCTGGCAGCAGAGTATAGCATAGTATGGAAAAAGAACAGATTGGACATGACCATCTGAAAAATGTGCCATAGTATTAAGAATAAAAAATAGTGAGTTCCTAAATTAGGTTTGCAGCCAAATAAACAGAGAGTGTAAAGAAGAGTCTGAAACATATGAGTTAAATATACTTGGTGACTCTTCATATATAGGGCAGTGATTTCCTGCCTTTCAAATTTATTATTATCACATAAAAATTTTTACAGCACTGACATAGTTTTGTCAAATCTTATTTCGCCAAGTAAGAACATTAAAATAATAATGCTGTGTCTACCACTACCATGTTTTCATGAAAGAGAAGATATTTTAACACTAAAATGCAGTGAGGACTTTGTACATTCTCTCCTACAGGTCTTTGCTTGATTCTGATTGGCCCACCTACTCTTTGAAACTCCACTCATCCTTCAAAACTATCTCTTGAAATTCTTCTCCAGGAAGCTTTTCATAACTGCAGATAGGGAGAGCTGACTGTGCTCATTGGCCCTTTATGCAGATTGCATTCTTCCTCATATTAAATGCATTTATTTGCATAATTGGTTCTTATATTACAATGTAAGCTCTTTAAGGACATTTACCTTAAATCATTCTTCATTGAGTAGCTGGCACAGAGTTGGTCAAAAGGCATAAGAACTTCCAATATCAGAGGCTGGAAGCAGTGGTGGCACTGAAAGAAGAGGGAAGAGGAGCTGGTTAGAAACAATGGTCCATTTTTGATATGCTGGATTTCAAAATATGAAATAATAACTGAGAAAATAATAGGAAATATGAGCAACTAGGGGTATGAGTGAAATTTTATTAGACACTGAGTTATATTAGGGAGTTATCTACATAGAAGGGATTATTGAAATAGATAATATCTATTTTTTAAGATTTTATTTGTTTATTTTTAGAGAGAAGGGAAGGGAGGGAGAGAGAGAGGGAGAGAAATATCAATGTTTGATTGCCTCTCATGAACCCCCTACGGGGGCAGGGACCTGGCCTGCAACCTAGGCATGTGCCCCAACTGGGAATCAAACCAGCAACTCTTTGGTTCTCAGGTTAGCACTCAATCCACTAAGCCACACCAGCCAGAGCTCAAATAGATAATATCTAGCTTAAGTATATGAACCCTGAGGGGAAAAAAAGGACATCTACTAAGAAAGGTTCCTGATGGCCAACTGAGCTCAAATAAAAATTAATATAAATACATACACACATACATACACGCATACATACAAACCTCAGAGCCTAGCAGTCATTTCTGCTCAGGGGCCACTCATGCAAACTGCACCTCACAGAGAAGTCTGAGCTGGACTGCCTGCCTGCTTGCACTGTGTTTCTGCCATCTGAGCCAGCCCTTACAGAGAAACTCCCTTACAGAGCCCTTACAGAGAATCCTATTTCCACCAGTAAGATGGAGGCTTCCTCCATTCAGTCAGAGATGCAGACAGCTCTGCACAATCAGAGTGTCTCTATTATGACCAATCAGGACAGTACCTTTG
The DNA here is from genome assembly GCA_004024845.1 of Tonatia bakeri. Taxonomy (NCBI): domain Eukaryota; kingdom Metazoa; phylum Chordata; class Mammalia; order Chiroptera; family Phyllostomidae; genus Tonatia; species Tonatia bakeri. The sequence goes on along the minus strand of PVIA01000250.1, from coordinate 264,822 downwards.
AACCAATCAAACTACTTGGATCTGGAGTCATTTTCATTAGGATGGACCAATCAAGGACCAGAGGCAGGGACTTCTGCACATGTAAGCCAGGTCCCCTCTGACTCTGAGAGCGCACTTTTCCTTCCTGGCTGAGCTGAAACACAGAAGATGCTCAGCAGAGAAAAGCAGAACAGACCAATGCAGGGCAAAGGAGACTGGTGTGGAGCACAGCAGACGAAACCACTGAGCAAAGCAGAACTGTTTAGTCCGAGAGGGACCTGGGCCCCAGGGCTGAAACACAGCTGTGCTGTTTTCACAGCTGTGCTGTATCAGGATTGATCTGTTCTGCACGGAATAGATTCCTTCTTTAGCATATCCCAAATTGGGAGATTCCCGTTGGCATCGAACTGGCGCCAATGACCATGAGTTGACAAGTACTCCCAAACAGAGAAGAAAATGAAATTTGGTGAGAATTTTGGAGATCACCTTGGCCAATGGGAAGGCAAAAAAGAGAAACTGGTGGAAGATATGGGAACAAGGAAAGAAAAGGGAAACCAGAAAATGCAGTGTCCTCGAAGGCAATGAAGGACGGGCTGGGCTTCGAAGGCTGGACGGAGGTCAGAACTCAAAGAGTCGCTCTTCCTAATTTGTACATGGTACCCTAGTAAACACACATAACAGCGCTGAAATGACTGCAGAAACTGACTTACAACCGCCATTAAGTTATGTCCTTGAGAGAAAAAATCCAGTAAGAATGCCTTCTTTGTTGGGATGTTAAAGGAAAGAAGCATCTCCACAACAACCATAAATTACAGAGTGGATGCTTTACAACAGTGTGTCAATGAAAACAGTTCATCAAGAAAGGTTATATATAATTCTGATTCAATGTACACTAATTTATTTTTCATTCCATTTTTAATGAATTTGCATTAGAGAGGTTCTTTTGAAGTCAAAAATGTGTTATTTTTTAATAATTTATTTCTGAACTTTAAAAATTAATAATATTTGCACAGGACCACTTTATAATCACAATATGAGACTTCAAGGTGTGAATTATGATATAATAACTCATAACCTCTGCATTTAAACAAGCACTCTTCCTATGGCCTCATTCTTAGCAAAGCAAAAATGTATGAATTATTATGTAATAACTCATGCTTTGTCATGTGTTATTACTTAATTATGGAGGAAGATGAGAATTTCAACTAATTTCACTCTTGAAAAAATCTAACATTTTATCCTTGAAAATAAAAAGTTCAGATGCTTAATTGACATAATCAAATCACTTTAAGTTTTTCTCCATTCAAACCACTCTACTTTTTATAACAGTTTTCCCACCACTTCTTGCAAATCTCAGGAACTTTCTAATAAAAATAATTAAAAATTGCAGCAGAGTTCTCTAGTCTATATTTCACTGAATTTTCCATTTGCATGCAAGAAAGTGCTATATTACTTCAAAATTGTTTCAAAATATCACGAAGAGAAGTAAATTCATTATCTCTTCTTAGCATAAATGAGCAAAAAAAATAAAGGAGGAAAGAAAAAAGGAAGAAAGGGTGGGAAGGAGATAGAAAAAGTAAGATTAAAACATAAATGTCTAGTATCTATGGTAATTTTCTGATAGTTTATAAAAATAGAAAAATCCTTTCAAGACAGTACAAAATATACCTGTATATAACCATTGGAAAACAGCATATATATTTTCCAAGAAAAGATATAAATTGTCTGTCAGGGGTATAACAAATAGTCATCATTAAATGATAGTGAAAGTTTATCTCAAAATTGAAGGTAATGAAATTATTTATTTGATGCTTTCCCTGGTGTTGAGGATTTTTTTCCTGCTTTTATGAAGCTTACTGTTTAGAAAGGAAAAATGAATATACTAGAACTACTAAACCAACAGCAGTTCAATAAAATAGTCAATATAACAAACAAATACTACAGTTAGAAGAACTCTAATCCCACAGATGAATCACTAAAAAATGATGTATTAAAAACTCTGTGGGGTTTCTGTGTCAGATAAATGGATAAAAACTTAGAGAGGGAAATAAAAGGTCACATATAGGGGTGGGGAAAAGTACATTTACAGTTGGAATACAAATAAATAATATAATAATTAATAACATAAGAATAAACTGAGTTTTGCAGGCTCACAACTGTAAACCTACTTTTGCCCCACCCTGTACAGGAAGAGGAAGCCACCATCCCTCTGACCAGTGGGTGCTGACTGACGGCTCTGTCTACATAACCATGAATCAATGTCAGTACATTAAAGTTTAAACTCTGTGGCATAAACATTCTCAGAACCTATTCTTTTCTTTTACTTATCTCTATGATCTCCCACTTTAATTTACTGTTTTGGGTAGGTTTGGCATGTATAGCTTAAAGACAGGAGTGGTGAATATCAGTGATTTAATGCTGGAAGCTCTAGCACATTCAAATTTTATGAAACCTTCTCAACGGACATCAAGTGTTTGGTGACACCACTAACAAGCAGCAGAATAACACAGGGAGCAAAGCCGTGCTTTGGAACCACAAACCTGTTTCACTGATCTTGAAGTTTTATGCTAAGCCATTAGCACCTTCTAAAGCATCTTTCCCTCATGAGGGATACGCTGGCCTGTCATATTTTGGTTTCATGCCCCAGTGATGGCTATATAATCTGCCCGGGTACCTCAAAAGTAGCAAAACAAGGTGAGTGTTCACAATTTCTTATGATTTCTGGTTACATAGCAGCACAGTCTGCTGTCAACCGTTGGTCTTTTTCAAGCTGGTTTCAACTTGGTTCATCGTGTTGTCTTGAGTTTCCTATGTGTTGAACTGCATGTCCGTATGGTCACAGAAGACCAGAACACAATAAAAGTCAAGACATAGGTTCTTATATCATTTGTTACATAGTCAGTGATTTATAAATTGACTTATATTAGGTTTAATTGACTTATAATGTAATTCTTGCTATAAAAAATAGGACTTTGATAGTAACCACTCAATGTTTTATGTAGGTTTTGTTTTAGTTAGGTTACATTACATAAAGTAAATTCGTATGTTTTTTGGTAATACATATCCAAAATGAAGCAGTATATTCCTGCAATCATATACCTCTTCCTTGTATGTTATAATTATTTTATCTAGAGTATTCATGAAAATCATTTTTGAATTTTTATTTTGACAGAAATTTGAGAAACTTAAGATAATCAAGGTGGTCATTGCTTTGCTTAAAGCTCCACTATTTCTGTGTTTATGAATGCCTTAAAATGAAAGCTTCTTTAAAGAATAAATTATTCATTTAATGAGAACAATAAAAATAAGTTTTCCCTCATTGAATTAGATAAATTTCTAATTAGTCTTCTGATTTGCTGAGGTCTGGATCTCATTTAATATTTCCTGGTCTGAGTGCAATATAGTTTTATATACTCTAGTTAAAGAGCTATGACAAGGGGCCAAATACCACAGCAATAAGCAATTAAGAAAATTAATCTCTTCAGAGAAAAATAAGGAGCAGAGCAGTAAGAGTTCACCTCAGAATGGTGAACATTGAAAAAGGAAAGCAGCTTACTAAAATTACATTAAAGTATGATTACACATTGTAGAACAATATTTATTATTGCTGCATGTTTCTACTCCTTTAGTTTAGCAAGCAAGATACATCACAGATGCCCCTACTAAATTCTCTTCAATCCACATACAAGATTAAACTCCTGACTGGACCCATACTGCATATGAGAAGTTTCCCTCTCACAGATGTTGGAGAAATGGTCTTATTTCCAGTTATCTCTGTGGGTGCGGGGAGGACCAGTGCCAAGAAGTCCAAAGCTGCTTAATCCCAATGCCTCTCATTCCCGTCTGAGACAGCTCTTCATCTCCAAAGTCCTTGAAAGTGAACTGGTGAACACTGCAAATGGTGGTTTAAACAAAGAATTAACTAGCTAGGGAACCTGCAACACTGAAGATAAATTGAAGGAGTGACAAATGCTTGGTGACTTTCTAGGTATTTCCTGAACAAATAAAGTAAAGAACCAGCTTGTTCCCAGAGAGAAATAAACAAACAAAGCTAGAATTTATATTCCTTTATCTAAGTGTATCCAGTTTCCTGTTTTATGCTATTTATATTTTTTTTATTATTTTTCTGTTTTTATGTTATCAGCTAACAGTTTTAACCTAGTATTTAATATCTCTCATAGAAGAAAAAAATAATTCTTGCCAGGGATCTATCTTCTGTTCCTCACTTGAAAAATAAAACTTGTTAAAGAATAAAATTCTAAATATGATTCAATTAGCAATAGCCAATGCTTTTTGAGACTTTCTGCATAAAACTAGTTATTTCATAAGTGTTCATGTTATCTGGTTTTTTTAAAGAGCTATGAAGTCAATTATTTCACAGTACAATCGCTTGTATTCCTTTATTCTAGCTAAAACTTAGTGAGGTGGTTTGTTATATCCTTATAAGCATCTGCCCTTTTAACATGCTATAAATGCATTCTAAAATTTGTGCTAGGTTCTGGTTGTTATGGGGAAGAATTAATGCATTCTATTAAATTTAACTTGTGCTGAAACACTCCTACATCAGCTAAAGCTCAGAGCTGTAACTGGAGAACCAGCTTCTACAGCAATTAAGGAATAAAATACCTGGCTTTTATAATCCATCTTTTGTTCTGGGAAATGCCCATACTTAAATCAGTGTGGCATGAGACAAGGGCTTGTGACCACTAAATATTTAATTTCATCAAAATCCATCCATGGTCGGTGCCTTGACAAGCCCGTTACTAGATAGGTATTATTTAAACAAGCAGGAACGTTTCAGTTAAGTGAATATCCAAATTGCTGAAGTGATTATACCATATGTCTGCTCAAAAACCTACTATACTCCTCACAAAATATAGGAAACAATACAAATTCCTCAGCCTACCACAATGCTCTATCCACCATCCCCTAAATCCATACTCTCTATTTCGCCACCTTCATCCCCCCTCAAAAGCAGCCGCCTATTCACAGAATACCGTTTCTCCCTACTTATTTAAACCCCACCAGTTCTTCGAAGTTCGTTTCAGTTGCAACATAATTGCTGGCATCCCCAGCCACACTTAACTTTGCTCCTTCGGTGTAGTTTCTATTCCAGTCATCTTAGCGGTGTAATTTATATGTGCGCTTACTTTATGCCTCACACCACCTCCAAGGTGTGCAAGCTCTATTCAATAGGAGCATAATTTGAGATGTGTGTTTAGCTTTTCTCTGTACCTCAGTGACTTGGGCATAGTGGGTGCTCAGTAAACGTGTACAGATTTGAGATAGACAGTAGACAGTACTCCATTAGGCCCAGGCAAGGGGACCACTGCCTAGGATGGACTTCATGTTTGATGCGGCCTGCACATCACAAACCCGTGCAAAATTAAGTGTATGAAAAAGCACATGGGCACCTCTGTCATTAGTACCTATCTGACTTCTGTATTTAATGGAGCTCAGGCCCCACAGAAATGCTTATTTTTGGTGTCTCTTTGCCCATTATCCTTAAACTGGGAGAACTGTCTTAGAAAGTCCTAAGCTTTGTAGGTTTTGCCACAACCTGCCACAGAAATGACTTAGGCTACAGAGTAGACATATTAATTAATTTAAATTTTTCTCTCCTAGTACATGATTACAATAGATGCTTACATGGAGAATAGTGTTTCCTAGAAATACCCATCAGCCATCTTCTTGATTCTCTTTGTATTAAAGTTAATGACATTTACAAAGTAATGTGGTATTTGCAATAGTTGTCACAGTAAAGTTAAAAAATATTTTGCCATATTAGAAATTCAAATGACCCTTACACTTATACACTTGTGGGCCTAGGTGACATGTGTTTTAACAGAATATCAATTATTTACATTAGCTATTAGATGATCATTAAATACTAGAATTAGGAATTGTTTTCTTTGAACAAAAGAAGATGTTAATTAATTTTTTAAATATCAAATTGATATTTTTAACTTATTTACTTTATGTTTATTAATAATTTGTATTCTTATTTTAATATTAATCAATAATCTTAAATAACTAAAAAATATTTTTCAAAATAAATTACTTTAAATTTTTTATTTTTACCTTTTGTGTAGGTGTATCTTACAAAAGTAAATTCAAATTTTATACAATTTAATGATGAGTACAGTGGCAAAATCCAAAAAGCTTTCTTTGTCTGGATTTTTTCATTATTTTATTTGCTATTTTATAATAGAATATTCATTTTATAACATGAAAATATGTATAAAAACCACATGTATATAAAATCACCCATAATACAGTCACTTACATTATTTAAAATTTAAATGAAGACTGGCCACTTTCTACTACTATTCTCATTTTCTACATAGCCTTCCAAACTTCCCAATGCATTTCCTGAACTTATGTAGTCATATATGCATACCAGCACATACACATTTTTAACAAAAAAAATTTGAATCATAAAGTATACACTCACCTGCAGCATAATATATCCAAATTTCCAAAAGCAAAATTTAAAGGGAGATTTTTGAAGGAAAAAAACGGCAGTTTCTTCTAATTGCTATAACATTCTGCAACTATATCAGAACATGATAATTTGATATTAAATTCACCAAGATTCTTTCCTTGCCTTCTGGAATTGACTATAGTGTAGATTTATTTCTGGAATTGATTTTAATTACTGATAACACTTCTATATTAGTACCTGTGCCAGATTACTCAAGTTGGTTTTTTTGGAAAGCAACTGACATTTAGAAATTGACCCCCATTTGTGGAGCACCATAAATAAATCTCTAAAATAATATAAAGAATAAAAAATTAATTCCTCAGTGGTCACTGACAAGGCCATGTGAAGTCGGGAGGCTTTTATAAGAAAATCAGTAGACTTTTTATAAAGAGGAATAGAAGTATGAATTTTGAATAAAAAGGAATGGTCATTTTCTAGTCTAAAATGCTGTCTTAAAACAAGCCAATGGCTAAACATGGCCACAAAGCACAGCAGAGGAGGGGAAATACAAAAAAAAACAAAAATGTCTAAGGCTCTCCTGCAGACGCATCTTACTTATCCCACAAAAAGAGAGAGAAAGAGAGAGAGGAAGAGAATGGGAGGTTCTATGGACAGCTATTTCCAAAAGGAGATTCCACCCTCAATTCCCTCCTGCATTTAATCAAATGCATGCATTGTGTTGTTTATTGCTCCAGTGCTGTGAACATTATCACTTAATTAAATTGTTTTGCTCTTTGACTATCATAAACGCCACATCTCTTTAAAGCCATATTTTATTTAGTTAAAAGTTTATCACCTACAGAAAAGATTAGTACATTGAATGGGTAACTATTTCTGCTCAAGTTAAAATCAATAGTATTTAGCTGAGCCTCAAGTGCTAAATTCTAAAACTGTTTTTCACTTTGCTGCAGCCCCATATCTAAACATCACTGCCTGTTCCCTCTCCCTGTTCATCCGTGATTTATGGCTGTGCTAGCAGGTGGGACGAAGCTTCAAGGCCTCTGCAGTGTTTAGGCTTCTAATAATCAGAAGTGTTTTCATTTCTTACTCTTTTTGAGCTGAGAGTACCATTCCCAGTTTTAGAAACTCATAAAAATAGAATTTAAAATAGTTCAGAGCTTAATCTGTGTCCTAAAAGAGTTAATGTCTGAATTTTTAAAAAATGTAATTCTATAAAACATGCCCTCAAATTTCACAATAAAAGAAAATTAACTTAGGTCCTGACATAAAGCTATTTAGCTTTTCCTTATTTCTTCATCTCTCCGAAATAATCTGAGGAAAGATGAAGTTTTCAAATGCCTTTGAGTGGCTTCAGACATTAAAATTTTTCTAACAGCGAACTTCTCATTCATGAAACTATAACTTACTCTTTAAGAAATGGTGTTTCTAGTTTTCTATTTAATTTACGATTTCTATTAAATGAAAATTGTTATAAATAACATTACAAAATGTTTAATTTTGAAGTACAAATTATGAACTGCTTGAACAAGAGAAAGTTCATCATTCAATCATTATAAAAATTATTTTTTGCTATTGGGCAAGTTGAAAATTAACTATTAAATAGGCATGGTTAACTTTTCACCAAAAAATGTCCCCGAAAATGAAATCAACACTTTTCAGAGAAAATAAATTTGAAGTCAAATTATTGTTAACTTAACAAAAAAGTTATCCAATTACTAATTTGAATTACCACAGTATATTTTGCCAGAAATCTTCTTTAGGAAGTGGGGTACAAAGTTCAGTTTCTATAGCTGTATTCCAATGTAATACTTATTTTTTTCTCTCTGATATCAACTTATCTGTATAAAAATAAAAAATAAATTAATTTCTTTTACATTATATTGGGAGTTATTTATTTACAAAAAACAATGACATAAAAGAAATTAGCAAAATTCTTACAGTGATTTCTTCTTAGTGCTTTCTATTTTCAGACCATTCCATCCATTCAAGTTCAATATATAAACTAAATGAAATACTGCAAATAAGACATATTAAAACTGAGTAAAATTATACTGTATAATACATATTATAAATTAATAGTTTTGAATCTACTTTGAAATTTAAAAATTTAGACAACAAAGCACTTACTCTTAACAAACTTATATGTCCATGTAATGAGTTTTATATGCTTTGAATGTTTTAGTCAATTAACATAAAATCCAAAAGAGTAACTTTCCTAATAATTTGTATTTATCTAAATGCTACTTGACTATGCAAGGTCTATAGAAAACAGATATTTTAACTTGCTATAAAATTAAAGTTTTGTATATTGAGAATTTGGCCTCTCCCCAAGACTCTCATAAAACATTAAGGACTGATTCCCCCAAATATTGAACCCAGTACTGAAAGAATTGACCTTTTTAATCATCATTAGTAAATTTACATCTAGAACATCAGAAACACTGTAATATTATTGATCTACACCATGGCACGTCCAAACTCTCCCTTTCCTTTATTTTCAAACTTCTATTTGTAGGGAAAGGAAATAACCTTTACTGTATAGTAGGCATAAAAGGAACCAGATGATTCATCTCTGTGAATCTGCTTGTTGAATTTGATGGATCATTCTTAAAAGCGACGTTGCTAATCTTCAGGTTTTCTTTTTTAGGTTATTCACAGATCAGTGGGTTTTCCAGCTAATACGGGTCTGATGCTCTTCTGTCTTCACACATGGTATCCATCATATCTTGACAAGAAAAGACCTTCAGTCTACAAATAACCTTCACTGAAGTAAGACATGTAAGTGGGTTTCTTTATGAAAGATAGATTTTATGGCTGAATAAAAAACAACTGTAGTTAAAAAGTGTCATTGCATGGCCTTATTGGAAGATTTTTTTTCCTTAAAGAAACTTTAATGTTTGTTGTTGAAACTATTAATAGACCAAAAATAAAGTATTAAATTACTTTATCATTAACCACAAACGCAACAGGAAGGGTTGATCAGCTCCGTATTTTATCATTCTGAAGCATTCAGCCTTTAAAATATTTAAGCATCCACATTAGTTCTTGTCAAACTAGCACAAAGCGGTGCATAATATGACCCGCGTGTAAGAGCAGAACAAGATAAGAGGTTACAGACAGGGTGAAATTTCCACAATGGGACTGCCCTGTGCTATAGATAATAGTTGGGCTTCTTGTTTCCAGACAATTACTAAATGATGTTGAATGTTTTCTTTATGTTTTCTTGTGGTCATGCTAAGGGAGAGAATCAACTTTGGCTGATGCTGAACTACTAAGGATGAAACAATAAATCTGAGGCATCCTACAGCACACTGTATTATTTCATATGGCCAATTAGAAAAAATAAAAATCTGATCAAATTTCAAGGTGTCAAATAGCGTGGTAATTTGGGTTCTCATGGTATAAATGACAAGTTTAAAGAAAATATTAAGAACTCGCAAGCTGTGCAAGAACCAGAATGATTTCTCCTGGAAACAAAAGTGCCTGGAAAATCTCTTCGCTGAGAGGCTGCTGGGCACTGATGGGAGCAATAGCTGAGAGGCGATTTTTTTTAACACCCTTTAAATTCTTCTGTTGGCCCTAACTATATCAGCAAAACCTTACGTAAACCAAAACATAGAAAAATATGATTGTCAGTGAAATTAATACAGGGCATTTAAAAGCACAAATTTTAACCCTTCTGTGAGGGATGAGGTGTGGTAAGGATGTGTGTGGTGAGTTGCAGTGGGTCAGACAGCACTAGTAACAAATTCTACCAAATCTTAAACCCTTATTTTCCATAAACACTTATTTCAAAGCTATCCTGTTCTTACCTAGCTTTTAATCCAAACAATGGTCCTCAGGGAAAAATACTATTAATGAAATATGAGGAAATTTCACAACAGTAGGCATATATTTAGTAAATCTACCTGAATTTTTAATCCAGCTCTTCATTCATTCACTCATTCAATCAACAATGGATTCCGGATATCTGTGAATTGCAGGAGAAACACTGATGAATAAATTAGAGGAAGGCCTTACCTCCAGGAAGCTTCCGTATGATATAGGAGAGAAAAACAAGGAACAAGAATTAAATGTAAAACAACTATAGCTATAACATGCAATGTATAAAATAAAGCAGGTGTTGGAATGAAACAGATTAGTTAGGGCAGGCTTCTCTGAGGAGATGATATTTAAGCTGTGACCTAGAAGGAGAAGAAGCTGGATGATTATCTGAAAATCAGGAGAAAGGTGTTTCATGCTGAGGAAACAGAAAGTTCTTGGAGAGTTCTAGAAATTCAGAAAAAGCTATCATAACTGAAGATGAATGACCAAGATAAGGTGCACGAAATGAAATGGGAGAATTGCACAGACCACATCCCGTCTATAGTCCAAGGGAGAGCCTGGATTTTATTCTAGAGTCATTAAGAGTTTTAAGCAGTCTGTGATGGCGTGTGATAAGGTTAAATTCAATTTTCTTCAGGTTACATTTTTCTTTAATTTTAATTTTTGTCCTATTTTTTATTACCATTTAAACCCCGTAAGCCCCACTTCCCTCCACAATCACCACACTGTTTTACATGTTTACGAGTCCTTTTTCCCTTTTGCTCAATCCCTCCACCCTCTAACCACACCCCAGAGCTGTCAGCCTGCTTTCTATCTATGAGTCTGTCTCTATTTTGCTTGTTAGGTCAGTTCGTTCATTAGATTCCACAGATAAGTGAAATCCTATGGTATTTATCTTTCGCTGAGTGGCTTACTTCATCTAGCATAATATTCTCCAAGTCCATCAATGCTGTCACAAAGGAGAAGATTTTCTTCTTTTTTATGGCCAAATAGCATTCCATTGTATATATATATCATAGCACTAAAACAATAGAGTAAGTAAGAGGAAAAATATTTAAAAGTGAAAAGGATTTTTAAAATATATAAACACTGAATTGTCTAAAAGAAGTTAATACTCATATCTTGGAAACTTTGCAAGTTATCCTGTGGCAAATACTACTGCATTGTCAAGGAAAACAACAAGAGTATTTTTTTTATTATATCTGTAATTACAGTTGTTCCTGCTTTGCTTCCCTTTCCCCAGCTCCACCCAGGCTCGCCCTGTCCCCTCCCTAAATCAATCTATCATTGTCCATGAGTCATGCATAAGTGTTCTTTAGTTAATCCTTCCACCATCTTTCATCCAGTCCCCCCTCGCCTCTGGATACTGTCAGTCTGTTCTACGTATTCATGCTTCTGTTTCTGTTTAGTTCATTAATCATGTTCATTAGCTTCCACATATAAGTGAGATCATATGGTGTCTTTCTCTGACTGCTTATTTTGCTGAGCAAATATTCTCCAGGTCTATGCATGCTGTCGCAAAATGTAAGAGTTCCTTTTTTACTGCTGCATAGTATTTCATCAAGCAAAAGACTACAGCTTTTGTATATGCTCATTTACTGATGGACACTTAGGCTGTTTCTAGATCTTGGCTATTGTAAATAGCGCTGCTGTGAACATAGGTGTACATATTTTTATTGCATTGATGTTTCAGGATTCTTAGTATATATTCCTAAGAGTGGAATCACTGGATCAAAGGGAGTTCCATTTTTAATAATACGCATACTCCACATTGAAAAACAAAAAAAATCATTTTAAAACCCACTGGGCATAAGACACTGAAATATAAAAGTGCAGTTTCCATCATATTCATATGTGCTGTAAAAAAAATGCATAGACCTAAGCATTCTAAGATAGAGTTTTGTGAAGATCGCAGATTTGATAACCTACTATTGAAATTCTACCTGAAGGAGATTAAATTGTATGCTAACACAACATACTATTCATAATCTCCTTAATTTGTTTTAAACTATTAAATTAATTTTTTAAATCATTGTTTTCAGAAATAATTAGCATTAATACTTTATTCACACTTTAATGTAAGAATAAAATGGTTTTTAATATTTGGAAAAGGTATTATTTTCCAGACCGGCAGTTAAATAAAAGATCTAAAGTGAATAACCTAATAAAATAACATCACTCAGTTGTGAATTAGCATGCAATGAAATTATAACAAATTCACAGAAATGCTTACAATAATATCACAAATGAGAACATAGATTGAGCGACTTGTGGTAGTATGTTTTTAATTACTCAGGAGGGTCTGAGAAAATAACCAACATTCAAAAAAGTGGGCAAGATAATGTGTCATTAAACACTTGAGTGTAAAACAATATTACAGATATGACATTGGATATTTTAAAGTATTTTTAAAATAAAGTAAAATATAAAGGTTAAATGATTGAACCTCTTTCTAAAATAAGTTTACGAATGGAGACTTCAGACTCTCCGATTCTGCTTGGCCGAGCTCTTTGTATTTTCAAGTGGAGAGCTAGGAGTGTACTTACCTCTTCCATATGTTATTTATGACAAGCTTCAGCAGTGAAGAGGCCAGCCTTGGTCCTACATTGAAGGCCTAGGGCCTATCAAAAGTTCTGAGGCATTCCACTTCTACTTTTATTATTCACTCGTTCATTCATTCAAAAGTTTTTTTATTTTGTTGTGCTTTTTTTACTGAGCATTTACTATGGACCGAGCATGATCCTAGATACTTCAGATTCATCAGTGAACACAGTAACAAAAGCTCCCTGCTCTCACTCCCAGATGCAGAGAACAGGCTGGTGGTTGCCAGAGGGGAAGAGTGTTGGGGTATGGATGAAAAAAAGTGAAGGTATTCAGAAGCACACATTGGTGGTTACAGAGTAGTCACTGGGATGCAAAGTACAGCATAGGGATATAGTCAATAATATTATAATAACTGTGTGTGATGCCAGCTAGGACCTGGAAATATTAGGGAACCACTTTGTAAAGTATATAGTTGTCTAACCACTGTGCTGTACACCTGAAGCTAATACAAAATAATACTGAATGTGAACTGTAATTGAAAAATAAAATTTAAAAAAGATACCTGCTCTCAGAGAGACATAGTATTAACAAAAGACAAGCATTAAATATTAATCACAATAAGAAAAACTTCCTCATTGTGTTCAGAGTGGAGCCCCTTCTCTGCCCCCACACCGTGAGACCCACCGCAGTGGTTGCTGCACGTGTCCTGATGGCCCCTCTTTGAATACAGTCTGCCTTGCTATTCTTTAACAACTTGCTTGAATAATTGTTTCTTTACCAACAGTCAGAATGATAGGGAAGCCCAAGAGCTGCCCAAATGCTCAAACAAAGATATGCATAATAATCACTTGGAGAAATGTGGTAAGTCCAGATAAGACTGTTTAAAAATATGCACTCTGGTGCATCAAGTGTCAAAAAGGCACAAATGACTAAAGAGAAAACATGAAAATAAAATCCTACATATAAAACAATCTGTCTCATCTATCAACAGGCAATCCTCTGTTTTGATTTTTTTAGTAATATTTACCTATTGAAGTCAAATTGGGGAGAAAAGGTGTTACTGTGTTTCAGTATTTTTAAACAAAGTGGAAGTCTTTTCATAAACTGTCAACCCTAAGTAGAAAGCAGACAATTCCCTGAAGAAAAGTGCTTCTGTGAACAAACCAACAATATGTGTTTATTGCACCGGAGCCCAGGACCACCACATGCGATTACAGTAAAAGCTCTGCATTGTTTCCATCTGGCAATGAGAACACAAGATGTTGTATAAACCACCAGAAGAGCTCTATTTCATTGTAATTAAAATTTAGTGTTACACTTAAGCAATAAGGCAACTCCAGGAGATGTGATTATCATGAGATAATGACCTTGGAGTGTTGCAAGGCATACAAGGAACCAAATGCCTCCAATCGTCTGGGGGGCAAGATTATTTCTGCATAACAATCTCCACCTCCTCTCACATACCCTCCCCTGCCCCTGAAGCTGTATGATCAGTAAAAGAGGAAAGCTTGGGATTAAGAGCACCAATATGATTTCTGCAAAAAGAGGACATTGGGGGACTGGTAGATGACAAAGTTGGCATTGCAGAATGCTGAAGCAGCAGTTCCAAATGAGCTGTGTTGTTTGTGCCATAATTATGCAATGGCTTTAGAATTCTCTGGACACAGATAGAGCTGTCAGTGATGTCATCGGCATGTAAGTAATCCCCAGCAAGGGCACAGATTTCACCTTTTCCCCCTGTTTTGGTTCCATGATTTCCATTTCATAATAGCAATAAGATATGACAGGCGGTGCAGTTCTTGAGGGTTTATTACACTTCTTTGGTGGTTGAAGCCACTCAGCCTTTGGCCCGAACCTCTCAAGACATTTGAGATGTATAATAATTCCCCCCAAAATGCAATGCCTGTCATGTCTTATAGCTTAATTGCTTTGTACTTACTAAGTAATTCTTCTTAAAGAGGATGCAGATAACAGTGCCTACTTTACAGTTTATACTCTTAGAAACTACTTCTACAATGGGATCACATTCAACAATTTCTACTGTAGTGGGTGAAGGCATGAGTATCCCACTATATTACTGTTATAAGCTCTAGACTGAGGGGTCACTTAAAACTACAGAAAATGTTTAGATTTTATAATAATTTTTGGAGAAGAAAATGATAAAGCAAATTTTTCAAGAAGTTAAACTTAAGACTATCCTCAATGACAACTCATGTCAAGGAGACATGTATCTCAATTATTCAAGAATATCCCAAACTCTTCTGTATCAAAGAGGTGAAAGCAAGAGCTTAACTTATAAGCAATATTTTTAACATGAAACAAAGAGGGAACCAAGACATAGGTTTTGTAAAAGGGAAGCATTGGAACATTGATGAAAATATTTAAAAATAGTAATATATAAAAGATTTGAATATGTAAATGTGTGTGTGTGTGTAAAACACATAATTTGTGGACAGGCAGAAATGACATAAGTTATTAAGTATTTTTTGCAGATGAGGGACAACCTGTTAGATAAGGATGAGCCTGATTAACAAGTCTACCCATATGAAACTGAGGGTTTCATTGCCCTCTATTTAATTTTACTTGTGTATAGTCATGTCCCATATCTTAAACTCATCACTTGAAACAGAGTAATTTTTGTTTCTTTGGAGGCTGGATCTAAGACCTGGCTAGCTGAAGAGTCTAGAATACTTTGGAGTAAACCTATGCATTCTTGAAATTCAGAAATATCTCTGAAAATATTAATTCACAGGGTAAAAATGTACATCAATAAACACATTATATTTTTACAAATCAAGGAATAGAAACTATACTTGCAACACCCCAAATTAATCCCTATAACTAATCTGAGTGATTTAGGTACATGACAATATAATACATTATATTAAATGGAGACAACTATACTCGAACAACAATAACAAAAAAGAATAGCAAACACACTAAAAAAATAAATAAAGAGGTCCCAGTCCTGCTGAGTTCTCGCAGTCCTATGCTTTCAATGTCCAGCAACTCAGCAGTCATTTAGGTCAAGGACTGGAGCTCTGCCCAGCTCCAGGGAAGGTGGGAGGGGAAGGGTGAGCACTCACTCCGTGCCCAGCCCGCTCACCGCTGTTCCTATTCACCCTGTCTTTGGAGAGCCACCTGGAAACTCCAACCCCCATCTCCTAACTGACTAATCCTATGACCTTGGCTAAGGTTATTTGACCTTTCTCAATCTAGATTCCATATTTAAAACAGAGGAAGCAACACTAGCCCTATCGAGTTCACAGTTTTGTGAAGATAAATAAAATAGATTACGAAGACAGGATTTATAATTTCAGGGCTAGTAAAACCCATCTCTGGTATTGTTATTATTGTTATTGTTGTATTACCTTTGCACTTGATTGTGCTTGGAAAAAAATGGGTGATAAACACACTTATGCACAACTTGGGGGAAAATAACAAACTAAAGGGATAAGGGGCGGGGCATGGGTGTGGCTAGGAAAGGGGTCACATTATTTTCTAAAAGCACCAAGTAAGGAAATGAAAAAAGATCTCCAAAAAATAAACACAAGAAAGATTTAGTTGCTAATTTTCCCATATGTTGGAAGGTACTAGTCACTTTTTCATGGAAGGCGTTGCTGACTTTGACCCCTTCCATGAAGTCTGATTCAGTTGCCAAGAAGGTCACCACCCCCCTTTGTATTATTACACTGAGTCAACAGGAAAACTCAGTCACTTACTACCTGCTCTTTCTTTACACAGACACGTTTTGTTATTTTCTTTATTATATTGTCTTAACAAGTAGATTCTATTGCATATGCAAATCAATTTTGTATTGATTATAAACTACAGAGGAAGAAAAGTGCTTGACTAGGCCAATATATTGAGAAGTGTTAATAAGTGTTTTTGATGGTAAGAAATTAATCTTTTTTTTTTATTTTTAGAGAGGGAAGTGAGGAGGAGAGAGAGAGAGAGAGAAACATCAATGTGCGGTTGCTGGGGGACATGGCCTGCAACCTAGGCATGTGCCCTGACTGGGAATCGAACCTGCGATGCCTGGTTCGCAGCCCGCACTCAATCCACTGAGCTACACCAGCCAGGGCAGAAATTAATCTTTTGATTTAAAGTACTTATCTGTAAGTATTGTTATTTAGGAATTCTGCATCCATTGTGCCACAATGTAAAACATATATTTGTTTCTCCTACATATGCAACGTAGTCTTTCTCAATTTATCTTACAGTTTTATCCGTGTGTCGAGCATAATTACTCTGTTCCTCTTTCTATTGCATGGAATTCTTGCCTACGACTAGAGCTCTTTTTAGAAGGAATTTAAATTATCACTGGTTTTATTTTAAATTCCTTGTTTAAGATGCATTCTGACCACACAAAGTATAAGAACACAGAGGGAGTTCTCTCCCTCTGACACAGCTAGACAAAATTTGGAAATAGATTTTAGTGAAGGTAAAGTCTTCCTTCCATTGAATTCTCTTATTACATATATTTTTATTCTCAATCAAGAGTTTAACTCTGTAATATCCTAAAATTGTTTCCTTTGGTTTTCTTTCTTTATTGAAAGAAACTAGATTATATTGGACCTACCAAGTAAAAGTAAAATTGGAATTGTCTGGAGAATAAAGACAATTAATAAAACAAACTAGTATAATTTTAACTTTCTGAAATCATTTTTTCTCAATGGGATTTTTATCTATAGAGGTAAGAAAGATTATGGAGGTTTTCCTAAATCAAGTACACCATTGACAGGAACTATTTATTCACTTTTAGATAGTATTCAAACAGTCTTTTCTGGTATCCACCCAAGGAAAAAGAAGCAGAACCATTTGTCTACAAATCAAGTTTTTTATTGCACACACGGGCCAACTAAACCTGATCTAGACAATTAGTAGCCAGCACTTGTCTGCTGACTATCTGTCTATCTATCAACATCCACATTTTTAAAGCCATTTGGGCAGAACACTGTTTAGAACGTGATGATTCATTCAGGCAGTAAAACCACAGTCCCGGGCTCCTTTCACCTTAATCAGGAGTGCCCTGTCAACAACCTAGCATACATGTTCAGCACCTCGTCATGTCCCTGAGGTGATTATGACCTTTCCTGGTGGTGATGATGGGGTGGCGTTGCTGTGCAGCTGTGTAATTGATGTAGCAGCTTTGCGGTTAACCAGGACTCTGTAGTTCGTGAGACGACTGTGCTTTCCAGAATGCTCAGTCATTGCGTGTGCTTTCCAACAGTTTAATACACACATTCTGATTTTTTAAATTTATTTTTATACCACTGGTTCCCATATTTTATCTCACATCTAGTATGGTGACAGATAATTACACATTTGTTATGGGATAAGATTCCCTAAGGATCCTCATAATAGCTGCTTAAAACTTCATTACATTCCCTGGCACCAGATGGGGTGAGTGAGTAGGAAGCTAAGAATCCATCTGTACAGTGACCCCTTAGAGCTCAAAGATTGTTTAAATATACGTCCTTTAGTTCCTTGAATTAAAAT
This sequence comes from Tonatia bakeri, assembly GCA_004024845.1. Taxonomy (NCBI): domain Eukaryota; kingdom Metazoa; phylum Chordata; class Mammalia; order Chiroptera; family Phyllostomidae; genus Tonatia; species Tonatia bakeri. The sequence continues at coordinate 246,527 of PVIA01000250.1, read as the reverse complement.
GATAAAATGTGGGTGCTTAAACTAGAGAAATATATCTATACTTTATTTTTAAAATGGTCTTGTCATTATTATGCTTAATGGAAAATCCAGATGACTGCTATGAATTCTAACACTGTAAGACTTCTAGGCAGGGACAGTTAGAATATTTAGGAAAATTTTATAGGATTTCCTAAATAAAGATAGGCACTATTCTGTATTTATGTTTACAGTGGAAAAGCACCTAGCATTTTAAAAACGAAGTATCTTTCATGAAGAAAACAGAGGCAGAGTTAAGCCTCATTTCTACTGGGTGACTGCAGTCTCCCTTCATCACCCAGAGTCAGAAGGCAACATTCTTTGGTCCTGAGTGTGAGAAGTACTCCCAGTGAAAAGGTATGCCAGTTCCACAGGACAAATTTTGTCTTTTCCATTAAAAATATGTCTCTATGGGAAATAAGCAATTAAGTCAGTTATGAAAGGACTCCATGAGTTATTACACTAGTGACCTGTTATTCTCATGGTCTGTGGTTGGCACATGCTGATTTATATGCATATTCATTAACAACTATGGACTAACAAACTGAGACAACGTTTGTAAAGAGTAGGAGAGTTCATTCCAGCTATGTAGTAGTATAATTTTGCATGATTTTTTCTCATGAAATGGTTGACTTGAATTTTTGTAAAACAGCCTCATTATGTAAAGTAAAAGATAAATAAATGAAAGTCTAGGAAAGAAGTGGAAAAATAAATAAATACTCTAAAAAAGAACAAATACCAGCGAATAAAAATAATGCAGCGCAGGACACTTCAGCAGAATGCAAGTAGCAGAGAACCACAGATGAACACGTTTTCTGTTGTCCAAGGCCAGGACAGAGCAGAAACTGCAAAAATCAGTGCACCTGCATACCCAGGACACTTTTTGAACAACTGTTAAACTCAGATTTCACTAAATCATCAGTCCAGGTTGCTAATCAATAAAAAATTGGCAGGCTGTACCTTCATGTCTTCTGAGTTCCTTTCTTCAATTTCACAAACTGTGAAAATGTAAAATAGATAAGCAGTCAGTGAGAGAAACCATTAAACATCTTACCAAATTCACAGATTACATTATTAACCTTAAAAAAGTGGGAACAGATTTAAAGGAGATTCAAGCTCAGAATATAATTTCAACACCAATGACTTGACCTCCTACTATGTGCCAGTGTCATTTTACTCGTGTCTGTTTCCGCAAGTTGAATTCAGTAGAAAGTGCACCTTCGAAGTCCTCTCCTTCATCTGGGAGAAGGGAGTCAGTCTAAAATGAATCTCTGCTTACATAAATGACGTCCTCGCTTGCCTTGCTGAAGGGAATGTTATCAGAATCAGCCTAGTGACAAATCCAAAAGTTTCTTGATGAGATCAGATCATATAGTTCCAGTAAATTAGCACATGCCAAATACAGTATCTGCTGAATCTTCAGTATTCAGACTCCCATCCATTGTCAGCAGTAGAAAATGACCTTCAAGAAGGCTGCTTAAACAAAGGCACCTGGGGTTTAATTGAGGCGGTAACTAAAGCCCTAAGTGTTGAATCTTTGCTCAACTACTTCAGAACGATACTGCGTATCCTCTCTGACTTCATGAATTTATTTATTAACTAGGAAAAAGTTTTAACACCAAAAATGTCCAAAAAGACTTCCTCACACTGCACCCAATGTTCTCAGGGTTCCCTTTGCTCAGCCTCTAATTGAACCACAAGTTGGCAGAGGCTGAATCACAAGATGGTTCTGTGGCTTCACTGCCCAACCTGAGTCCTGGGTTCCTGTCAACATTTTAAAGTTGCTTTCTTCATTCAAAGAACTTCATAAAAGAAGAGGAAGAATTTTGAAAAGCATGTCTAGAATATATTTTAGTAAATATAGATTCATTTAGAGATCCTGACGTACACCTGATTTTCCCTCACATAATTCTAGCTCATTTCATCTGATCTTACCATCCAGCCTGTTTATATATATAATAGGTATATTATTTAAATAATATATATTATATAAGGTAGTTGATGGGTCTCAGTAAAGGATGTATGAAATAACTTTTTATGTTTTTCTTTTTGTTTTTTACTTTCTTAAGGTTCAAGTCATATCAAAATTAAAAGTTAGCCTCCATAATTAAAAAGTAATTAAAATTGAGAAAGAGAGAGATAAAAACTAAATTGTATAGATGATACTGAATTGGCTGGTGGGCTGGAGAAAAATGCCCTGAAGGATGACAATTGGTAAATAAAGTCTGTGTATTAAATAATAGTATTGTAACAATGTCAATTTTCTGATCTCAATAACTGTGCTGTTATATAATATGTCTTATTCTTAGGAAATATTTAGGAGTGAAGTGGCATGATGCCTCCAAGTTGTGCTCAATATCTTCGAAATATATCCACACAGAGACAAGGATAAAACAAATGTGACAAAATGTTAAAAATTGGTAAATCTGGCAGAAGATTATACAGTAGTTTTTTATGCAATTCTTGCAACTTTTCTAAAAATTAGAATTTTTTTCAAAATAAAAGTATGTGTATATATAGTCTTTTTCTCAAAATTAGTTTGAAAATAAAACATATTTTCATGTATTATTTCATAAATAGTCATATTTATGTCTCATATAAATTTCATGTTATGCCAGTTTACCATGATGAAAGATTTTAAAAATCCTTCTTCTCTGTCCCAAAACAAATATGTTTACCATTTCTTTCTTTTTTCATATTTTCTAATTATATTTTATTGATTATGGTATTAAAGTTTTCCTGATTTTTCCCCCATGGCCCCCCTCCACCCACACCCCCACTCCCTCAGGCAATCCCCTCAACATCATTCATGTCAATGGGTCATGTGTATAAGTTCTTTGGCTACTCCATTTCCTCTGCTGTACTTTACATCCCCACGGCTATTCTGCAGCTCCCTATGTGTACTTCTTAATCTCCTCACCTCCTCATCCATTCCCTACAAACCCCAACCACTGAAGCACTCTCCATATCCAGGATTCTGTCTCTGTTCTTCCTGTTTGCTTAGTTTGTTTTTTAGATTCAATTATTGATAGATATGTATTTTTGCCTTTTTGTTATTCATAGTTTTGATCTTTTTTTCTTAAACAAAACCCTTTAACATTTCATATAATAATGGTTTGGTGATGATGAACTCCTTTAGTTTTTTCTTGTCTGGGAAGTTCTTTATCTGCCCTTCAATTATAAATGACAGCTTTGCTGGGTAGAGCAGTCTTGGCTTTAGGCCTCTGCTTTTCATGACTTTGAATACTTCTTGCCAATCCCTTCTAGCCTGCAATTTCTTTTGAGAAATCAGCTGACAGTTTTAAGGGAACTTCTTTGTAGGTAACTTCCTGCCTTTCTCTTGCTGCTTTTAAGATTCTCTCTTTATCTTTAACCATTGGCATTTTAATAATGACGTGTCTTGGAGTGGGTCTCTTTGCATCCATCTTGTTTGGGACACTGGGTTTCCTGGTCTTCCATGTCTATTGCCTTCACCAAATTGGGGAAGTTCTCTTTCATTATTTTTCCAAATAGATTTCCAATTTTTTATTCTTCCTCATCTCCTTCTGGCACCCCTATAATGTGAATGGTGGGCTTCTTGAAGCTGTCCCAGAGGCTGCTTATGCTATCCTTGTTTCTCTTGGATTCTTTTCTCTGTTTTTCTGATTGATTGTGTTTTCCTTCCTTATGTTCCAAATCATTGATTTGATTCTTGGTTTCATCCACTCTACTGTTGTTTCCCTGTAAATTGTTCTTTATTTCAATTGGTGAGTCCTTCATTTCTGACTGAGTCTTTTTTCTGTTGTGAAGTCCTCACTAAGTTCCTTTAGCATCCTTATAACCAGTGTTTTGAACTCTGCATCTGATCGATTGCTTATCTCTGTTTCATGTAGCTCTTTTCTGGAGTTTTGATCTTTCATTTGGGTCACGTTTCTGTCTCCTCATTTTGGCAGCCTCCCTGTGTTTGTTGCTATGTGTTAGGTAGAGTTGCTTTGATTCCATGTCTTGGTAGTGTGGCCTAATGTAGTAGGCATCCTGTAGGATCCAGTGGCACAGCCTCCTCTATCACCCAACCTGGGTACTCAAGGTGCTCCTTTTATGTGGGCTGAGTACACCCTCCTCTTGTAGTTGAGCCTTGTTTGCTCTTGGAATATCAATGGGGTGGATTTACCCAGGCCAGTCAGCTGCAAGGATGGCTGTGACCACTTACCACCAACCTCCACCCTCCTTGGAGGATCAGCTGTGCAGGGGCAGGGTGGTGGTCCTCTGAAACAGTCTGTAGCTTCCCACTGGGTGATATGGCTCTGGGGGTTCCCAGATGGTACAAATGAAGGTCAGCCCCCAACTGTGTTTTGCCAGGGGCCACCCTGCCTGAGCTGCAAAGCAATCTGAGTTGGCTGCTACTTTTTCTGGGCTTAAAGTTTCCCAGGTGAAGCCAAGCTATGAATCTGAGCTGACTGTTACTGGTGCTGGGTCTAGGGCCACTTAGCAAGAAGTAAGGGAGCTTAGGGCTCACCGAGGCCAGCTGTGGCTTGTGTGACAGGATTTAGGAAGTTATCCAGCATGACCCAAGACCAGCCACTGATGTGGAAAAGCAGCTTGGGTGGGTCTGTAAGTTGGGTGGGGTGGAGTCTCTGGGGATCTCCAAGGCCAAGTTGATGGATTCTCAGATATGGTACCAGTTTACTGGCTCAATGGCTCTGTGAGGAGAGGGCTCAGAAGAGGGACAACAACCTCTGCTTGTCTTTATTCCAGACACCACAGTTTCTCCCACTATGCCACAGGTGCCTTTCAAGCTGCTACCCCAGTGCTGGAGCTCAGAGGGAGTGAGTCTGAGTAGGTGAGTCTGTGTGTGAGTTCTTTAAAAGGAATTGCTCGGGGCTTCAGAAGTTTTTTCCACTGACTCAATCCACCCTGGTTTTTGCAGCCAGAAGTTGTGGGGACTTATCTTCGTGGGACTGGAATTCTGGGCTGAAGGATCTGGTGTGGTGCTAGCACTCCTAGCTCCCAATATATCACTCCTGAAATTTTATCCACCACACGTGGGTGAGGAACCAGCCTGTTCTGCATCTATGCCCCTCCTACCAGTCTGGGTTCCTTTAATTCCATAGTTGTCAGACTTCCATTCAACTTGATTTCTGATGGTTCTGAGTGATGGTTGTTCTATATTTTAGTTGTAATTTTGATGCGGTTGTACAAAGAGGAGAGCCGAAGACTAAATATATATATAGTCTTCTATATACAGACATCTTGACCAGAAGTCTTGACCATTTTTTCTCCTATTCGACATAAAGTATTAATATTTGCATAAAAAGCAAAAACATTAAACTTTCATAGTTGATACATGGATTTCCTAACTACAGAGTTTTTGTTGTGGCAACATACCCATATTTTTCAGACCATAAGATGTTCCTAGGTTTTAGAGGAAAATAGGGGGAAAATTTTTTGAAGCAAAAAATGTGGTAAAATATTTAATAACATAAATAACATAATATTTTATCAATGTAAATGTAAACAGAACTCAACAGCAGCATTAACAACCATTACTCCTCCCAAATTTGGGGGTGAGAAAAGTGCGTCTTATACTCTGAAAAATACAGTACTTTAAAAAGGCACTCGCTGTTACTCCCCATCAAAATGTTTCTTTTAGCATTCTTCAACTTCTAAGGAAAAGGGAAACACAATAGCCATACTGTGTAGTGTTGTATAAGAGTCCATCTTATTTCTCAACTTCTTTGTCTGAAAATTTCCCTGGATATGAGAAAAATTTTACAAAGTTCGGTATCTCAGTTATAACATGAAAAAGTAGCTTTTAAAATGATTAAACTGTGAGTGTGCAATAGAGAAACAAAGGATATCTTTAAAGAATATGAAACATAAAATCTCATGGCAACAGTCTAGTGTTTTATACCCTGAAGTCCCACAGATTTACTTTCTCTGATGATTCTTTTCTGGCTTTATTTTGAACCTACAAGGATGCTGATGGAGTAAGGGTGGAGTCAGCCAGAATAATTTTCTCCAATGAAGGCAAATGAATCAGTACAAGAGAAAACTCTGCATGTTAACAGCCAACATTGTATATTGACACCAATACTACTAGGAGTAAACACTTGACTATGGCCTCCACTTTAAAACTTAGGACTACAAAGAGTTTTAAATAATATTCAGGGGGATGCTGAAAAGTTAATGTCAGCCATTTTACTTTGGGGGATTCAAATGCTGATATCTGTTGGCACATTCTGCTTATAAACAAGACTCAACATTCAGAGTAACTTCCAACTGCATCCCTTAAGATCTATGAAGTACAAACAAACTGGTAATAAATCCTCTCACTGAGCCTTAATCCCAAAGGACCCTAAAAAATCCTGCCTTGCTGCTCAAAGACCTTGGATATTTGCATCTGTAAAAAGATGAGATCTATAAACTACCACTAATGACCTTCTTGACCATTGTGTCCCAAAAGGTACTATACGATAAGTTACAAAAAGGGAGAAAAAGGAAGCATGAGGTGGTGCATACAGTTCCTGTCTTGTTTTCTGTCTGAATATATGATGAATACTTAATACATTCAGAAACTAACAAATTTCTATCAAAGCATAAGGACATCTCCTCTGGGGTATAATTGGATGTCAGTGCTGTCCTCCATGCAGGCTGCAGATGATTGCCCTTCAGAAACAATCAGCCCGTGCCCATGAAAGTGCCATGAGATGGAGGGAGGCGGGCGGAGGGAAGTTAACCAAAAAGACCTCAGCAGCGGAGAACTGAGAAATCAGTGGGGGTCTTACTCAATCACTACTTAGCAATATTTAGAGTAGCAAACAAAAGAGATATTTTTGAAAACCCCTTTGGATAATTTCTGCTTCCTAGAATTCTGACCATTTGGTGTCCTGCTTTGTAAAGGAATCAATAAATTGGAGAAAGGGAATTCTCCCCTGATCTTTTCAAGAATCTTTGAAAGTCGTTTCTCGGCAAAGATCTGGAAAGCATATTTCTAGCTGATGCCAGGTTCATTGCTCGCAGGTTTGTATTTCACAGATGGAATCAACAACCAAGGAGGATATTGGTGGTCGTGTTGCAGAGCTGTGCTACCTGCATCACGCCCATCCTCAGTGCTGCTGAGGAACTACCACGGATGTGGAGTTGACATAGCGCCCTCCAATGGCACTTCCTGACAGAAACCAGACAGGATGTGTGCGATAAACCAAGAAAACCTCTTCAGCACTGGGATGGAATTCTTCGCATGCCCTAAATTAAAGTAGTCTCAAATAAAATACACAATTATAACAGAGGTTTTGTATCTTGTCAGAGGTGATTCCCATGACATCCTACTGAAAATAAGCCATTGATTCACTTTTCTCCTCCGTGGTCCTTACCACCCTCTAGAATCACATCGGCTGTGTGTCTCCTTGTGCATTGCTTCTCTCTTCCCCTGGATGCAAGCCCCGTGGGGACAGGGACTTGTCTTGTTCACCAAGGCAACCACAGCGAGAGACCAGGCTGGACCCACAGCAGATGTATAGAAAGTCTCTTTTGAACAAGTGAATGGCAGAACACTCTTGCCAATATGGTCATTAAACACAGAGCCTAAGTGCTCCGGGGATAGCTGCACAGGTTCAGACATTCAAGTGTCTGTCTTGCGTATGAAGTTTGTACCTGTGCTCCACTTCGACTCCGGGGTGCAGAGCTGACTCGATGACAGAAAAGTCATCCTAAGTGGATTTCAGAACCATTATCTCAGCCCACTCCCTCATGACTTTCGTTATTATGCCGCAGCTCCAGGAGGCCAGAGAGGGTTTCATGGCACTGCAGCATGCACAGCGCCGCTCACTTCAGCCGCAGGCCGCGGGTGAAGACAGCACTGATGGCGGTCAATAACCAATGACGTCTTCCAGAATATTGCTTCCGGGTGTTTTTGGCTCAAGTGTTGAAATCAAAATTATGGCATAAACATTTCTAGAAATCATGCTGAGAATATGCAATACAGCTTTTCGTAGAACTGAAAAAAACTTTTAAAAGCATATTTTTCACAAAGAAGTGAATGCCTCTTAGAAAACAATGTTGTTCAGCCTTTCAGTTTAACTTTTCTGGAAACATAGATATAGATCCTGAGGGAACTTGGATCTCTGAGACTCAATGTTTGCAGGAAAATCCTAGAATAGCATTCAAACCTGTAATTCACCTCTGTGAAATCACAGGGAGAATCTGATAAAACCTAGAGAACAAACAACTAGAAAAAGGTTTCTGATCCATGGAACATTTTAGACTATTCTGAACAGTAATGTTCTCCTCCAAGGGTATGATTTACATTCCTTCCTAAATCTGGTCTCTAGAGCTGACTTAGGCTAATTTCTAGATCCTACTGCATCTACTTACATCTTGTCCCCCATATATTTTGAATGCTAAATGCAAAACATGTACACTGTTGGTGGCTATATTTTAGGTGAGGAATGCAATTCTTCCCCATAGTGGCAATACAGCATCCTCTCAGTTATAAATATCTTCACTTCAATGAGAAAAGATGATGAAATTCTTTTTGAAGACCCTCAAAGGGCTTGCAGATTTTTAAAAATATTACCGCCACTTTGTTTGGAAGAAATACAGTTTGGTCATAAAACCATCACTTGTGATTGGATTTATGAGGATGACACACATTTGCATGCTGTGCATGAAAACCCTGCACCAAAGATGTTTCAAACAAGGAAACTGTTACTGGTCAGAATTTTCTCATCTGAGTTATCATGAGTGAATTTCAAGTTCCCCAAACTGTTGAAAAGAAATGAATTCAAAGAGTCTTCCTTTGCATGGACAGAGTCTGTCCACTTCAAAACTTCTCCCACCCTTACTAAAATTTTTCAGTTACAAAAGGAAATTTCTTTTTATTAATGTCCCTAAAACACTTTGTCTTTTAAAGTTTGATCAGGAGAAAAAAACATCTTTCTTTTTCAGTTATTTTATGTGTGGCATGCTAAGTACTTATGATCTATGTGTACCTTGCTCAGAACATTCCATTATCATTGAGCACTAAGTATGTTAATACTTAGTATATCATTGGTATATCTTAGTATGCACATACCCTTAGTATATCATGAGTACTTAGGGTATATTAATAAAAAAGAATTGCTTACTAAATTGAATTTATTTATTCAACAGTAGAGCACAAAAATAAGCTGCATTAGTGCTGGATTTTTTTAAGTAAGAAGCTGTCTTCATGTAAGAGCTTACATTCAATATTTCTATACTATAAAGTAGAAGGAAACAAGTGTAAAGTAAGGGTACATGTGATGTTTTATGTTTAAAAAAAAAGAAAGAGAAAAATAATTAGGACTTGGGGGACCTTGTAAAGCTCCCTGAGAAGCTGTCACTTGTGTTTGGTTTAAACAATTGGTAGGATTTTGAAAAATGGAAAAGGCGAGAAGGCTGAGGGAAGCGGGAGGGCCCAATTCAGTGATTGAGTAGGGGGTAGGAGGCTTCTCTCAAATTCAGTAGTGATTTTGAGACTCAGATCAAAATTTTATGAAAGCAAACGCTGGTATTGGAAATGCGGAATGAAGCCCAGAGTTTAATGTACACTTTGGAAAATCACAAGAAGGCATCCCTTAAGGCATGTGATGATGGACCAAATTTTCTTTAGTGAAATAGTCTCCAGAGATGAAGTGCATATTTTAAATAGCCAATATTTACATACAGAGAAAATCTAAATTAAGAGTCTACATTTTGGGCCTTTCTTTAATGTACTCCTTAAAAAAACACAAGAATTCCTGCATGAAATAAAATGCAAATGAGAACACATTTGGCAGAATCGCTCCAGCACGTGTAACACAGCATTATTACACCCGCAGCCACTTTGGTCCCAGGGCTTCATCCTGTCGATAGGAAAATTCTTGATGTGCTGTTGCATACACAGTTATCTTGACAGCCCTCTTCATGTAATATTCAAGATACCTTTTACAAAGTCTCAGTTATAATATTAGCCCAAGATCTAATGCTTGCTCTTTATTTAAGGAATGATGAACTTGATTTGATGCTTTCTCGGCTGTGAACCCGTTCCAACTCAGAATTTTCCTGGACAGATTTCACTATCTTTAACTGATTGGAAACATAAGATATTCCTAGCCAAAACCTTTTTCTTATCAATTCCTCTCTAGAACCACCAGTTTTACCCAGATTTAACTCAAGAGCTATTTTCATCAGCTTTCCACTGTGTACTGGGTCTGACCTTTGAAATATTGGAGCCACTGAATTCCCATCATCCAGGATAAGAAAGAACTATCTTAAAAGCTCTATTTTAGTCAAAAAAAATTTTAAAAACCTATTATATGGCATTAACTGTCTTAAAGCTCTTTTACTATTGCCAATCCACACAAGAGTGTTGGGGTGGACTTTACCAGATTGAAACTCATGTTTGGGAAGGAAGGGAGAGAGGGGAAAGGTGAGGGAGAGGCGAAGAGGGAGGGAGGGAAGGAGGTCTGGTGGGAGAGAAGCAACTGAGCAAACCCAAGTTCCCAAAGTGTCTGCAAGGATGCTCCCAGTCCCTGGTTTTAAGGAGTTGGATAAACAACCTCTAGGTTTAAGAATAGAGCAGTACACTTAACTTATAAATCACTTCAGATTCTGGCTTCTAGATGCAGCACTTTTTTTCAGGCACTCTATGGTAGTACTCATTTAGATCACACCTCAGTATACAAGTATTTTTAATACAAAAGATCTACTTCTCAACTCTCCATCAAACCCACCCCCTTAGTCACAGATGCTCATCTCAAATGGTCTTGAGAAGGGCAATCTGGTTCAATCTGCTAAGGGGCAACAGTTTCCAGTAAGGTTTAGTGATCGCTGCAGTTGGAATGCGTCTGAAACCAGGACCATGTTCCTGTCATGGTAAATTAGGCGAGATGTGGAATCGTGGGATGACGGAATGTAAGAGTCCATTATTAACTGATGTCCTCTCTGTTTTATTTTCCTCAGTGACATTTAACAAATTGAATGTAAGTGGTGAGAAACACAAAATGCTGTTAGATGGTTACAAAGAGGTGGGGGTGGAGGGAGTAGCACATAAACTGGCAGGCAATATAATAATAGGACATTGACTATGGTGAATAATTCAGAAAATGTTATTTATCTGAGAATTTCTTTTAGAAGTTATCCCTTAAGTAGTCTAGTACTTTTTTTGCTCAAGCTACTGTTTTCAAATTTGTCAGAGCTAATTTTATAAACCTCTAAGTTGTAAAAAACAGCTCTTCATGATCATTTTTCTAATTGTACATAGCGATACTATCTAAGAATTAATAAAGGTATGAACACCTTAAACCTACCCTAAACCATACTGAACACAAGAAAATGGCAAACTTTCCATTTTAACTCTCATATGGTTCAGACAATAAGTAAGAGAGGCAGTATAGCTTGCTGGCTACACATGTGGGGTCTGGAACCAGATTTCTTGGTTAGAATCCTGACTCTATCACCCACTAGCAGTGTGACCTTGGACAAGTTACTTAACTTCTTTGTGCTCTATTGCATAGTGTGAAAATGAGTTTAATAATAATCATACCTACCTTATAGAAGTTTTTGTTATGAGAAATAAATGAGTTAGCATGGAAAGTTCTGACAATACTACATGGTATATAGTAAGTACTCAATAAAAGTCAGCTATTGGCATCATCTTGAAATTGCTTGACTTTCACTGCTGTTCTAATCTAAACGTTTTACAGATAAAACCCAAATGAAGCACATTTTCCACCAATGTTAAATGAAAACATAGAGACATATTGAAGAGAAATATAAACCAAATTCAAAGAGCCTGAAAATAACTTAGATTTTACTGATCATTTTTAGAGATACATTATTATCCACAGCAAAAATTCTAGTGTGTATGCTTTTCAAAATTACATGTATTTCAAAATAACAAAATAACATATAAAAATGTGTGTGTGTGTGTATATGTGTGTATATATATACATAAAAAGAGGGAGAGAAACAATAAATCAGTTGCCTCTCACATGTGCCCCAACCAGGGATTGAACCCACAACCTAGTCACATGTCCTTACTGGGAATCAAACCCATCTTTTGTTTTGCAGAACAACACCCAGCTGACAGAGTCACACTGGTCGAGGTCACATACATTTTTTTAAAAGATCACTGTGACCCTTGTATGGACAAGGATACAACAGGAGGAAACAAGTAAGAGGTACCTATAGTTGTCCAATGAAGAGATGAGGTTGAAATGGATTATACTCATAGAAAAACTCAGACATGGGGAAAAACAGAATATCTTTCTGAAATATGTAATATATATAATTTGGTGTTGTTCTCCTACAAATGCAAACAATATAGTTACTAACAGTAACAAGTGTTGGCTAAGATATTAATCCCACTGCTGGGGAGATTAATTGATGAAGAACCATGTAAGTGTCAAAAAACTACTTCTTTTATTTTCATATCTATCACTTTTAGCCTTTTTGTCTTTCAATTGTGGACCAAATTTCTATAACAGTTCTGAATATAATCAAGATATTCTTTCCATTCCAAACTGTAAAGAAAAGAGATGAACAAAGAGAAAAGAAATTACATTCTACAATAGGGGTCACATCTGCTTGAGGAATATAAAAATGTTTCAGTTAAATGTACCTGATTATCAAGGTGGTATTTGAATTCTTCCTCTGAAATATTGGGAATATTGCAAATTTTTAAATGTAGGTGTTTGGCTGAAAGAATAAGCTGGAATCAGTCCTAAATACTTTTTGGCAGAAAGAGTAGGAACTTGCTCCTTCAAATCTTATAATGATTCCAAATGTTCTCTCCTCCATTGACTTTTCATTTAAAATGTTCACCTTCCAAGTACAAAAACAAAATCCATACAGATATAATTAGTTAAATGTAATGCAGCAAATGCTGTATAAGTTTTCTGAAATTTTATCGACAAAAGTTTTCATGACAAGTTGTCTCAACCTTTTTTGTGCTGTGAAAACACACCTATACTTTCTGCACATAGTTAAATGAATATAAGCAGAGCTAATCATCCTTTTTGCTAATCATCCTCTTTAGGCCTAAATAAATTTTTTGAGAGATTTATTCTTTTCAAGTAAGGATGCTTTCTTTTTCCTTTCCTTGTTCAGATACACCTGTTACATTTTTTTACCACCATTTATCAGGCCCAGTTCTATATCCAAACACTCCTCTTCTAAATGTTTTGAATATCTGCTACACATTTGGTCCACTAATAAAAGAATTCCATGGGACCCATGGATGCAAAGATCACAAGTCTGTGACTTCAAACACAGGAAATAGAACAGAGCTGGTTTGACGGAACTCTCCAGCTCAGCTACCTGGTAGGTACGGCACCCGGTGGAAAGAGTGCAGTCTTTGTATGTAGGGGTTCAATCCTAACACCCAATTTTATGACCTTGTCTGACATTTTCATTTCTCAGATGTCACTTTTCTTTTTTTTTATTTAATCTTCATTGTATTTTCCCTATTACCAATTAGTTCCCTTCTACCCTCCATGCCAAACACCACCCTGTTGTCCATGTCCATGAGTCAGACATTATATTTCTTTGTCAATAAAATAAGAAAAAATAATATTTCATCAAAAATGTTGGCTCATTTGACTCCTTTTGGGGGAGATAGAAAGTTCATCCCAATAGGCAGACAACTAGAACCTGCCCAGCCTCCCCTCCTCAGTCCCTCAGGTGAGTGCTTCACCTTGTTACAAGGCACCAGCCATGTGTTAGTCTCCCGAGAGGATTCTATGTCCTCAGAATTTTCTTCTGAGCATTTGGGTTATTTGTTGCTGTACTTGATCCTCAATAAAAAATGGCTTCTTGAATATTTATATATTTCTCTTTTTAAGTGTTGTTCGTTTTCCTACAGAAACACCCAGTTGTAAAAAAAAAATTAGAAACTACATATCTTTGTTGGTTTCTTTGGTGTCCACTGCCCTCACCTCCTTTCCACATAAAGGCACCTTTTTTGTTCATGACATTTTATGCCATGTGCATTTTTCCATTATGATTTGCTCTGGTGACAACTGTACTAGGACCCTAAATCCATAGAAATAGAAAACAGCAGTTATATTTAAAAATCTGTATGAATGAAGAGGGAGCTTTCTGATGAGCTCCAGTTTTAAAAAGACATATTCAATCAAGAAGGCAGAGCCAAAGAGATGGCTGGCAAGGCTAACTAAAAGGCTTATAAAGCTTTCATAGGTTCAAGAAAGTCAAAGAAGAATAGGTTCACTACTTAGAATCCATGGAAACTGGAGCTCTTTGATTTCAGATGCACCATCCTTGTGGTTGAAGGGTCTCAGCTCTGAAAATGGTTCCTCCTGATGCTAAGGTTCTATGTTCAATGATTTATATCCTCCCTTCGGCACTGACACAGTGCCTGCCAACAAATAGACACTCATTAGAATGTATCTAGAAAGAAAGAAAGAAAGAAAGAAAGAAAGAAAGAAAGAAAGAAAGAAAGGAAGGAAGGAAGGAAGGAAGGAAGGAAGGAAGGAAGGAAGGAAGGAAGGAAGGAAGGAAGGAATGACTAGGATTAACAGTTTCAGGACTACATGGATTTAAAAATGAAAATTTAAGGAAATGTTTGACCAGTTACATTAAGAGACCTCAAATACATTTAGAGTTGAAAAAAATCAGAGTCCTTAGAATGAAAATCTCAAAGAAATGCCACATTCGAAGAGGAAAGGAAGAATTCTAATAGAGAGGAGAGGTATGATTTAATGTCAGAAGTATCTTTCAAAGAAGTCATTTGTCCACATGCATAATTTTAAGCAAACTAGTCACAGATAAATTTTAAATAATCCCACCTACCTCCAACTGCATCAGAAATATCTCAGTTCACATATCTGACTTCTGCACCTTATGGTTATAATTATTTCAGTTTTGAGTTTATACTCTTTTCCCCATGAAAGAGAAGAAACTATATCTATAATTGAATTGTATCATTAGTATTTAACCTCAGTAAGTCTTTGATTTATGAAATAGATAAACAAGGAAATTGACTGCTAAGCCTTTTTAAAAATAAATCTCATTTTTTATTTACTCCAAGTGTATTATCAAAGATTTATTCCCATAGGGGTAAAAAAGAAAAAGTTCCCAGGGAACTGAGTGGAAATTTCTGATGAGATAGAAGTTAAAGGATAGCTTCTCCCCTTGACAAAAATCCTGTCCTGTACCATTAGGAATGTGTAGAACAAGCAGTTCACTCTTCAGGTCAAGCAATGCTTCCTTAATGCTGTTTTGCATTTCTTTTGGAAACAGGCCACCTCATTTTAACATTTGACACACTCCTTCCCTTTTGTCTAGCCCTGTAACTCACAAGACATTCTCCCATGCCTCGAAATCAATTCCATTGGCCTCCTTTTCCATTATGTGGATAATAAAATATTAGGAGTTAGTCAACAATCTCTTACCTCTCTGCCTTTCACATTGACACCCAAGATGTTGTACTGCAACCTGAACACTCTATAACTTCAAGATTAATATAAAACAAAATAGTTTCTACTTTAGAAATCTACAAATTAACATGTTCACCAATTTGGTTTATTGGCAATGAAACAAACTAATTCAAATAGAAAATCAACAGTTTTGCATTGTAGTAAAATGTCCTGAAATGTTTTTATTCCAACAGTATTTCAGGAGGACTCATTATGGGTCAGCTATGGCAACTGGTATTGTAAGAAGGAATAGTAAAATAGAAGACACAACCTTTGCCTCATGAAATGTAAAATCCAGTTGAAGAAACAAAACCATTAGAAATTTTTTTAAATTGCATAAAATAACAGAAGTATGTTCTTAAAATTGGCAGACTAATCAAACAAATGAGAAAGGAAAAAACTCTAGAGTAACTCAGAGAAATAAAAGATCACTTGGGCTGGACTGAATTTGGAAGACTTCACAAAGAAGAAGGGATTTGCATCATGAGTTGAATGTTGGATAAGACTGAGAAAGACACAGAGAAAAGGGTGCTTTCCAGGCCAGCAAGATTGGTTTAAGCAAAAGCATAGAATTGAAAAAGTTCAAAGCAGCTTAGGGCAGGGTTTAGCCAGAGTACAGTGCCAATGAAGAGAGTAGTTAGAGCTGTCTGAAAGGTTACAGCTCAATGGTCAACGTCTTACATTGTCAGAATAAGCCATTTGGACTTCATCTGGTAGGCTGCGGGGAGTCGCTGAGGTCTCTGAGTGGAGGAATGACAAGATTGAAAGAGTATTTTATGACCAATTTGTCAGCAATATGAATGATGAATTGGCAAGAAGAGAGACTGGATGTAGGCTGAATAATTAAAATTAGAAAGCTTCTATAATAAGAGAAATAGGGAAAGATGATAAAGCTCAGAAAAGACAGTGCTACTGGGAGTGGGAAAATGGGGAAGGAAATGGACAAAGACATTTTGAAGAAAGAGTTGACAGATGTCATGATTGGAAAGATTGAGGAGACAGAAACCAGCATCCATGAGGTCAAACTTTAAAGCCTAGATGACTAAGATGGTGTCATCTTACATTTGTGTCACATTATCCATTTAAAGGATGACACAAAATGTTCTTTTAGCAACATGGTCGATACTTGATGGGTCCTTGCTTATTAATACACATTGCCCCACTCCAACATGGCCCCATCACAACTAGCAACCGTGACTTTTTATAGTTCATCATACTTACACTGCAGCATCCAACCATCTTTTGACCAAGTTTGAATTGAACTGAGCTGGACACTGAAGACTATATGGGGCCATTCTGGGCCATCCGATCCCAGAAATTTGGAAATGAAATCTGGGAAGATTGAGAGCTGCAGGCACTAGAATATTATGTGATATAAATTTAGGGTTGAGATAAAAATGATGGTTGAAACTCTCTCCTGGTGACCATGTGTCATAAGACAGACTCTTGGCAGGAAGAAGACGACCTGGTAGAAGTGGTCCCTTAAGAGATCTCCAGATGTCCAGTGAAGTCCTTTTAAAAATGAGCTGAAAGAGTAGAAGTAGGGAGGCCATGATCATTCTGAGATATTTCCTTTATCCTTTGTTAAAAATGCAAAGGTGTGTTTATTTTGAAATAAAAAAGACAAGACAAATTTTATGAAAGAGAATTTCTACTTTTAATGAGAACAAAAAGCAAACGTGGATTAAATTTCAGCCTCTAGAAGTTCAAGTTTTAAAAGTGCATTTTTTATCTTTCTATAATCTTTACTTGTACTCTTTCTAGGTCTCTTTCCATAAAGATCTTAAGCCTGGAATTGATGGATCTCTTTTCTCATGTAAGCTGAAGTCCCTTCTTCTCCACGAAATCTTCCCAGGGAATGAGTGAAGAGCTGAAGTCTACAGTCTTCTTTAATTTTGTTGTCAATTCTTTTTTTTTTTGGCATGTTTTATTTTTATTTTTATTCATTTATTTTTTCATCATCATTTATCTCCCAGTACCCTCTTCCCCATCCTGCCTCAATCACCACACTGTTTTCCATGTGCATGAGACATGAAAATTTTTTCAATACTACCCCCAGATGGGCATATTCTTAAATTGAATACTAATGTCTTAATTGTACATTTTTATATAATACATTAAAGTATTACCATGTGATAGTCGGGGACAGGTTTGCCATCTCCATCGCCAGGAATGTCAACCCATCAGTGGCATGCAGAGAGTGCCCACTACAGGGAATGGGCAAGGAAAAAGAATCAGCGCTGAACATCAGGAAGCAGCACTGCTCGATTCGCGGTGTCCGGAACCTAGCACGGCGCTAAAAGTGCATTTGTAGTTTTATGACCCCGAAAAAATGCATGCAAAAAACCTCTCTAAAACTATGTTCATACTTGACCTGACATACTGGATCTATCTTTAAAAATAGTTTGTTTTCAGCAAGCCTCTAAGAAGTACATGGCAAGCAACTAAATCAGATGCAATCCTGGTCTGTTACACGTACTTTGGTGGGAATATCTTCTCTTTTAAATACAAATATATTGAACTTTAGCTCAGAGACAGAGCGGGAATGCTGTAGGTAATATCAATGAGGTTCCCTTATTATAGAGGTAAAGAAGCTATTTACACCATAAAATAATCAAAGAGTTAATCT
The DNA here is from genome assembly GCA_004024845.1 of Tonatia bakeri. Taxonomy (NCBI): domain Eukaryota; kingdom Metazoa; phylum Chordata; class Mammalia; order Chiroptera; family Phyllostomidae; genus Tonatia; species Tonatia bakeri. Next base: position 228,467 of record PVIA01000250.1, on the reverse strand, counting down.
TGTTTCATTCTTACAGGAGTAAAACCCACTGGCAAGTTTTAACTGTGTTAATTTTCAAACTTTCAAGTCTGTACTCAAACCACAAAGCCAGCAAACTGAAGGTAACCGAAGGAACTGTTTGGTAAAGACAGAAATGAACTATGCCTTTTGAAGTGTTTCCAGGAAAATGTGTTTGGAATATTTAAGTCCCAAGTGAGTTACAAAGGTTATTCATTCACAAGTGAGATAAATTCATAGCTGTCAAATTGTCTGGATTCTCTGTGTGATCACCAGCGCTTCAAATCATTTATTTTTTTTACTAGCAGAAGTTCAATATTTTCACAGCTTCAAATTTGCTCGTACTTTATAATTTGGAAATAAAGAATTGCTTCTTCCTCACCTGCTCACTGAAGCAATACAAGCCCTTGAGTATATTAAAGCAGTTTTTCTCTTCCATTGTAGTTGTATTTTGTTTTGTTGCTGTTGTTGTTTTTAATAAAACCAAATGTTTCTACCAAGAAACTAACTGGGTATAATTAACAATGTGTCTGATTTCATCAAACAGATGGGGGAGGGGAGGGGATTATTGCAAATATAAATTTTACAGCGTTTTACATTCAATTACATTCTCTTGAAAATTGTGAATGAAATTGTTCAAAAGTCCCCCCCCCAAATAAATGTCCTTTTTTCTTTTTTTTAAGAGTTATCAAGGGTGGTTCAGAAGTAAAGAAGGGAAGAACTTTATTTTAATTGCTTACTAAAACTTAAGTTAGGAGCTAGGAGGAGAGTAAGAATCCTTAACGAAGACGACAGGGGTAGATAGATGAAAAGCAATGCTTGACAGAATATTTCACAGAGACAGAAAATGAGCCGTGGCTACTGGCCTGGGTAACTTTAGGTTCATTTCAGGTCAAAAAGTAAAGGAGAAGAGATGGCTCTGGGGAGCAGCATCCAGGCCTGATCTCTCTGTTCAGAGAGGGAAGTGAGGGCTCCAGGAGGCTCTGACCCCTGTGGAAAAGCTATGAGCTTCTGTATACATCTGAATGGGAACGTAACTGCTCTGGAAGTCCAGATATTTCCCACTGTAATAAGGAGAAGAGAAAATCATTGTTACTTGCAAACTCTTCCAGATGACCTGCCAACTACAAGGCAAAGTTAGAGGGGATCCCTGTCTTCTAGAGACACACCTTCCCTTTGGGGAGTCAGAGCATGTATTAAGAAGGCTGAGGTACAACAGGAAGTCAGTGAATACTTGCGGGAGTACTGATAACTGCTGAAGAAATTTGACATGGAGCCTGCAGGAAGGAGAGCACTGAGACAGGGGAGAAGGGAGGAGGGAATTTTAGACAAAGGGAAAGACTCCACGAAGTTGGGCAGGCTGGGTTTGGGACTCAATGAACAGACCAGTTATCTTTCAGCAGAGGAGCCAGCTAGGGGACCAGTGGAAAGATAGTTGGGAAGCAGATAAAAGCTAAGTCGACAGAGGAGTTAGAGAACCTGGAGGGTCATTCAGAGCCTGCAAAATACTGTTTTGGAGAGCTATCATGGGTGAGATTGTATTTGCAAAATTATTTTTCTGGTTCCAGTCTATAGGATGAAGAAGAAAGAAAGGGATTGTAGCAAGGGAGACACATTACATTAGAGCAGACATGAAACGCTAATGGCTTAGATTTCAGGTGTACAATGAAATGATAAGGTCATACATAGCAAGAGTTTTTCAAGTATTTACTAAGTGCCAGACACACCACTAAAGGCTGTAAAGTACATAAATGTGAAGCAAAGGACTGAAGACTGACCAAAAGTAATAGGTAAGGTTAAGTCCAGGACCGTTTCATGAAGGACATATTCCACACACGAAAGGAACGTCTCTGAAGAGTGATAGAACATTTACCCAATTGTATCTACATCCAATTAGAGACTGCATTAGAGAGTCAGGTCATATTCTATTTTCTATCAGGACTACATTCATATAAAACTTTTTTCCATAAAATAATTTATACAAGTTCTTTTAAAAATCAAGTATTATCTTTTGACATATTTCTTAGCACTGGCAACTTCAGGTCAGGTGTTTATGCTTCATTAATATGTACATTCTTCAGTTGTTTATAAATCAAATAATATTTTAGTGATTTAAGGAAGATGGCCTTTTAAGAAATCTTATTGTGAATCTATAAACTGTAAGAACTCTGTCAAGTAGAAAGCTTTTCATGATGTGATTTAACTTATTTTCAGAAATTAAGGTTTTACAATAAAGAAAGAACATCTGCATCATCTCATAAGGTCTTTGCTGGAAAAGCTGAATAAATTTTATTCCAAAGGAAAAAACTATTGCGGGCAACTTGATTCTGGTGGATTAAACAAAAGCGGGGGGAGTGACTAGAGATTGTATCCCAAGGGTGCAGTCAATTTGTAGTTCAAGAATATCACAAGATATTTAAAGAAAAACATAATTAACTAAAAAAATTAAAGAAATGGAATGATATCATTGGGCTCAACTTTAAAATGTAGTAATAAAAATAATAAAACTATACGATTAGACTACGAAATACTCAAACTGGACATAATATAAGAAGCAGCAGACACGAAGCATAAAAACTGACAGTAAATGACTTCTTAGTAAAGATGTAAGCACTGTGATAAGCATAGAATAGATCATTTTACAGGTAATATCGAGGAAAATATTCTGAGAAAAATGATCAATCTTTGCAATAAATATATATATAATCATTTCCTTTAGCTTTAATGCCTTTCTCCTCATTCTAATGTATAAAATGTCTGAAATTTACCCGGATAAACGTGTTGTGGGGTAGGCAACAGGTTCAGTACATGGGCTTAGCAGTCAGGCTTCTTGGAAGATTTCAACCCAGCCAGGAACTAGCCATGAGGGTTCTTCAGCCTCCTGAAACCCCAGTGCTCTCTCTTTGAAAAACGCATATAATGGGTACCTATCCCACAGGTTTGTTGCAGGTATTTAAAAAGATAATGCATTTAAGCACTTAACACAGAATTGGGTCCACAATAAGAATTTAATAAGTATAAGTTGTTTTGATTATTATTTATAGAAAAAATTAACAAATCTCTCTAGTTTCCTATAAAATTACCTTTCAAGAGCAAATGAGCTCCTTCTTATTGAAATTTTACTCGGCTTAACATAACTTATCTGCTGCCAGAAAAGAATTTGAGATTACTTACAATTAAAGATGCATGCCCATTATGTTATGGAAGTATAAACAGAAAAAGTTAACCTACAGTGAAGAAAACGGAAGTGACTGTGATGTTTTCCTATGGCAAGGAAAGACACTGAAATTATTAAACTCTGCGAGTCTTATTTTTTTAAAAAATAAGATATCAATTCTTCAGGAAAAAAAATAAAAGTGATACCATATTTGGATAACACTTTTTAAATTGTTCTTCCTACAAAGTTTTCTTTGATTCTCACAAAAATCTTTTGAGTCTGTTGACCAGCTAAGATAATACAATTTTATATACAAGGAAATTAAGGCCTAGAAAGGTCACAGAGCTCGGAAGACACAGAGCCAAGAGCTGAATTCAGGTGGTGAAACGTACGCACGCGAAGATGAACTTGCCCTCAGCTCCCTACAAATAAAGGGGAAAATGGTGGTGGGGCAGGACCATGGGAAAGCCGGGGGCATACCTCCTGTCATCTGATAAATTATCTAATAAAAGGAAGCATGCCTTGGGCCAGTACATATAAGCTTTTACCTTCCATTAAAACTAAGAGAAATTAGTAGTATGGATATTTATACAAGAGGCTTTAAACCACCGAGTCAACTGTGATTTTAGTAGAAGTCTTAAACAAAAGGCAGACATGTTCTTTATATGTCTGTTTATTATATAGCCTGAGGGAGTAATTTTAAATGGGTTCTGTGAAGGAATTATCTTTAAACAGCAGATGGTTAGAGTAATATTTTCTAGGGAAATGGTATTCTTTTAAGAAAGATTTATTGAAAGCCTACTATGTGCCGGTATCATTCTAAGTTATGACTACACAGAGATGAATGTTATGATCTCTGCCCTCAAAGACAGAACAGTCCCTCGGAGACACTCGGGGATAGTGAAACCTTCACTTGGGGACGGATGGACACGTGTGCTCAGGCTGCAGCAGGAGTGAATGACAGCCTGACTAAATATGCAAGGCTGCCTGTGGGAGGCAGAAGCTGGGAACTTTGACAAACATTTGCCAGGTGGCCAAGAGCAGACAGTGTTACAGACAGAAGTAAGGGTAAGTGCAAGGAAGTGGAGACACGGCAGGGAGACGTCCGCAGAGACGCATCAGTTTAATGTCCCTGAAGCTTTAATAAGATACAAAGGAAGATGGTAGGAAAAGATGTTAAAGCAATACCCATAAGTTAGACGGGGCTATATGTGCCCTGCAAGAGTTTGTCTTCTGAGCAACAGAAATGCCTACTGAGCAAGGAACGAGCATGATCTGCTGAGGCCAGAAATGAGGACCCCAAGTACTACGTCAGTGTGCTGGATAATCAGCGTGCCCAATGACCAACTCATTAAATTACCGATTCTACAAATTTGCCAAAATCATTTTCCTTATAAAATTTAGGCAGGTTTAGAATTGCTAATTGGCTTGTTTTTATTTTTTTGACTTCAGCTGCGTTTTAACGAATGTGCAGTTTGCGTCTGGTGCAGGGTTGTGAACATACTAGGAGGTGAGATGGATCTAACAGGTCTCAGCCAAGAAAGAAACTCAGAGAGAAAGCAACTGCGTACACAGCACAACCAAGACTGCGATGCTGGAGAGAAAATTTCCTAAAGAGTGGGGAAGGGTGGACTTGAGGGGACCACACCAAGAGACCAAGGGACAGGAAAAGGAGATTATGGGGTGTTGACAGGAGGGAGAAGAAACTAGGAAAACAGAGGACTGGAGGATAAGGCTGGAATTAGTGAAGGAAAGAAAGAGTCGGGATGGAGGCAGGGCAGGTGAAAGTCTGAGGACGTGACACCATACAGCCTCCCTGGAACTCAGGATCTATACCAGACAACTGGCACAAACAACCTTGTGGCAAATGGAATATTTGGCAAATCAGACCTTCGTGCATTTCATTCCCAGCAAATGGACTCGTGGCTAGTTGATTCCCCCCCACACACACAAAATAGCCAGTTTTACGTGTAGAATACTCAAGAGATTTCTAGAGCTGAACCTGGAAGGGGAATGAAAAAGAAAAAAATGGGTTCTTACAAATGAGAAACCTGAATAAATTCATAGATAAGGAAAAGAGTTAACAATTAAGCCTACTAAAAAATAAGGGATATTTTTGTAGGAAAGCATTCCAGCTTTTATCGCTGTGTAACAAACAGGCCCCAAATCTAGTGGCTTACCAAAGACAACATTGATATTGTTCACAAAGCTGCACTTTAGATCTGGTGGAGTCAGCTCATCCAGGCCCCATGTAAGGTGAGCCAGACTCCATGGCTAGGGGCTGGAATCAACAGCTAGGAGCTGCAATCAATGGCAGGCTCCCCCACAAACTCCCATGTCTGGCCGTCACTGCTGGATTTTTTGAGGGAGTCTCAGTTCTTCTCCACATGGTCCTCACCATATGTATGGGCTAGTCTGGGCAGCCTCGCAGCATTTAAACTGAAGGGCAAATATCTCAAGAGAAGGAACCAGATGAAAGGTGTCTTGTTTTTTCTAACCTAGCCTCAGAAATCATGCAGTGTCACTTCTACTGTATTCACAGAACCACACAGATTTAAGAGGGATTATAGACCCCATCTTTTAACATAAGGGTGTCAATATTATATTGTGGGAAGAGTACAATAATTTGGGATAAATTTGTATGACTGCATTTGAAAAATACAATCTGCCACCCAAGCTCACTGAGATGGCAGGGGGGGAAATTAGCTCCAGAACACAGCAATGAACTTGCCTTGGATAGGCAAGAGGGTAAGTTTTCTGTTGCCAAGGGACCAGACCAAGAATTCAGCTCATTGTGAGCTGATTTAAGAACAAGGAGAACCAAGAAAACCATGCAAGCAGGTTTGTCTGGGGCCCTTATTTCCATCCAAGCTTCAGATGGTATTTTAGTCCTATAGTTTCCTCCTTTTCCTTAGAGTTAAGTGCGGGGAGTTATAATTTGTTGTATTTTGATTAATTTAAAATACTTTACCCTGAAGTTTTCCTTTTTTATACTGTGATTATTAGCAGGCATAACAGAAGAACCAGCATAGGTGTTTGAGAGATCTAGTTTTCACCACAGACGCACTCTTCTTAGGAAAGAAGTAAGAAAAAATAAGACACGGAGTATAGAAGCCCAAATAATGCAATAAAGTGTCCTTTCAAATCCAGTCTGCTCTTGTCTTTCTCAGGATCAGTTTTCACTGCCTGAGGTGCGAAGAGCCTGCCACATCTTCCCAAAGGTTAAGAAAAACCATCCTTCGATAATTGCATGCTTACTGATACCTAACCCTTACCACGCAAATAATGTGAGAGCTTACATATTGTTCACGAGTACTAACACTGATCTATTTTTTCCTTTAATGTCTACTGTTTCTTACCTTAGAAATTATAAAGAATATATTCTAGGCTTAATGATTCCTGAAATGCCTTGTCTACTTCAGAGTTATTAGAGTTAATGTCTGTTATTTCCTTATGGCAGGTCCCAAGGAAATTAAATGCTGGCAGAAAATGTAAAGTAAAGAGAAATATTATTTTTCACATCCAATAATCTTAGGGAGAAGTAAGGGCAACCTTTTCTGAACCTGCTGTGGATGGTCAACGCAAGTAGCTGTGTTAATGGGCTAATCGTTGAACTTTTAGGGAAGGTTTAAAAGCACAGAGGTTGAGAGGATTGAACTTCCAGAGCCATATAGATCTGCTGGCAGCATTTCCAAAGGACAATGTGAGTGTTAAAAGGGGAGTTATGGATGGTGACAAGCAGAGCACTTAGAAGGAGCTCCGAGGCTTGATGCAATATTTGGCTACTAGAAAAACTAGGGAAATTCTACACGTGATTCTTTTCCAGCCCAAGACAGAAGTTTATTATACCTCAGAAAGATAAGCAGAACCTTGATATGGTCTAAAAATGTTCTGCAGATCTGTCAACTTCTTTCTTCCTCCTATTACTTCAGAGAAAATGTCTTCTATTTTCATAGACCAAGCCCCCAATGCAAACTCAGATCCCTGTCCTTCTCATCTTATCAGGCTTCATTCTTCAATGATCCACCCTTTCCTACATCTTTGACTTCTCCATCTAGACCAAGTATTTCTTACTAGCACACCAATGCATTCCAGTGTTCCTACATTTTTAAAAAAATATTATTTACTCCCTTTCACTTTCCACTCCTTTGCTCTGCTCCATATCATAATCAAACTGCTTTAAAAATTTGACTCCAGCCCTGGCTGGTGTGGCTTAGAGGATTGAGTACTGGCCTACAAACCAAAGGGTTGCTGGTTTGATTCCCAGTCAGGGCACATGCTTGAGTTGTGAGCCAGGTTCCCATTAGGGAGCACATGAAAGGCAACCACACATAAGTGTTTCTCTCCCTCTCTTTCTCCCTCCCTTCCCCTCTCTCTAAAAATAAATAAATAAAATCTTTAAGCCAAGAAAGAAAATACTTTTAAAAACATTTGACTCCAAACCCTGCATTAAAATTCATACCTTGTATTTGTTCTTCAGCCACCCTGGTGGTATTTCCATTCCTACAATGATGCTGGGATTAATTTTGCGGAGCAGAACAACCACCACTGTGTTACATATCTTACAGGGTTACTCTTGCTATTTTAGTTATCAGTGCTTTCTGTATGAAAAACTGGTTTGTTTGGCCTTATTTTTTAAAAGAGAATCTATTTTTCTCATAGAACTTCAAGACATTTGTCCTGGAAATAAAGGAGTGATTTAAGTTTTAAAAAGTTGCTTGCATGATGTTTCCAAAAACTAAATTTAGTTTTCAGTTCAAAAGCTGTCTGAATGTTTCTTCATTTTGTACAGCATGAAAGTTGTATATTACTCCTCATCTCCTGAAACCTTCCATTGGGTAGAATTAAACATCATTCACCTGAATCAAAGTAAAAGTGAGCCCTTCAGGTCAAATTCAGCCCACCCCTTCCTACAGGAGTGGCCAGGTAGCTTCCAATCAAAGATTTTAACAAGGAAGGAAGGAAGGAAGGAAGGGAGGGAGGGAGGGTGGGAGGGAGGGAAAAAAGGAAAAGAAAAATAAGATTTATTTAATTAGCCAGCACACAGAAACAAATATCTAATAGCTTGTCAATCAGGAATTTGAAAACAAAATCTAAACAGGAAAAGTTAAGTTCAGGTATCATCATTAAGGCACCTGATGTAAAAAGAAAAAGAAAGATCTCAGCAATTTACTGAACTCAAAAAATAAGAATGGCATGTTTTGTTTCCAAAAGACCATTGTACTATGAACTATGCAATTCAAGTTCATTGCATGGTGTAGAAGTAATCAAAACTGAATTTTCTTCATTAATTATAAAGAGTTTATGTGCTTTTTAAAGAAGAGCTTGGAGTAACAGGAACACTGACACTTTTTTTTTACTTTAATGCATTCAGATGACTGAGTCATAGAAACTTATTGAGGATATTTATTGAGCTGCTACCTCAGCTGAAGGACTTTTTGGAATTAATAGGCTCTGAGAGACCCAACTTGTCAGACCCCCAGTGGCTCAGAAGGCTGTACATCCTCGTGAATATGACAAGACGTCTGAGCACCCTGAACCCGAGACTGCAGGGGAACAAAAGAGCATTGCTGATTTGTTCGAAGCACGAGTATGCTGATTACATGTGGACATGTGGGCTGAGCAGATGGCAGCTGGGGATGGTACTCACTTCCCATGCCTGAACATTCAGAGCTCGAAATATTCAAAAATTTTGAAGAATTACAGAATTAATTGATGGAAATAGCACCATAATTTTAGAAGAAATTCATAGAGTTTACAGAAGACAAATTTATCCTAATGTCCATGGATGTCTTGTGTGGCAATATCCAGATAAGTCTGAACTAGCAAATGTCTGCACTATTAGCATGGCTCAGTTTCACAAAGAAAAAGGACTATGTGGATTGTGTCCACCTGAAGACAAACTATCTCTGAAAATTCAACTTCAATGTTACTTTGTTGGTCAAATTCTGTATCTTGCTCTGAAAGCATACTTCTTGCTGTAGGAAACGGTGCTGATGTTCTGGCTGGATCTTTTTGACCAGCACTGTTGTGCCCGTACTCTAGGTGGTGGTGTCGGCTACTAAGGGCATGAAACTAAAACCTTTTCCAGGTTATTACACCCAATGAAGCAAGAGTTGCCTAATCTGGAGGTTATGCCACACGCCACCCCTGGGAACAGGTCACAGCTAATGACCACCTAGGGGCAAAGAGAGACTTCCTTCCAGAAGCAACTTGAAGTTGCAATTCATGCTTTAGAGCTCCACATGGAATACTGGACTCCATCTGGAATTTTATACTGGTTTAAGTGCCCTCCGTTGTCTACCCTGTTTCTCTCCTTTTCTCCTGATAAAATAAATAACATCCACCTCAACCCCCGTCTCAGATTCTGCGTTTAGACAACATGACCTAAAAGAGTCGGTACTAGGAGTATTGTTAGGAGTCAGACTCTATAGTTAATACACTAGAGTTGAGTTACTTGCCAGCCAGCTGCATAAGGGCCCCATTATTGGTGTCAGATGAAGTGTCTATAGTCCCCAGCATGTTGTAACAGAATTATGTCTGGGATTAGCTGGACAGGGTATAGGCAAAAGGAAAAATGCTGGCTCATACAACATTGCTGGAGTTTGAAAAGGAACAAGGAAAGTAATCATTATAAAGTCTATGAAAACAGGGGGCTGTTGCCATAGATGCTTTGAAGAAAGAAAAAGGCAGGATCAGAGCAAACCATCACCAATTCAAAGCAAAGTGTGAAAGCTTCTTTAGCAACATTTAAAGACACTCTCATCTGCTGTAGAGATGCCCCAGTGCTGTTAAATCTATTCTATAAAACACTGGGTGACTAAGGGTTCATTTTAAACAGGTACAGCCACTTTGGAAAACAGTATGGAAATACCTCAAAAAATTAAGAATAGACTTACTATATGACCCAAAAATCCCTCTTCTGGGTACCTACCCAAAAATTTTGAAAACATTTTTGCAAGGATATATGCACCCCTGTGTTCATTGCAGCATTATTCAGTGGCCAGGACATGGAAACAACCTTACTGCCCTTCAGGAGATGACTGGATGAAGAGGATGTGGTACATACACACAATGGAATACTACTCAGTCATAAGAAAAGATGAAACACTGTCATCTGTGACAACACGGAAAGATCTTGAGAATTCCATGCTAAGCAAAATAAGTCAGATGGAAAAAGTCAAGAACTGTATGGTTTCACTCATATGTGAGATATAAAACTGAAAGCAACAAACAAACAGACAAGACAGACACACAAATAAAAACTCATAGACACAGACAATGGTATGGTGGTTAGCAGAGGGTAGAGGGATGAGGGGAGGTAGTAAAGTGTAATGGGGGTCAAATATATGGTGACAGATGGAGATTTGACTTTGCATAGTAAACACATGATGCAATATACAGATGATGTATTGTAGAAATATACACCTGAAACCTATATAATTTTATTAACCAATGCCACATCCCAAAAGTTAACCAAAATCAAAAATAAATAAATAAATAACAATGAAATAATTTTTTAAAAAGTATTGACTGAATTTACCTGGACCATCCAAACCATTACAGAATATCACACTGGTCCACTATATCAATGACATCCTATTATTTATACCTATGAGCAAGAAGCGGCACCTACTCTGGATACCTTGGTAAAATGGCCTCCAGATAGCAGAGGATAAACACTGTAAGATTCAAAATCCTGACTCATTCGTGAAGCTTTCAGGGATTCGGTGATCTAAGGCATGTCAACATGATCTAAGAACAGTCAACTCCCAATAATGGGAGTTTTGGCTGTTCTTGATTGAATGCCTGGAGGAGAATGAGACTATCATCCTTAAGGAGTCTGAGGTCTTAGTTTGCCTGCCCTTGTTGAGGTTGCTTCAACTGCTGCTTGATTATGATCATGCATGGAAGCTCTAAGAGACATCCCAGAGAATCTCTTCTTTCAGGCCCTATTTCTCTCTGCCCTATTGTGTAACAGCAAACTTAGGTAAATCCTCATGACAATAAAGTTCAATTTCTTCCACTAGTATAGTGACAGTTGGCCCTTAGGCATGAAGAGTCCAAAGAACTAAAATGTTAGTAAAAGTTTCAAGCTCATTGTGAAAGGGAGGTTTTCCCAGAACTTCTGATCCAACAGAACCAGATTATGAAGATAGGAAGTTCACACATTATGAATGGGTCACTGGGAGTTATTGGAAGAAAGGCTAACCTTGCCTTTACATGTGACATCCAGACATTTATATTTTATTGAACTCAGAACCAAGTCAGAGGTTCAATGCATATACTACCTCCTGGAGTACAGGAGCCCAACTCTAGCAGTTATTCCCAAGCTGTTGCCTTAGCCAACCACTTTCTAGGTCATTTCTCCATTCTACTAGGCTGACGAAGTTTACATAAGATCTGTCAATCTTGTGCCTATGTCTTTATTGCTGGAAAATGGGCACCTTATTCTGAAATAATGTTGTACAGAATATTATTCACATGTATCAAGCATTCTTTAAGTCTTCAGATAGTGGTTCTGGGAGATTCCCTATATGCAAGAAAGACAAACCCAGGTCTACAACAGTGTCCATTCTGATATGAAGGAATCACTGCCACCCTTTGGTTGAAAGGAGTCCAAGATACAGCAAAATGAAAAAGGAACCAACCATATGGGAAAATACATTTGTCAATGATACCCCAGAGAAGAGTTTGATCTCCAAAATATGTAAAGAGCTCATATGACTCCACTCCAGGAAGACAAACAATACAATTAAAAATGGGCAAAGGATCTGAACAAACACTTGTCCAAGGAGTACATACAGAGGACCCAGAAAGATATGAAAGAATGCTCAGCATCACTAGCCATCAGAGAGATGTAAATTAAAACTATAATGAGATACCACTTCACACCGGTCAGAATGGCCATCATAACCAAATCAACAAAGAAGTGCTGGAGAGGTTGTGGAGAAAAGGGAAGCCTAATACAGTTTGGTGGGAATGCAGACTGGGGCAGCCATTGCGGAAAACTGTGGCATTTCCTCTAAAAATTAAAATGGAACTGCCTTTTGACCCAGCAATTCTACTGTTGGGATTATACCCCAAGAACCCTGAAACACCATTTCAAAATAACCTATGCATCCCAATGTTCAGAGCAGCACAATTTGTAATAGCCAAGTGCGGGAAGCTACCTAAGTGTCCATCAGTAAATGAGTGGATCAAAAAACTGTGGTATATTTGCACAATGGAATACTACACAGCTCAAAGAAAGAAGGAGCTCCTACCCTTCGAAACAACATGGATGGAACTGGAGAGCATTATGTTACGTGAAATGAGCCAGGCAGTGAAAGACAAATACCATATGATCTCACCTATAAGTGGAACCTAATCAACAAAACAAACAAGTGAGCAAAATATAGCCAGAGACATTGAAATAATGAACAAACTGACAGTAACCAGAGGGGAGGGGAGAAGGAAAAGAAGGGGAAGGGCCCTCAAGAAACATGTATAGAGGACCCATGGACAAGGACAATTGGAGTAGGATTGAGGGTGGGAGGCAGGGGTGGGTGGGGTGGGGGAAAGTTGGGGGGGAGTGAAGACAATAAGCATAAAGGGATCTAGAATCTTTATTAATTGTACTTGAACAACGATTTTTAAAAAAGGAGTCCATTGTAATCAGCATTAAAACCAAGTAGCATTAATCCCTGTAGATACATGTTAATTTATAATTTTAACTACAATCATATAGATAACATATAAATGTTTAAATTAAATAAGAGAAGAAATAGAGCAATCCCTAATGATAAAAAGCAGACAAAACAAAATAATATTAATTAATTATGTCTATCAGTTTAGAATTATAATCACACAGACAACAATTATAACAAATGGTTTTAAAACACACCAGTATGATTGTATATTCTTAGTTGAATATACCATAAGGACCAAAAACAAAGCACAGAAAAATCTTAAGCAGCATTTATTAGTCTTGTTCTTACTGCTAATACTGTTGTTATTTAAACTATTACATATATGGAAAAATCAAGCTAATAAGTTGTATATTAATGTCCTTGACAAAGAAGATTTTCTTCTACCTGTATACACCAGAAAGGTCTAGAAACCATGAAAATTAAGTAATAGAGATTATCTCTAACACTTATACTTTGGTCTCTACATACCATTCTCTACTACAACAAGCCAGAGCCCCTTAGAGAAACGGCTGGTTGCCATTCTGGGGTAGGAAATGTACCCGGCTGTGACTGGAATATGTAGCTGTGCATGAAAGTAAACAAGTTACCAAGGTCATGTTTACAGACACAGGAGCCAACCTGAAGATGCTAGCACTAACCGAAAATGGAATGAATCAAACATCAAACAGAACAATAACTATGAATTAAAATATTAAAATGAATTAAAGATTTTTTAATCCACAAGTTCACAGTGATTTTTCTTAATACCTCATTAGTCAATATGGGAGGTTAATAGGGCACCAATTTATTATTCTAAAACTTGGTACATAAAGGGATCTAGAATCTTTATTTAATGTGTAAAATGTACAATCTTCATTTTACAGGTGAAGACACGGAGTACAGTGGCTCGTAAGACCACCAGCTGAAGAAACCTCTGCTATGAAAGGGCCCATGGTACTAGCTCAGAATCACCTGGGCAATCCTTCCATCTTAAAGTTAACTGTGCCATAAAACATATCCTAACCATGGGACTTAAATTCATTTATTGACAGTAGTCCCTGGATTATGTAGAGTGATACGGTGTGGGAGGGGCGAGAGGCAGGTAGTGTGGGAAACTGTTTCCTCTCTTTCCTTTTTCTCCTGCCTTGAGTGTAGTTGTGAGACTGTGACTCTTGGTTGCAGCATCCCATTCCCCTGAGACAACAAGCCTAAGGAAGGAAATGCAGCTTCTGAGTATGGCAGAGCAGAAGGGTCTAAACAGCCCAGGTCTTTGATGATGATGTAACTGAACTTCTTGCAAGTGACCTGGAATCACCTACCTCCAGAATTCTTGAGCTGCAGGGTAATTTAATGAGAAGTCATGTGGCTTAAGTTTGACATTTGGTACTCTCTAATTTACTTCCGAATAAACCCTTTTAAGCTCATGAGTACAGTATACCATTTATTTGAAATTTGAAAACAGAACAATTTCGTATTTATTTTGAAAAACAAACATACGTAGTAAAACTATAAAAATACATGCAAGTGATGCACTTCAACATGGCCGCTTCTCCACATTCAGAAAAGGTAGATCTGGGAGTGATACAATACAAGAATTCATCTGTACCTGTAATATACCATTTATTTCATTGTTCAAATCCTAAATTAAATGCACCAAATGTTAAAATCTGGCTAAAACTCATATGGATGGACATTCTTACATTCTTTCCCCTTCCTGCTCTCTGTGTTTGAAATATTTCAAGATAATAAAATATATTATAAAGTAGAAGAAAACTGAGGCAACGGATGACAAACTACATTCCCAAAGTCAAGAATCTTCTGTACTCTCCTGGCAGAAAGATGTGTGTTTATTCACTCAGCCTCCCACTATTCTCCATCCCTCCTTCTTCCTCTAGGCCCTGGTTTGGGGGGAAGGGCAATAAAGAGCTGCCTTCCAAAGGACCACACCAAGGAAGGAATTTGGGAGCAATTCCCCTTCAGCAGGGGAAGTGTCAGGAGCCACAAATTCTCCTTCTCCCTGGACCACCATTTGCCTAACAGGCCTCTAAATGCTTGATTTAACTATGCAAAAACACTACTAATTATATTCATTTATGTGACTGACTTACCATTTGAATCTAATTGCCATGCAGCAAAATAACTGCTAAAGCATATCATTAAACAACTTGAATAATTAGAGAGAGATTTGCTTGTTCTCCTAATTCAATACTAAACTTTAGGGCAGGGACTTCAACCCGTACCTTTTCTATCTTAAATTAGCTAAGGAAGAAAGCTGTGGAAACGTAGCCTGATTAGCCATCTTTTCAGAAATCCTGGTCCACTGAAAATCCTGGGACTTCCAGCAGCGTCTCCGCAGCCTTGCTCCAGTACAGTCTTCACAGCAAGAAGTTTTCCTCGGCTTCATTCGACCTCTTTCCTCAGGGACTTCCTCCATTTACTCTGTCCACATCTGCCACTCCAGACTCAGTTTTCCCACTGACCCACCCTCCCCTGGAAACTTGCTGATGTCATCTCATCTTTATTCTTTCTACCCCATCCCTGGCTCTCGGCACCTACCTCTTGTCCTTTGAGGCCACAAGTCCATGGTAGGTTCACTGTCTTTTCTGTAACTTCACTTCTCACCTTTTTGTCCCTTAAAGAACTTGACTCTTTGATGTCACAATGCCTTCTCTCATGAAGATCGTTTTCTCCCAATATCTTCTGTCTCCAAGACTGTGACTAAGGGATAAAAGGAAGCAGGGTTTCTTCTCATTTATTAAGGAAACTTCCTTATAACTATTTCATATAGCCATGCTCTTTTCATAGTTCTGATGGTTTAAAGTCAATGTGTCTGTTCGAAATTCTCGAAACCACACTGGTGTTGGTTAGCCCTTCACCCATAGCTTATGACACCTGATCGATGTCTTCTGTTCTTCCTGGCTCCAATTCACGTTCTTCCTTTCCACTGTACCATCCACTTGCGTACATAACAAGTCACCATCCTCACTGACTGCCCTTCAGACTCCCTGACATTACCCAACCTTATTCCCCTTGACACTTTGAAACTTTTCAATGCCAGACACCGTGCCAAGCACAGAGCTACAGCAGTGAACAAGACGAACGTGGCCCCTGTCCTATGGCACTCCACAGTCTAGTGGAAGTGACAGATATTTAAACACTCCCACATACACAATATCAACTTTCTTAAGCATTTTAAAGAAAAATCAAGGAGTACTACAAGATCATGTGAGAGATGAAAGCTATGCTGCTAGAAAAGGGAAGGCTTCTCTGACACAAGACCTGAGACACTGTAGAATTGAGCCAGGTAGAAAGGTGGGAGAAGCACATTCTGAGAAGAAACTATTGCTCCATACTTGCCAGTTTTCTCAATATCTTAACACCTCTTAAGACTACTCTGGACCTTCTCCATCCTGGATCCATGAGTAGATATTTTAATCTACCTTAGATCCTCTTACCTCTTCCAAACTTACCTATTCATTCTCAATCACACACTCTAGACCACCTCCACAATTTTCTTTGTTACCTCCTGCTCCTAGAATAGCTGTACAATATGACATCATCCTCTTTATAGGCCAAAAGTTGGTAAATATCTACAATTTCATATGGTTTAAACTAATATATTATCACTGAATAAACCTGTATGATATTGACCACTATTATAACTACTTGTAACTACTTATCCCCCTTTAAATTTTTATTGTAACTCTGCACTGAATTCCTACCCATCTTGGTCATTAAGTCTTCACTATTTTTTAAGAAAAGCTTTTTGTAATAAAAAAAATCACCCACTACCTCATAACTAGTAAATTCTTTTTTATATATAACATATCCCAACAAGCCCATAAGTTCCAAATCATATGTAAAAAGAAAAGATTGCAATCTTTGCAGTCATTATAAAGGACCCCTTATTATGCACCCTATAACTATGATACTTACTTTACATTTTCAGAGGTCTGTGCATGCTGTACCCTTGAGGAGGAAAAGGGGGCAAATGCTTAACTAAATTGCAACTATGTTCCAGGCACTGTTCTAGGAATTTTGTACATAGTGATGCTTACTCTGGAAAGTAAAAATAAAGAGATGTGGGAGGAGGAGGAAGACGTGAAGAAGGAAGAGAAAAGAGAGGAAAAGGCTGTGTTGGCAGTGGCGGTATTTGTTTTATCTGGGAAAGAGGAAGGGAAAAAGTTGTGCTCTGATTTTTCATTTTCTAAAATACAATGCAAGTGCGTGTTTTCTAAAGACCAATATAGTGACCAGGTGGAATATGGGACAAACTTGGACAGCTCTCTGAGCTGGAGAAAATACCTGTAAATTTGCCACCTCCCTTCACCTTCTTATTCCACGCTTCCTCCCCTCCCTACCCTAAGATGAAATGATATGGGACAAACTAATTGAGAAAACTAGTAGTGCATGCCTTCAGGAGGTTTTATTAATGGAACCAGACACACTGCTATAACAGAATGTACGACTGCTCTTTTACATTGATCTAATTAGAACATTTACATACTGAATGCCTCCTGGACAATTCCCTACCAATGACACTTACAGTGTGCACTGGACAAGACTACTCTTTAGGTGAAATTGAACAAAGAAGTCATCAAGTCTCCTTTTTCTCTAAGAAAAATAACATTGTCAAGGTTATTAACAGTCAATCAGCTGCCACAGGCTTGGTGTAGATGGGGATGTTGGGTTTCCTTGCACATTTGAAAGATGGGGAAACCAAATGTTCTTCTCATCCTGATGAGGAAGACACCTTAACATGATAAGAAAAACAACTCTATGATTCTGAACAAAGAATGGGAATAAAAAGAGGGTCATGGTATGCAGATTATCTGAAAATACAATGAAAAAATATTAGATAATTTTAGTAACTATAATATGGCTAATATTTCATGAGTGTGCATTATTTTACAATGATTTCAGTATTTTCATAGGTTTTAGCTTTTTTTATGCTCACATCAACTCTGTGAAATCAGTGGTTCCTTTAAAGATTGGAGAAAGTTAACATGGCCAAAACCACTCACGGCACTCGAGGCAGAGTGGGGCTAGAAATTCAGGACATTCAACTCTTTATGCAAGCTCTCTTTACATGTATATGGGTGGAAAGAAGTGTTTTCCATGTTTGATCTCTCCACCATTCCTCTCTCACTCCTCTCAGATGCTCTACAACCTCCACCAGGATCCCCCCCCCACCAAAATATTGCTGTTCTTCACTGCCTGGAGCTTCCACAAAGTGGGAGATGGACTCTCTGTATAGATATTCAGAACACATAGATTCGTGGTTCATAATAGGAGTCATCAGGATAGGGACCTGAAAAATAGAAGTTTTTAGAACCCATGTCTTAATGGAAAATAAAATTGAATGTGTCTATTTAGATAATACTCTTAAAGGGAACTTATATGTCCTAGTTTTAGACAAAGTTTCAAGGTTCTATACAGTTCAGAAATGTAGTGACATGAGTGAAAATTGATACCTGCATAAACTAATATATGCTATGGTAAAAAGGGGAAACAATTACACATTTCTTTGCCTCCTCTCCCCATTCTACATTATTCTCTCTTTTACTTTTCCTGACTACTCTCAAAAGAGATGAAACCAACTCCCTTGGAATGAGATTAAGTTAAAATTGTTCTCAAAGTGATTGATGCACAACCTCTTCTCCCTAAAGAAATAGCAAGCATCTTCTGTTAAGCAAAAGTAACAGCTCACAAGTCAAAAGAGAGATTGCAAGAAAGATATTTCTCTAGTCAAAGGGCATTAGTATGCAAAATATATTAAGTACTGGAATCACATCAAAGAGATGAAAGACCTGATCCAAACAAGACTGTTTATGTTTTCAACCAACAGCTGAATGAACATTGTTCCTGACCATGATGAGCTTTTTATGGAGAGTCAATGCTCACAATGGTGGAGAAACAGATCGTTCAGACTCAAGCCAGGCATTTACAGAGAAGCCATTCATCCCGTATGCTCTCGTATTCAGATTGAAATTTTCCACCAGTGGCTTGATCATTATGCTGTTGCATATACTCTGGAAGCTAGACATATGCATTCTTTTATGGGACCTTCAGGCCTTGTCTGGGCAACACATTCAGTTGGCCTCCAGCCTAATGACCGAGTTGTATAAACTTCATCCCACTGGTCTCTCCAGCCTTGTTCAAGCTCAAGGAAGTACAGCTCCTCCTAGTTTCAACCCGTAGAGAACCAACAACTAGCAAGATGATTACATTTTCAGCCCCATTACATATATTTATCCCATCACCACTCAAATTTGCAAGGAAAACATGGCTCTCTTTTCACTGATCTGGTCTTCCTCCTAAAGGCCCCAACTAATCTAGTAATGGTGGGAAAATGAAATTTAGCCCAATTTGGATTAGAATGTAGTCTGAGCCAATAACTGAAAGTCTCTCCTGTGGCTTAAATCAGTCTTTGGAAGATGTTCTCTCATTAGATTTTCCCCTGCCTTTGCTGGGGTCCAAAGTAGTGTCTTGGTATATAGTGAGAAACATAACACTTCAGGTTTTTGGAATTAACACCTTTGGCCATGCACCAGACCTTGAACATGGCAATGTCTGCCTGGCATCTTCTGTGGAATGATTGGCTCTTTTCCACATATGGCCATTTTATACTCCACAGCTAATAATTGCAGATTGGATTGGTCACCACCTGGTGGCTTAGCCTATGGACTTGACATTTGCTTCCCTCCTTTGCTCTTGCTGGGGCTGCAGACCCCTCTGAGTCTCTGTTCTATCCTCTATTCAACCTCTGTCTTCTAAAGTCCCTCTCAGTCCTTGAGAAGCTTGTCAAACTCCAAGATTGTCAACTGGCTCTCATCTCATTATTCATTCCACATAGTTACAAATGAAAGCTCGGGGGACACAAACTAAACCTTCTCTCTGCCTGAGCCTTATGCACACGCTGCTTCCTTGTAGTGCCTGGACCACCCCATGTGAGTGCATGGGCACCCTGCTCAGTGTCTCTTCAGAGCTCCACACCAGTCAAAAACCAGAAATGGGAACAAAAGCCCCTGTACCTTTTAGCCTGGTTAACTCACTTCCTCTTCACTCAAGGCATAAGGAGAGATTGTTGGATCATATTCTGACAACTTTCCTACCCTAGGCTTCTCATATTCTCCTCACCAATTTCCCAGACCTGAAGATTGGTTTATTTATAAGGGGACAAAAGTCGTGAACATTGATAAAATATTATACTTCTTACATAGATTTAGGAGAAATCTCAGAGGCAGAGAAGAAAGAGGGAAAATTCTTTCAGAGCCAAGCATTTGACCGGAGTGGATTTCAGGATAAACAGTGAAATGCTATCTACCATTTGTTTTGTCTCAGACCTTACTAAACTGCCACATTTTACAATCTTGTCCTACGGCTTATTACGGAAGAGTACAATAGCACTTTTTATCTTCCCTTCTAACAATCTATACCCCTCTGCTATAAGCAATTTCTACATAACAGGTCCTGCATGGGCTGACAGAATATCCTATCCTGTTTTCACAAGCTGTTTATTCTAGAAATTGTTTTCATAGTTTCAAGGACAGAGTGAATACATTTCTTTTTTATGGTTCCCTTTGGTCTTTTGGTGTTTGATTTGTTTGTTGTCCCGTGTTTGACTTGGAAAGTCCAAGACTTTCATAAATGTCAGAAGAGAGAAAAAGATGTACAAATTCATTTTTATGGTTACTAATATATAATACTCTTTCCAAAAGAAAAAGAAATTATCTTATGTATTTAGCCAATTTGAGTAAAATTCCATATCCCTGAGGTAAATGGGGAAAATCCTAAGGGTTAAGTAGAATAATCAATCTTAAATGCTTTCATTGAACACATTTCCTCTTTTCTTATCTTTCAATTGAAATTTTTGCCCAAATAAAAGCAGGATTTGAAGGCATTTCTATTTTTACAAGAATGAATAAGTCATTTCCTTCTCAATGTTCCACTTCAGGGCCAGCAGCCAGAATCAAACTATCCTTGTCTGCTGAGGAAGAAACCTGTCCTTCTTCATACTGGACTAGAAAGTGCATACAATGTTTGCCGTGTGCTTTCTGTGAACTGTCTTTGCCAGCACATAGCTCTTCCTTCACAGAACTCTCAACAGGTAAATCATTGACATAAAGGACGTGACCCTCAGGAGCCCCTTAAGCTTGCAGTTCTGTTTGGACTTTCTTGGGATTTTTGTTGCTATTCTGCATGCCATTCTTCTTATAGATGTAAACAGCCAAGCCAAAAACATTTCTTCATCATGACTCACAGAGGCTATTTAATACACCTTACTTGATAAAGACATACGGGCAAGGTGCTTGTCTGAAAGTCCACAGAGTTTGACTGATATAATTGACTAAAATAAGCTACTGTACAGTCCAAGATTAACAAACTGGCCTAGATACAGAAGTTAGTATCACACGTCTGGGACCTTCAGGCACACACATCATAAACTCTATCATATAACAAATATTAGGGTTTCCCTCACAAAAGAATAACATTGTTGGCTAACACACCACGTACATGGTGTTAGAGATACCACGTACATGGTGTCACTTTTCAATGTTCAGCAGAATATTTAAAAAAAAAAATGTCTTGAACTCCATATAAAAGGCCTCCAAAAGTTTGCTTTTCATGTTCCAAATCATATGTGCAAGCAGTGTACTTTCAAACATGAATTCCTGAGCTTTCTAAACAACAAAATGATGGATTATAAAGATCTTGCATATCTTTAGCATATTTAATTTTATACTTTAAAAGTTGCAACACACAGACTGTCATATAACAAATACTTGTGGATAAAAACTAAGATGATGCTAAGATTTCATTGAGGGTGTGATTTAAAACATCATTAAGGGTTTCAGAATTAAACCTTATATTTTTAACAGCTTTCATGTAATACCAGTCCAGATTTCATCCAACCATAAAAATCATTTTGAACTAATATTATAGGAAATTAGATGAGCCATAATATCTAGGCAAAATCAGCTAAGTTTAAAATGTGATGGCATATATAAATGTATATATTATAAATATAAATGAAACAGATCGCAGGGTAGTCAAAAAGTGACAGCTGCTTTAATTCGTAGGAGTTTAGACTTCCAGCCCCTCTGGAAATTATGAAATGAGGAATAACAAAAAAAAACTACCCCCCATTATTATCCAAGCACAAGTGGTATAAGATCATTTATCTTGATGTATGTCACCTTAGAGCACATATTATCCCTATCTCTCAAAGTGTTTTTTCCCCCTTATTTCATCTCTGACATTCATTGTAAATTTAATGATCCACATACGATTTGCTGGTGTCTCAGTCTGGTGTTTTGAATCATGAAAATAGTGCTAAATTTATGGCACTGCAGTACCACTTAGTGAATCATTAAGCAGTACAGTGATTTTAATGATTTGGATCATACTGGACCTCATCACTATATAATGAGGTTCCATTTAGTGTAAATTTTATGTAAAAATTCAATTTGCAAACCAACAACATGAAACTACAACATTTTTTCTAACTTGACATTGTATTTATTTATCATATATTTCTACTAAAGTCTACTGTTAACTTCATTAATAGAATAATACTTAATGCTATTTTCCTTTCATTAGCATAATATTTTAATGACCCTAAGAATAAAAGTGACTGGCAACACCTTTAACCACCTTAACCTTTCTCATTGTCAAGTTTGCTCAACTCAGAGGTCTCAGAAATTATTGCAAACTTTTATATGGTTTTATTGTCTTTGATAATATATATTCATCTTACTATTCACAAACTAAAATGCTTTATAACCTACCTTTCATTACCAGGACAGATTATGAATACAGAAAAGAAACAATGATTATGGTATGCTTCTCTTGTCTGCTCTACTTGATAAAAGTCCATGGCCTTCACCAATTATGCTTTTTCTTCTGAACAGATAAAATTTAACATTCTACATGATATTGAATTAAAATGCCAACTAAAGTTCATTTATGCTGTATCAGACCACTAGTCAGAAGTTTCCCTTAACGTAGTGTTTGGGCCTCAAAAAATACATTGATTAGTAATATGGATGGCAATAAACCCTACAATTGAAATGATCTTAGTACTAATCTTTTAATTAGCAGAAAAGAAAACTGAGGGTAAGGAAGGCAAGGTTACAAGGCCAAGACTGTGTAGCTACTCTGTGAAGTCAAGAAACAAACCCATGTCCCTAGACTCCAACTGCTCTTCCCAAAATTCATGTTAAAACTGAAGAATAATATAACAGGATGTTCATATTATGTCTAAAAATATGTCTGATTTTATGTTTTATTCTTCACTTTCCCCTGTATCATTGATAAGCATGTCTGCATGGTGACCTGTTTCACCTTATATTACATTATGGTTTTTAAAATTTAGTTCTAACAAGCACGGTAATAGTAGTAGGTTCATGAGGAACACTGAAACTGAATTTTTAAGTCTATATTAGTAGTAAAGTACAATCTCTTAAAGTAGCTCCCTGACCTAAGAAAATGTTACTCAAAGGGCTACCCCCATAAATGATATAGAATTTATTTCTTTACTCATGCTGAATAATGCATGTCTAAAAAAACTGAAGAATTGAAGAGAAATCAATACCTAATTTAAATACATCCATGTTAGCAATAGAAGTAATGAGCTATGTTGTCTTTTAAAATCACAAAGAACTATAAGGTCCAATCTTCCTAAACGTCACACTTAGACTTCAATTCACTGAGGACCAACACAGAAAAATGAAGCATAGCCACTTATTTCTGTACACCTGGAAGCACAGTGTGTCTCCTGCTCTATTTATATTGAAAGGCTCAAAGTGTGCGAAGAGAAGTGTTGATATTCCCTCTTCTCAGGTAGACAAGACCACAAAAGCCATTACAGATGCTCACTTTCAAGAGCCCCCCGGTGGGCTGTACCCAGCCTGGCCCATTCCCATTATGTGCCCAGGGTACTATAGTAGCTTAGGTGATTTTTTCCCCCAAGCTCTGTTATTTTTCATCCAGTCTGGGCTTCAGGTGCTATCTCCTTTGGAAGGGTTCATACTTCAGATGAGAACAGCTGAGGAACGAGAAGAAGGCAGAAGAAAGGAGCTCGTCACGCAGAGTGTGGCAGGCCAGCCTACAAATCCATCCATCCTGGCTTCCTCCCCCATGTTCCCTCCTACTTCTAACCACTTGATCCAATGCTTGCATTTTACAAAAATGGCATTAAAATTTTCAGAATGACTAATAATCTCAAAAATGAAGACAAATACTACTCTTCTGCATTGTATCTATACTTACTCCCTTTTTAATCACAGAGTTGACAAGACACTTGGAGACAAGACACTTGATTCAGATTTACCAGCGACATCAAGGTGCAAAGCAGTACGATTCCAGTGTGATCACCCTAATATCCTCGCTTACATGGGATGTTGGAGAAAATACAAACTCAGATATGGTCAAATGTGGGAAGAGGGTAATTGATGATAAGGCTTGAAAAGCAGGTTACGTCCAGATTGTGGTGGTCAAACAATGCCCAAAAGAGAAATGGTAGAGATATGTCAGGGTATTTATTTTGATTCCATTTTCATAGCAACTATCTTCCTCTTTCACTTGGTCTCAGTAACTATGATCTTGGGGCCACGCTTTAGATAAGCTTTTTAAAACCACTTTTCTTGTTTTATTCTAGAGTCTTCTCCATCACTCCCTTGTTCTGGGGATCCCCGGGAATCTTCGGCAAACAGAATCATTGGGCGAAGAGTGTTTTCTGGTCTTCAAGACCTTTGGTCCCTGTTTGCTATTGTCTCAGCCGGAATGGTCCCTGCTTAGGAGTAGGAAGGGCACAGGGATGTGTGCTTGGGGCTAGGTCATAGGAGTTGTTGTAGAGCCCAGAGCCCCTGTGCTGAGGGCCCAGCTCCTGAGGTGCACCATGAACTTTCCCAAGTCCTGCACTTTGCAGGGGCCCAAAGAGGTGTGGTCTAGTCTTTCTCAGTCTTAAGGACTCACTCTCTGACCCAAATGCAGCCGCTTCCACCTCTCTTTTCTCCAAACAGTTTTCTTTCCTCTTGTCCCCTCTGGTGCAGTCCATCATAATATCCTCAAAGAACTTTGGCTTTTGAAAACTAAAACCAGTGGTAAACGTGGGTTGGATGCAGGAGAAGCAGTTTAGCAGTATCTTCAAGCAAATTCTATTTTCTGATCTGAAAAACAGCCATCTTAAAGCAAGGGAACAAAACGTTCTGATTAAATTCTTGACATAGAAAAGAGGGCAAAGAGATTAATATTTTAATTTCTCAAAATGTAATTATCCTTCCAAACAGATCAATCATAACAGCATTGACTGAATATTTCTGTGTACAGAGATCCATCCTCACCCATATTAACAGCAAGCATTTGTTGAGACCTACTGTGGGCCAGATACAGTTATAAGAGTCCCTGTCACCAGTGTGCTCACGGTCAAGTCAGGGAACAATCTATATCTATAATAGAAGGACATGCTAGAACAGAGACAGATGGATTATCTGTCATAGCTCAAGTGGCATGTCCATAAATGCTTAGGAATCAGTGACCAGTGTGAGGTAGACTCTATATAAATGCCTCAGGTAAGTCATGTTAATAATATTTTTGTATTTTTATCCTAGATCACAGAACACTTTTTCCAACCAATTGATGACTGCACTGGAAGTAGGCAGCAGAAATTATATTCACAAAGCTATGGATGAAAAATTAAGGAAAAAGTGGCTTGAGTCAGTCTTTCTAACTGTTCAGTTGCAAATTCAGGACTCTGATGTTAAATCTTAATTCTTATTTTTTTTAATTTTTACTCTGTTGGTGGAACTGCTTAGACCTGAGAAAAAGAACTTCATTCCCTCTTCATAAGCTTCATGATACACTGGTGTGACTGGTCCTTGATATAATTATCAGTTTTGGAAAATCACTCAAGGTTAAAGAAAAGTAAGAAATGAAGACCTATGTTCAGTTACATGCAGTAGAAATCCCATCAGAAGTTTAGTAAAATACACCCCTTTTAAATCTTGTCAAAAGTTGGTCGCTTAAAAAAAAACCTTGAAGCAGTAATTTAACTATATTGTAGTAATTGGATGAGTGTTTGACTTCATATATTTTAAACTTGCAGTTATGTCTCAATAGGTTGGCCTTTAACACTTCTGGTGAGATGAGAATCAAGAGAAGTGAAATGATATTTAAACATCACTAATTAGGCTACTATGTTAAGAATCCATTAGGATGAAAAGTGAACCCTCACCAATGCACTATCCTCTTTCTACCCAGAGAAGTCAGTTTTTAAGAGAAGTTTCTCACCACCTCCCTGCCCTCTGCTAAAAATTCTAAGCTTGAAAAGTTCTATAAAAAGTACATAAACTTAGGGTGACAAGACTTCTTGTTAATTGCATAATAGTGAAAGCTCCATCTTCAGTTTCACTTCTTTGCATATCATTTATTGTAGCAGTTTCTGCAACTCAGGGAGTTAAATTTCAGTTGTTCTAGGTTTAGAACCAGGTCCTAATATGATTTAGGTCCCCAACCCGCTGCAAGCTGCAGGGGTCAAGTTCCTTAAACCAAATGGTAGAAGTCCTTTGAAAAAGAAAAAAAACATGTGTTCTAATTAGGCCAATGTGTATAAATAGTGATAAAATGAGTATTTTACCACAAAGGCAATATGTAATATTTCCAGTCTAAATAATTCATCGCAGTGTGCCAGGATAAATGTTTAACACATGACAGCATTCTCAATTACTAAGACTTCATAAACATGCATCCTTACTTTCTAGAATTTTTTCAAGCTTTCCAAATAAATGAATATTTGCCAGCTATATAAAAAATAGACTTAGCAACAAACATGAACAGTAGTAAATAGCCTCAAGATTTTTGTCATTTATGGAAAGTCTCTAATCTAGCTCTGGTCAATAACAGCTTTAAAGATTGTCCAAGCCTGTCTACCCTCCCGTAATGCTAGGGGGAGGAGTGAGAGACCAGGTTCTCCAGGGACTCCAGAAGGTCAACCTCTTCAAAAAGTGAATAATGAATTCCAAAACTCCACGGATACGGCGAAACCCTGTCTGTGTGCCCCCTGGCACCCACCATCATCTCTCCACCCGCTATCTGCCTTGAGATCACAGGGATGAATCTCAGCCCTTGATCTCTGTTCATTGGCCATGTGAAGACCAGGACTCCCAGCAAGTCCCTCCACTCTGCACCCTAATCATCGCATGGCTTATGAGCAGAGGAGCAACACAACCCTTACACATGCCCCCTGGTACACACTTACCCCCTTTACTTCTTGGGTTTTTTTCATAGCATTTATTTTCATTGGCAAAACCATACTTATATTTTTTTGCATTGTCTCTCTCCACTAAAATATATGGTTGGCGAGGTCTTGCTTGTTTTTTTACATTCTTGTAATCTAAACACTTAAAATAGCTCACAGCAAATAACAGGGGCTCAGTATAAATATATGACATATGAAACAACAAATAGTTGAATGAATGAAATACAAAGAAAGCATATGAATCAGATCCAAGTCAAGTGATGTTTATAATGCATATAACTGTGTCACACAGTGCTACTGTGTGACTCTGCCACTGTAAGTGTGACTGTGACATTATGGTGTGACCACGCTACTGGAAGTTAGGTATTTGAAATATGGAGATGAAGGCTGAGACCTGATGTGTTCATGCTACTCATCTTTGGCCCTTCATACCTGATATTTTCCTTAAAAATGTATGTATGTATAGATAGGTAGGTACGTAAGAAGCTGGATAGACAGAGAGGTAGAACTTTGAAGCTATGTCCTAGAGAAAATATTACCAATTTTGACTATTAACCCCTTCTTTATAAGAGAGATAATGTATGGATATGGGCTCCCTTTCATCATCCATAATTTTTGATATGGAATCATGTAAATATATATTATATGGGGAATATTTACTGAAAAACTCATATTTTGCAAGGACTTAGATCAAAGTCCCTTATCTAGCAAGTAAAAATAATTTGTTTGAATGAGGAATTTTCAATGATGAAAATAAGGCACCAAAAGACATTGCAAGTCAGACTGTAAAATAAAGTTATTAGTGGGCCTTCATGCAATTTATAACCACCTATCTCTGGAGAGGTAAAAATGGCCCCATTTCTCATTGTTGGCAATTCCTCTCAATGACCAATATGTCTACCAACATTTTCTTCTGAAAAATACGGTCAAAGTTGTAACAGAAATCACAGATGCAATCAAATTCATACTAATGGTTGAAATGCACCATATGTCTTCAGATACCTATGCACAATAGGGTGCGGGTTTAATGACTTTCTTATTGCGCCCCTGTTGTAATTAGGTATTAAAGGACATATGGTATGTTGCCGTTTTAACAGTGAATTTCCTTGTTTTTTATTGTTTTCTATCAGAAGCTAAAGAGTCTTTCAGGGTAGTATTAGTAGTGAGAATTAAACCACATGTTGATTTCATTTTTAAGGATTGGAATCTCATCTTGATTAGCCTTATTAGTGAAGTGCCAAAGAAAACATCAGATCGAATCTATTTTCAGCTAATATGGAATAAAGCATGTTTGAATTAGTAAGAAATGAGTGAAAACTCTTTTAGGAATATAGACTTAGGATACTATATGTAGAAGTTTAAACATCAAATATTAATGTATTTGTCTAGAAAGTCACCAAAGTGTGATAGTTTGGAGATTTTCCAACCTTCCTGCAAAATATTTATTTTCAAAACTGTTTTTGAAAAGTACCTTATAACAGATTTCTTTGTGACTGGTAAGGAACCAGTAAAATCTCAAACAAATATACTCACAACAAAAATCGAACAGAAACAAAAAGTCAACAGAATTAGAACACTGGAAGTTGTAGGTCATGGTGCTCTCTCAGGGGTGTCAAACTCATGTTCACTGGGGCCACATCGGCCTCGAGGTTGCCTTCAAAGGGCTGAATGTAACTTTAGGACTGTGTAAATGTGGTAGGGGCAAGAAGCTTGGTGCTGCTGCCAGGTAGAAACAAGGCACCAGGCAGATAAAACAAGGCAGAGGGTCAGATTCAGCCCACGGGCTTTGTGTTTGCCTCCTGTGCTCCTGCTTATTCAAACAGATACTGAAATTTTTCAGACTCCAAGACTATGATATATGCAAACTTAGTAAGTGTGATTAAAATCCAGATCAACCCTGACAATCATTTTTATCACCACACACACAGAAAATTGAGAAAACAGAGATATGATGGCAAACTATACTATATAGTTTGCAAGGTCTTCCAACATACATTTCAAACTTAGTTCAATCTACCCTCAGATTTTGGCATATATATCAACCAAGTACTGAGCAGTTTTAAATTCAAATTGTCCTTAGCACCTAGAAGGAACGGTACAGATTCTTAGGAAGGAAATTCTCCCTGGGCACTGCAGCATCCCACTTGAGCTGTACTAGAGTTCTGCATTTCAGGACAGAGAAAGGGAAAGATCTTATCATGCCAGTTTCTATTCTTCAGTCATAGCATAGCTACACATGCCTGTCCCAGTCAGCAGGAGGACACATTACAAGATAGCCAGCCAGGCTTCCAAATGAGCCATGAAGATTAATAAAAGACAATCTCCAGCGGATGCTGGCACCTCCCTGTCAAGCCAGCTAATGAGTACTGTGTTACTCTAAGAGTCAACTGTCACATTATCTCTGGGCTAATAAATGGATTCTAAGACAAATAACAATACACAACTAAAGTTCCGCCTGAAAAGGGCTTTTCATTTCTTGCAGACTGGTGCAGCCCCGAGAGACCCTCTAGCTGTCGGCTCCACAAGCATTGTCACTTTGTGTAGGAAGCATTCAGTAAGGGCAAAGTCGGTTTAGGGAAAAAAAATCTAGAACTGGTTTTCCAAATTCAAGGTTTACAATTAATGACAAACAATTATTCATTTTAACTTATATATCCAAACAATTGATAATATTTAGGAAAAAAGTATGTCTAATCTGAGTCTACCAAAAATATAAGGGACAAAGCTTGCTTTGGGGACATGGTCAGTTAATATTTAGGGAATTTTTAATTTAAATAAGAATCCATATCTTATAATGATAAGTTTATTAGAACCTCAGAAACGAGCTTGCACGACAGACTTGGTGTACACGTGTCTTTCCAGCCTGTAACAGAGGCAGAAGGCTACACAAGGAACTATGAGTAGGACCTCATATTCGTAATTCCATCTCTGCCTATTGTAGTGTGGTGTTTTTTAATTTGTCATGATTAGGAAAGCATGTTTATATTATAATAATAAAAATGAATTACCCAATAGTTATAAAAGATTAAATTTTGTGATAATAATGTGATAATCAACACAGTAAAGAGAGTAACATGAAAAGCATTTTCTCTAGTTTTCAATTATGGGAAACACAAGAACCCCAAGGAAAGAAGGAAAAGAGAGGAGGGGTAAGCAGGGAAGGGAGAAGAGGAAAGAGCAAGGAAATAGAAATCATTCGGTGCTGTTGTGTACTCAGAAACATTGCTTTAACCCATCTGTATTTCATAATGTTACTCCTGATTAATCATTTATACAACAAGCCCAAATGCTCCTCTTAACATGATCAAAGGTATGTTGCCAAATAAATGGTATGGAAGTTCATATACTCATTGATTCTGTGAAAATTTCCAAGTGGGATAATATACAAAAGAATAACCAAAATACATTTTTAGTATATCCAGCCCAATATTCTAAATTATAGAAGTAACTGAAAATTTGTGTTAGAAAATGGTTGTTCTTTGGTCTTCAGCTTCTGTGTTGCAAACTGGACTCCAGATACCTGAGATACCACTCTACCCCTTACAATACACATGCCTGCACGATGGACTCCATCCAGGAAGTACAAGCATGCAACAGCTGCCTGAGAAATATCAGTCTCCCTTCCTTCCACTCAAGCTCTTTCTCCTCTTCCCCACTTTGCCTCCCTCTACTCTGGAATCAACTTTCAAACTCTAATTGTGCAGAAGACGAAAGTCAGTTTTCTAAAGATGTTCACTCTATCGCTCTCCCTGCCACTCCTTCTTCCACCAAAAGTAATGCCAAACAAGGTGTTTGGAGGGATTTTTCATCATTAATTTCCATTCCAGTACTGGAATGATTACCACAAAAATGTGATTTGGTTTATTAAGCAAATCAGATAGTGAAAATGTTAGCTACTGATATTGCCATAACTACATTATTGTTGTTGTTGCCAAGAAATTGACTTATTTGATTCTCAACTTATGGCATCCCTGGAAGAATGAGCTCTCTGGGTTTATTTCCTTCCATTTGGAATAGTGCTTTTTCTTTATTTGTTCCTTGTATTTCCCACAGACTATGCAGAAAAAGGCTCTAAACCCAGGAAGGTTAGGTGACTGCTTCTAAATTTATATCTTTCAAGGCTGCTTTCTCATTCTTATTCATCCTTACCTTATCATCCTCCTATAATTCTGGAGATCTTTAATATTCATTATTACTAATAACTGTCATGTGGGTGGTATTCATAACCTTCAAAGATTTCCATGCAGAATCAAATCATTTCTTAGGTTCTTACAACAAACTTGCGAGGCAGGTATTATGGTTATATGCATGAGAATTAAATATCACAAGGGTTGTACAGACAGAATGTAGCGGATCAGTGGAAATGCAGGTTCTCTGACCTCCAGGCCAGAGAAATGCACCATATGCAGCTCCCCTTGCAGCTCAGGTGTTATCCGCATCCAGAGCCCTGTCCATCCATCCCATTTGTAGAGGAAAGAGCTTTCACCGATGCCAGGCTCTAGAATAGTTTGTCTTCTAGATATCGGCCTTCAGATGGCTTTTTTCTGTTCCCTACCCACATACATCAATCAGTTTGACTCTCCTATCAAAATTTTCTCCATAGTGCAGTTTTTGTGGAATATTACATTGCAGTTGTAGACACTTGATAGGTTTACTCAAACAGAGAACAGGAGAAAGGAGAAGTTAGGAGAGAGTACCAAAAGATGGGGAGAAAAATTGCTTCCAACAGACTTTACAACTACATGAACACATCCTGTTCTCATCCCTTATTATACCATCATAGAAAAGGACACATGCAGAGATCGGAGGTAAGTCCTCCAAATATCATGCCTACTGAGAACACTTCAGCCAACATTCCACAGAAGGGTGTAGCTGAATCCTTCACAGTGAGTCCTCCTATGTAATACATAGAACAGCAATAAAAACAAAGGTTAAGATCCATGTGCCAGGCATATTATATGCATTATTTTATTTAATCATCACTATAAAGCTAAGTATTATGAGTCTGGTCTTTTAGACGTGAAAACTGAGGCTTTGCAAGTTAAATAACTAAGGTCACACCCTGAGTCAGGATTCAGACTTAGGCTATAAGAAGACTCCCTTCTAACAAGAACTATATTCTGCCACCAGAATGAAACCTCCACCTGGGTGTGTCCCTCTTAGGGTGTTTCCTGAGGAATTACGATCAGTATTTGTCTATCTCCCTTTTACAAAGCAGCTGTCCCCAGAATCCCCAGACAACTACCCTCACCTTGTCCAGCCCTCTTTAGGGAGCTGTAGAAACACCGTGGAGCAGCAGTTACATAATCTCATCAACCCGCTGAGAGAGAGGTTGTGCTCAGATGAATCACTTGTGGGCACAAACTGGAAGAACCATCTAGGAAAAGATTTTCTTTCCTCTGCCCCATTCTAAGGAAGGCACTGTTGTATGTTCCCAGCCTGGATGGAAAATTTACAGTAAATGGCACGTGTCAGGAACACTTGTGGGCTCTTCGTCAGGATACAGGACTCCAAATGGCTGAGCCAAAAGCCTGAATTAATTGGCGATGAACCTGCTCATTCTCACTAAGCAGGCTCTTGTAGGAGATGTCAGAAACACACACTCTCTTTGTTGTTTCTTCTTTGTGTGGGGATGGGATGCTTTTCCAGCCGTGTCCATTTCATGCCAGCTTTGTGGGCTTGGAACTTTTTAAAAATTCACTTAAAAAAATAAAAAGCATGTCTAAGAATAACAAATGAGAAATTTATATCTTCAAGATATGTGGATTTGAGATTCGTTTTGGGGGAAAAAAATGCACAAGCTCTACTGAGCATCTGTAACGATGATATATCTACACATTATATGGCCGGCTATCTTTAGTTTGTTTTTATATCCTGTGGAGTGTGACATCTGTGCAAAAATTATGAACTGACTCATATACATGAGGTGCTTATTCAGAGTTTGAAAAATAGGCCTATTCTTCTGCAGTCCAATTATGTTCGAAGAAATTGGAAAGAAACTTTAAAATCTTGGAATCTTTTTCTTAATTTATTTACCTGTTACTCTAGTCTACCTGATCAAGCAGAAACTATCTGTGACAAGGGTGAAGGTTTTTCTAAGTGGGTTAATTATATTTATTTCCATGGCCACCAGATCCTCATTTGCTCTTTATAAATTACTCAGGGCAAGGGGCTAATCTCTGTGATCGCTCTCAATCTAGACATAACAGCTCAACCTTTCGTTTGAAGTGGATCTTTTCTATTGCAACCCTTTTATGAACCACCTGTAAAAGGAAGGAAGGCTATAACCACATGGAAATACAGATATATGCGTATAAAATTTATAACTATTCCCTAATCACTCAGACGTGTAGGCAAAGCATCACTTATGATTACTACACAGAAACTATTATACAAAGAAGCACATTTATATGGGAAACTAAAGAAAGCTTTTATTGTAAGAATAAATGTTCACTGATCCTTAACTCTAACTGCCCTATTAATGCAACAATAAGGAGGTCCATTCATCTTTGTCAGTCCATACTTAAGCCCCCTTTAGTGTGTCTTCAGTCAACTAAGAGAAATTAGGTGATTCTCCCACTTTGCTACCCTGGCATGACATTCTTTCTCCCTCCCCCTTCTGGATTTTCCCTCTGCTCCTAAATAAGTTTTTAATTAGAATTCCAGCATTGGAATGGGAAGTTAATCCTGTATGTATTTTTTAATCTTTGCAAATAGCTATTTGTTCCCATTGATTTGACATCAACCATGGTGAAGGGCGGAGGTTTAGGGTGGGGGTGCAGGGTGTAGAAAGCACACCTCCAGGGATAAGACTTCCATCTTCCAGCCAGTTCATGTTTGAATGTTGAGCTCAGGGTAGAGGGAGTGAGAGGGAAAGTGGGAATCAGTCAAGAGGATGGGAGGAAGAAAACTAATCTTCCTTGAGCATCCGTTATGTGCCAGGCACTATACACAGCACATTAATGTATATTATCGTAAGGAATAATTTCTTCCCAATTTCTTGGGGTTTAGAAGTTTACTCTGAAACATGAAAGTTAAACAGTTGGAAACTTATAAGCTTGGAGTCAATTTTCCCTTGGGCTGTAAGGATCATTATATGTAAAACTAGACAGACACATTTCACAGGCAGACACTGCATCTTCCCAAGCCCCGACGTGTCTGTAGGAGCCAAACCTGCAGGAGATACATTCTCTAGCATCCCAGGGAGCGGGGAAAGTTTTACAAATGGAACTAACTTCTCTGCTGTGTTAAAGGAATTATTTAGAAGAGCCCTCACCCACAAACTGTAACCAGTTCACCCATCATTTTACCAGTGTGGTTTTGTTTTTATATTCTCCACACGCCCTTTTTAAAGCTATGGAGGAGTCACACATTGATTCAGCACTGGGTACTATCATGCCGACTCACAATCTAGCAAGGGCTAGTGGGAGATGATCGGTTCCTGCAGAACATGAGAGTGGGCCTGAAAGATGAGCTAGGAATCCAGTCCGACAGGAAGGGTGGATGGGAGGAAAGAAACTCTCCACCGAAGTGCAGTGTGCTAGTATGCGGGGATGAAGGGGTAGATTGATACATGATTGATATTGGCCAGCTGTCTGCATTTTGCTGAAGTAGTGTGTGGAACAATTGTAAGAAAACACATGTCAATTGATGTTTTTATATATTCTATTGGCTGTTTTGACTTTTTGAAATGCCATAATCATGCGAATTTAGTCTCTCCCACCAAAAAGGAAAAGTTATTTCTTGCTTCAAAAAGCACTAAGCTTTTACGGAATATCTGAAGAAAAATCAGTAAAATCATCTGTGAGAGGAATATGAATGTGATTTTTGAACCCCGGAGAATCCCTGAGAGCAAGACTGCCCAGGAGTTGGCAATAGTGGGTGGTGAAACAATACCTCACTATTGCTGTTTTCCTTTCCTTCTGTAAATAGCTTGTTATTAAAAAAATTTTTTTCAGGTCACTAAAAATGAGAAAAAAGCAATCCACAGAAGCAAAGCCCCTTTAATATTTTGCAAGGCTGACATCATCATTGTTAATAAGGCATTTATTGGGGGCCCACTGAGCACTGTAACATTCCAGCTCCCCACTCCCGCTCCCCGCCACGGTCTCCGCTGGATGCCAGCCTCCCCGCGCGCAGTCGAACGTCTGTGATGAAGCCTGCCCGGTTTATTGTTAATTAACTTTAAGTCTAGATTCCCTCCACATACAACTTAAAGTACAAACTGCGCGCACTTTGAACACAAGGTCTTTGAACATTCCTCACTAATTGTTTAAATGATGTGTGGATTTTGTCTCTAGCAGTTGGTTTTACTTTAACCTTTGGACAAATTGAAACTTTTTTTTTCTGTAAACCTCCATTCCTCTTTGTAGTCTTAATTTTGTACCACGGGAACTGTTTAATAAGCAGTTTGCAGGTAGAAAAGAAAGACCTGATGACCCAATATTCTGTTTTCCCCAATGATTAGACGTAGAAATTAGTCACACAAAAAAAGAAAACGGAATTATGATTGGTTATGTATATATAGAAACAACTCCCTGAAGTCGTTAAGGGAGCAATAATGAGAGAAAGTTGTTGCTCAAATTGATTTTAGGCGGAAGCCAGTTTCATTTCCCTAAAAAATCTTTTGTGTATTTATTTAGTAATTGGTCGTGAAATAGTGCTTCAGACAGGCATTTTAGAAAGCATACCTCCTGTTTAATAAATCTGAGACTTTGATAATTATTAATGCACAAATGCCAGCAGAGAGATGCTTTATTCCCTATGTTGTGGTACAGCTATTAATGACACTCAAAGGAGTGAAAATTACCATTTCGGAAGTGTCCAAAGCAGTAAACTGGTAAACAAGCCTGCAGTTAGGGCCACGGATGATGTGAATCAACAAGGGTGAAAAGATTTGGTTACTCTGTGTATTAGTGTTAATAGGAATAGATTATAGAGGAATATTTGTGATGTGACCTTCTGTGCACTAATTGAAATAGTATACGGAGTCAGCATTGGCGTAATCAAGTTAAACACGGAATCATAAATCATCATGAAAAGCGCTGTCACAACTTGCCGTTAATGCCCTGGACTGCTGGGCAGCCTGGAGAAAGTATCTGCTATGCCGATCTCTAGGTTAATAGGAACAGAAATGGCATTTAAAGACTATTTGGATCAAATCTGCTCTGAGGTTGAAAGTGTTCCTCTGTTAATTTACTGGTAATTTGAAGTGATGTGGTTAGGGTTAGAAGGGGCGCAGCTGAGCCCTTGTAGGAAAACAAAGGGCTGTGGGAGTTTCTTCTAATACTTATTTAATTGCTTTAGGGTACAATGCTAATCAGTTTGAATATACATGTGTAGTTCCCTTTGTTTCTCAGATATAAAACAGTTGGCAAGGTGATCAAACACCTATCAGCTACATAGCTTAAGGTAATGCATTTGACAAAAACACTTCAGCATCCTTATACTTGTCAAACAGAGAGGTTTTATTGTGTATACATGGAAATATTTCTGACAAGTTAAACTATGATGTGTCCTGAGAAAGAATAAGAATTTACTAGCAATATTTTTCTTAGGAACATTTTCTATTGATTGAATAGAATCAAACTAACAGGCTTAAGAAGAAGCGCAGAGGAATTTGTTAAGAAATGATATATACTGTTGCCAATAATGCCTGGTGTCTCCAAGCAGAGAAAGGTTGTGCTAATTTAATCAGTTACTCCTCAGATCATGGAGACAATAAGATGTATGATGGTGAGAGGTAAAGGGCTTGTTTATTATAATTTGCTTCAAATGCTATAAATTAATATAAATTCCCACAGGCAACTGATAATAGAATCTTTTCAAAAGTACCGTATTTTACTTCAAATCTAGAAACACCTCAAGTCTACCTGACTTTAAATAATGTGTTTAAAACTTAATCGGCAAGTCAGATGCATAAAAGTAGGGCTGTTTGGTAAACAATCTTAGAGGGAAATTTCTTCCTGTCTTTCATGTAAGTGGGAAAGGAATGGAAGAGTTATGTACCTGTAAAGGACATTTTTAAGTCACTACTGAATTTCAAAAGATCTTACAATTTGCCTACAGTAGAAAAAATAGATGTAGAAAATCTGGGATTGTTTTGAAGTTTAGATATGTTAGGTTCTTCCTCCTAGATTTGCGGGTTTTCCAATCCTTTAGGTTACTCGAGTACTGTTTTCGGGATTTTGATGCCAGCAAGTTGCAGGTCCCAGGCAGCATGGTCTCAGCCCCAACTCAGTGTGTGAAGAAGATAGCTGAGACTACACAGTGAGGCAGCTCGTCCAGGTTCCACAGCTAGCCACAGTTCTTGGCATTTGATGAGGACTAATCCACATGGATGACCCTAAAACAGAACCCTGAAAATTCTCACTTCAGATTTGTTTAAGGAAAATGTATTATCTCTTCAATGGTACTTTGCTTTTATATGCAATACTTTTTTAAAACTTTGACATGCAAAACTTTTTTAAAACTTTGACAATGCTCAGTGAATATTTCAGTTCATACTCTTAATAGCCGAACAATTACTGCCAATTAAGAGTACGATATATATTTTCATACAACTAACAAGAATCAGAAGTGATACCTACAATGAAATGACTAAGACGTTGGCTAACAAATTCTGTTCATGAGTTTTAAGAAATGGAGGTTATATTTTAGGAAAATTACTTTAAACAATGTTGAAAAAAGTTTTGGCCACTGCATGTAACTGGGATGTTAGTCACGGTACCATAGGCTGATGAGCTCTTTGCATTAATTTCTCTAAGAGTAAAATAAATTAGTTGTCATGATGCAGAGAACTGTTTGCCCTTTGACTAGGAAGCTGGTTCCACATCAAGTGAGTAGGGTGAAGAGAGGAAGGAGCACTATCTACCCGCTGGGGGGAGGATTGTGTCTCCCACGCTTTCTTCCTTTATCACCAGACATACAAACATGAATTAGACATGGTTGCTGATGTTGGTAAACACCCCTTTTAATAGGATCATATCCCTAGAGTTGCAGAGCAAGATGGGACCTTAAAGAGCTTTTAGTGGATTAGTGGCAGAAGCAGGGCTTGAAGCCACGTCCCCAGACTCCTACTGTGTGGCCCGGATTCCCCACCACTGTGTTGCGCTGTGACACAGAGCACAGCCCACCCCGCACCAATCCAAGGCTCTGGGATCCAGTGGCAACAGGAAAGGAGGAATGCCAGAGACAGTCTCCGTCATATATTTGGGGACTCTACAAACCTACACAAAAGCATTAGCACTAGCCGTAATATGCCTATCATACAGTCATGCTTTCACAGTGGGATGGAGCACCCTACGCAGAAAATCTGAAAGTGGAGGCCACGGAAACATCAGGGGAAACATTTTAGAAAGTTCACGATTATCTAACCACTATGCTCTACACCACACGTGTCAAACTCATGTTCACCGGGGGCCACATCAGCCTCACAGTTGCCTTCAAAGGTCCGAATGTAAATTGAGGACTGTATAAATGTAACTACTATTTGACAGTTAAGTGAGAGCTCGGCACTGCCGCCAGCTAGAAACACGGTGCCCGGCTGGATAAAACAAGGAAAGGGCCGGAGTCAGCCCGCGGACCTTATGTTTGCCACCTGTGCTCTACACCTAAAACTAGTACAAAATAATATTGAAAATTGCAACTGAAAAATAAAATTTAAAAATAAAATTTAAAAAAATTTCAAAGAAACATAAAATCTTTCTCTCACAGCAAGTAATGACTTGGTGTTTCTCATTTTTCAGAGACAGGTGATGCTTTCTGTGTAATACCAATTAATCTGTAAGGCAGTAAAATACATGTTTGTAAGTTGTTGTTTTTTTCTTATTTACTATTCCTGTTGTCTTCTGGAAACTGCATGCTGCCCTGGCTGGTGTGGCTCAGTGGATTGAGCTCCAGTCTGCACACCAAAACGTCACCATTTCAGTTCCCATTCAGAGCACATGCCTGAGTTGCAGGCCAGGTCCCACGTTGGGGGCGTGTGAGAGGCAACCAATCAATGTATCTCCCCCACATCAATGTTTCTCTCCCTGTCTTTCTCCCTTCCTTCCCCTCTTTCTAAAAAATAAATAAATAAAATAGTTTTAAAAAGAAAAAAAATGATATTTTTAATTTGGGGTTTCCCTTCTCATTAATGACCTAGAACAGTACCTGGCACATAGTAAGTGCAGCATAAGTATTTGTTAAATCTTAGCAGTTATCCAGGTCCATTATTTTACATGCTACTCTGTGGTCATAGTTTTAAGTTTTTAAGATACTTGTTCACATTGTTTTAATGGTGGAGTTTTGGGAAGTGTAACAGAAGTGTGAATAGAACTGATGTCTGAGCGGAGATGTTGAACCTCAGTGTAACAATTCCACATCTGACACTAATTTTAAAATCTCTTCTCCCAAATGCCTGCTCACCACCTTGGCTTTATAGACCAACCTGCCATCGTGAGCAGAGCTGCATGTCTCCTCCACTTGAAGAGCCCCCTGAGCATAATATAGTCGGGGGGAGTGCAGGACAGAAAAAAGATACACTGCTTTGCACACAGCCTGAAAGTCAAGGCATAAAAGAGGGAAAATAAATCAGTGAGCCCCACTCTGTCTTCGCATGCATAATTCATTGGTAAAAATAAGTATTTAAAATGTTTCACCAGTGAGTGTAGGACAAGTTCCTTTATTTTTCACTAGCATCTGAATTGTAGCTACATTGTACATCCATTCCAATGGGGATGATTCGGGCTAAGTAAGCTACATGTTTGAGATACATAAATATTATCAAATTATTGATTTTAAGGACATATCTATTCTCTTAAAAGTAAAGTCCACTCCGTTTTAAGGTTGATTTGTAAAACTGAAAATAATGCAAACCAGTCAGATCTTTTGATAAATAGCTGAAAGATAATCAAAACATTAGTGCTTTAGCCCTGGCTGGTATAGCTCAGTGGATTGAGTGCAGGCCTGCAAAGCAAAGGGTCCCATGTTCAAGTCCCAGTCAGTGAACGCCTGGGTTGCGCGGGCCAGGTTCCCAGTTGGGGGCATGTAGGAGGCAACCACACATTGATGTTTCTCTCCCTCTCTTTCTCCTTCCCTTCCTCTCTCTCTCTAAAAAATAAAATAAATAAAATCTTTTTAAAAAATCAGTGCTTTAAGATTGTGAATGGAGATTAATATTTATTGAGCTCCTACAAATATTTTGATCACTACCATAAGCATTTTCAAATATATTATCTCATTTACTCTTCCCAAGTGCTCCTGAGATTAAGTCTGTTTTCTCCATTTACAGATGAATTCACTGAGGTCCAGAGAGATGATGTAACCAACCCATGATCACAGATATTGAATGGCAGAGTCAAGATTTCATCCCAAATTTCTCTGTTCAAACACCAAGCCCCTGTTACTACTTCATGCTGCTTCTTTAACTGGGCCAATAACTATGTTTTTAAAAGGTATATTCTTGAAAATAGATGTGTGTTTATTTGTGTGTGTGTGTCCATAATGTTAGGTCAGTGAGTAAATGCCAGCAGAAATGCAAGGCTCAAATTTGGGGTCTGTTGCCTACTTACTCCTTGCTCAGCACAAATAGCCCTTCCAAGTTTTGCAAACATTTTCTTCTTAAACTTCTCTCCTCTAGCAAGAAGGGCTTTTGACATTTGGGGTTCAGTGAGATGGTGACTGGAACGAGGTGAGGCAGAGGAGCTTTGCTCTCTAGGTAGTCTTTTATCTGCCTTAGATTTTCTATTGCAAGTAGACAACCAAAGGGATCGCATACATCCAGAGATCTGCATGGTAATAAGGGATAAAGGAAAAGAAGAGTAGGAGCAATAAATATGAAAAGGACAAATATAACACACAGAGCATTGGGGAATGTGTTCTTTCAAAGTATGAAGTATCACCTTCCAATGTTAAAAGCAGTGATTTTTAACCAGTGTGCCACATTACACTGGTGTGCCATGAGGATTTTTAAAACAGGCAATACCTGACTATTTAGTAAGGGACACTCGCCTCTTTTCCCTCAGAGTGTCAAGTAAAAGAATGACAACAACAGCCATCTGGTGTGAATGAATCAAAATGATACTTATTTTTTTGGTCAGATTGGCAAAAAATATATATTTTTGGTGTGTTGCAGAACTTTAGTAATTAGTTTATGTGTGCCACAAGATGGAAAAAGTTGAAAATCACTGGTTTTAAGAGTTCTGAAAACACATTTCACTCTTTGCAAAGGCCCCTCACAGGAACACCTCCCCTGGATTATCAGGGGAGGAAAGGAGAGATGTGGGTACTTGGCCTTCATCGTCTTCAGCTGGGACCTCCAGGCCAAGTTTTCAGCAAGGGAGCCAACACAATAAAAGGGAAGGTTTAGAGGGATAACATCAGGTAAGTGAATCATCATGTTAGGTGCATTTTAGAGATCACAGTTTTAAAGATTTGAATATGACCCACCGCCGATAAAGTAAGTTATTATGAAATTCACTTACCTATATACTCATCCCATGGTCTTTAAAAAAGCTTTAGCCAAACCATAGCCAATATTTAATACATTATGTGAATATCAGTTAAAAAGGTACTGTTGGTGTGAATACCCTGTACATTAGATTAAAAAACAAAAAATATGTAAATTATCGCATATTTAAGATAGACAGTTTTATCACATAGTTCTTTTAATCCTCAAAAATGTGAAAATATAATTATTCAGCTCATGAAATCAGTATATTTATATCAGCATTGTCAGTTTCACAGTGTGTTCCTGGTATAGTTTCCCAAGGCAGTTCGCCTGGGAAACACTGTGAGCGTGCAGTGTCTGTATATGAAAAGAGCTAATTGAATTTGCTTAATGTTGAATTTTGACATAATAATTATAGTCGTCTTCTGAGATGTTGTCCTACACTAAGTCCTTAAAGATTTTCAAATTAAATTGTGCAATTCTGAAACTCCAAGCATGGTTATTTTAGTTGAAAGGCAAAAAAAAAGTGCTTAAAATATGAATTAATAAAACTCTACCTCACGCATTCTCCCGCTTGACAATGAACAAAGTGCTTGTAAGAGAAAGATAAATCTAATTTAACATTATAAGTCTTTTAATAATAAAAATATATAGATTCAAAACCTCTTCAGTGACCCTGTCTCACACAGTATAATTCCTTAAAACTTCTAAGTCACTCAATGATAAGAGGCTGAGCTAAACGCTTCCACTGCATTAATCAAATACCAGGTCTAATTAAAAGAGCCGTGCACAAAGCTTTTTCAAAATGTTGCTCAGGTATTGCAATAATTTCTGATCACCCAAGCCTGGAAGACAAATAATTAGAGCTGCCAGAGCATTCTGATGAGTGATGTCAGCATCTCCAAGTGACCTTCCCTCCACTAATTAATTTTCATCTTAAGAAAAGAGACCCTGTTGTTGCACATTATTAATTGAGTTCACTAAAAGATGCGCCTGATTAATTTTTGTTGATAATACTTGTCATTCTAGGCAGCGGCTGTAATCATTCTATTGGGCTTTATTTTTTTAAGTTGATCTAAGTCCTGTGCAATGTGACTGATATATCTGATACAAAATATCATGCATAAGGGCATACCTTACAATGCGTCGAGGCTATTTTTCATTGCAGTTGTTTGCCAAGGTAAAATGAAATGTCAGAGGGGACTTTTCTGAGCTGCTGGGAACTGCAAAGGTGCTGTTTCACTTTGTCCTGGTGGCTTAGTGAGGCCACTAATTCTCAAGTCCCCGAAAGGGATCATTTTGTAGCCTCCTCTTGGGTTTTACAGTGAGCTAGCCCATCCCCAGAGAAAACACTGCATTCCTCTTACAAAAGTTCTTCATCAAATTTCTGTTATTACCCTAAGATTTCAGACAACTTCCTTTGTTGTTCTCAGAGTGGGGCGGACAGTCTGCTAAGTAGTTCCAGCCTTCTGACCCTGTGTGAGAACCCAGAGTTTGGATTATTGCCCTATTCATTCATAAAATATTAGGATTAGAAAACAGAGAGAGAGCTATACTAAAGTATTTATTTCATTAACCTAAAATTAAACAGGAAATTCAGTCACACACCTAATGAATGTAAGCTGTACTCCAACATCAGAACGTTCACTTGTCATTGACTTGAACTATTAAAACCATCATATGTTTTCAGTGTAACCTTCTAAATGTAGAATTAATTTCTTAGGAAAATATTTTGTTTCAGTTTCTAAGTGAAAATATTTCATATGTATTGGGAATATGAACTCACACGTCTCCTTAGATTTTAAAGGAGTCCTGCTAAGCAAATTTATATAAATTAGTCTAAGTGAACAAAAATAAATATATATAATTTTGTGGATACGTTACATGTGCTTGACAATTAAGAGAAAAATGCCTAATAAAATTTCTTTTTTGGTATGGTAAATCTGAAACCTTGGCAAAGTATCTTGAGTCTTTGTTGCAACAGGCAAGGTTAGGTTTTG
Source organism: Tonatia bakeri (assembly GCA_004024845.1). Classification (NCBI taxonomy): domain Eukaryota; kingdom Metazoa; phylum Chordata; class Mammalia; order Chiroptera; family Phyllostomidae; genus Tonatia; species Tonatia bakeri. The sequence continues at coordinate 184,951 of PVIA01000250.1, read as the reverse complement.
TCATCCATGCTATGTGCTATTTGCTTAGAGGTTTAAAGGAGTTTGTAAACATATAGTATAGAAGGAAAACCAACAAAACTATGTCTCTTAAAACCTTTCTTGAGGCAGCCTTCTCCTCATCTGTTGCCAGCCTGTTTCCTTACTGTGTTTCAAAGCAGATGAACGCAAGATGACCCGAAACCATCACAGACCTAAAGTCAGATCACATTGTCCTATCCTTCAAGCCAAGTTCCCATGCTCTTCATTGGAAGAAAATGTGGCACAAGTTCTTGAATAGTAGAGTGCAAGCTAGTTATTATCAATCAATACTATTATTAAATATCCACCAGGAATTGGGCACTTTGTACATCTTCTTTGAAATTTTGGAAGACCTAAAGCTGAGAGATTCCACGCCTCATCGTTCCCAAGGAAACAGGAATTGAAAACCATCAGATTTGGGGGTAAAGGTAATTCTTATGTGAGTTGAAAGAATTCATAATGTAAAAAAAATAATAATAATAAAGCATGTCCAGGCACCAAACCTGATTTTTCACAGAATGTTTTATTGTCATGGTGTTTTAGAACTGAAAAGAAAAAGAATTTTAGACATCACCTGTCTAACCCAATGTTTTACCTATAAAAAAACAAATTCCCAAAACACTTGATTAATCAAATAACAAAGGACTTCACCCTTTGTTGTGCAAAGGAATGAGTAAAAATAACAATGACTAACACTAACTTGTATTTAGTTAAAGCAGCTCTGTTTTGAATCATGAGCAGCACATATCTCTCAGGAAACAGACACAGCTGTTTTAGAGCATCACTTAGGTATCTGTGTGTGCCACCACGTAAGTGTCTATCAGTGCGGATGCCTTCTTCACACGTGACACTGAGGGACCATGCCAGTGTACTCTGCTGTAACTATCCAGGTATTGCCTTTTTCCACTAGGAGGTTAATAAATAGAAGAACAAAGGTGAAAGAGATGAAGGGGAAGAAAATTAAAAGGGGGAGAGAGAAAGGCATAAGATTTGGTCTCATCTCAATTTTTTTTTCATTATGCTTTCAAATTTTAACATACACACCTAGGAAAGGTTGCCTCCATTTGATAATTTGTGGGCAAATGTAATTTCTTTCCTTCAAAAAATTAACCTCAAATATTAAACAAATAGGGGAAATAGAATTAAGAAGATTTTGTGTTATAAGATTCCTCATAAGTTCAGTTTGTGCAGCTTCTACAAACTAGTTGTACTGACAGCTAAGCACAAGGTAGTGACCTATCTCAGGAAGTGATAGCGTATTTCCAAAACACTGGATATGACACACTTAGGTATGATTCTTACCAGTGGGAGGAAGGTGTCTTTTTCTTTCTAATTTGAAGACAGCACAATGAGGGAACAAACTTTTGGACTTAGGGAAGAAAAGTAAAATACGTTCCAAGATATATTCTTGAGGACATTGGGAAGGAGGATGCAGTGGAGTGTCGGGTATTGCTCTAATCTGGTCAGTGTGGCTGAAAGAACACTGAGACTTAGAAAGAGGTCTATTTTTTTTTTAGTGATGCATTTTAAATCAATATGAAGAGATCATCTCTGGGTAGTATATCTGACATTAATTCCCTAATAAGATTTTACCTATAGTCTGTCAGCATTCTGTTCAGAAATCATCGATATTTCACTTAGATGAATATGTCATAACCATTTTACTTTCTCTTATGGCTTCATTCCTGTTTTAATATTATTGAATTTTAGTAATCATATTTAACCAAACTAGAAACTGAAAAAAGAGGTTCTCCCAACTTGAATTCTTACTTTTAGTTATGTCACCACTCTTGATAGCAAGTAGAATCTTCAATTTTGGACAAAGAACACTTATACGGGGTACATGCCATTAAACAATATTTGGCCCTAGGATGTACACACATTTCAGCTAATTAACTTCAGCTTCCACCACAATTTATATTGACTGAGCTGTCCTCAATCCAATAACTACTTGCCAATGAGTGAGCGAATTTAACCTGTAGCCACAATATGTGTGGACATGGCATCCCAGACTCCCAAAGGCATTCATACCTGTACCCGATGTGAGGGTGTGGGAGCAGTGAGGCTCAGAGGTGGTGAATAAACAAGGGGGTTGGGTTAATTGTGAAAGTCAGTATGGCAGGAATAAAATATTCTGTGAGATTTGGAGTCAGTCTTTGCTTGGAATCTTCTTTCTTAGAGAAGTGACGCAAATTCTCTGAGACTCAATTTATATATCAATAAAATATAAATAACACTTTACAATCACTTCACAGGATTGAGAGGAAATCAACAAAATAATAAACATGAAAGTGCTCAACCCAGTGCTTGATGCATTGAAAGAGTTCATTAAAAATTATTTTATACTCAAGTGAGGTTGATTAACCCACTTTCTTCATGGAGAGATTGTGCTTTTTTTATCAGCCCAACTTCCCTAAATTCTCTTCCTTCTCAAGCAAAGGAAACATGAAGAAACAATAAAGTCTCTGAAATCATAACTGAGCCTAACCAAGTGGACCTACTGATCAACACAGAAAGTATGGCTTCTCAGACTGGTCAATGTTGCACAATTGTGGTGGAATGTCCATGATGTAGGGCAAAATTCAAACTCTTACTCAAGGCAATCTTGTTAGAACATTTGAAATCATATGTTATGAAATACCCCACCCTGGCTGGTATGGCTCAGTGGATTGAGTGCTGGCCTGAGAACTAAAGAGTCACTGGTTCAATTCCCAGTTAGGGCACATGCCTCAGTGGCGGGCCAGGTCAGGTCCCCAGTAGAGGGCGCACAGAAGGCAACGGCACATTGGTTTCTCTCCCTCTCTCTCTCCCTCCCTCTCTCCCTCCCTTCCCCTCTGTCTAAAAATAAATAAATAAGATCTTTAAAACAAAATAAATACCCCATATTCAGCAGGTTTTAAAAGAAGTTGCTCAGAAGTTTTTAGATGCAAATAGGGTAGGACAAGGGTAACCGGTGGTAGTGAAATTTCAAGCAACAATTATACTGTTTTCAACCTGAACCAAAAGAAGTTAAAGCTTAAAAGGCTGGCAAGCATCATGATCTATGGTAGTTTAAGTCCTGAAGTGGAGTTTCACAGATCTTATTAATTTTTGACAAATCTCACATCATTTAATTTTTTTAAGGGATGTGTTTGACCCAAGGTTTTTGAAATACCTTTATATTTGACCTAAAAGTCACCTTCAGCCTAGCCTCTTTTAAAGATAATTTTGACAGAAAGTTAGCTTTGGCTGGTAGCCACGGCACTGTAAGTTTTGACCTCGAGTGAGCTCCAATTTCTAGTAGCATTTGAATAAGTGACTTTTAGATAAAAGTAAGAGGTCAGAAAATAAAGTATCAAAGTGATCATAATTAATTTTTATTATTTCTTTCTCATTAATTGCCTGTGCACTACCCCTTCCCCTCCAATTTAATACTTCTGAAAATTTCCTTCATTTGTACATCGTTAACAGTAATTTTAACGTAGGTCTTGTCCTATTACAACAAGTTCCAAGACTTGTCTGAAGCAATGTGATAGAATGGAAAGAGCTTTGGCCTTGGAATACGAATGCCTGGATTTCCATCCTGGTTCTGCCACTAACCAGTTGGATAAAACTATCATTACCTTAGATGAGATGATGATAATCAGCTCTCCAACCTCACAGATTCTTTCCAGTTTAAATAACTTTTTGCCTGTGAAAGTGTATAGAAATCTGTCAAATACTGCCCACATCAGTCAGGACCCTAATTAAAGTATGTTTCTGATTTATGGTCTTGAAAATTTGAGAATCAAATCTTGTTTCAATAAATGACCCTTGGAAATAGTTTTATTTTAAATATATACTGAAATTAAAATATTTGGATTCATGGAATTTAGGCTATAAAATTCAAAGCTGCAATGCCTAAAATAATGATAGTCTTTAAGTTGACCCTGTATGGTAATAGGAGTCTGTCTCCTAAAAGGTCATGCTGCTTCTGTCCTTGTCCACTCAGAGTCTATTTTCAACAGTTGCCCAAATGATCCTTTCAAATAATGTCAGATCATTTTTATGCTCTTTTTAAATAGATCCAATATCTCTCTCTGTCACTCAGGGTAAAAGTTAAAGTGCTCACAATGGCCAAAAAGACTGTACATAACTGGGCCGCTGTTAACTTACTAACCTCATCTACTACTGAGTTCTCCAGACCCACATTCCCCCCTTAGAACCTCTGTGTGGTTCCCGGCCTGGAATGCCTTCCTCCCAGGTGGGGCTAACCCACTCACGGTGCTGAAGTCTGAGTTCAGACGTCGTTTTCCCATGAGAACTACCCCAACCCCTCAGCTTAACACTGCACTCCTCCTCCGCGCACCCAGTACCACTTATTCTGCTCTGATTTTTCTCTTTTCTGTAGCATGTATCACCTTTTAACATACCACATAATTTTCATATTTATCACGTTTATTTTTTTTAAGATTTCATGTATCTATAGAGAGAGAGGAAGGGAGGGAGAAAGAGAGGGGGAGAAGTATCAATGTGTGAGAGAAACGCCAGTTGGTTGCCTCTTGCATGCGTCCTGACCGAAAATCAAATCAGCGACCTTTCACTTTGTGGGAGAACACTCAACCAACAGAACCACGTGGGTCAGGGCACATATTCATCCCGTCTATTGTTTGCCTCTAGCCACCATAACATAAAGTCCACCAGGAAAAGGATGTCATTGTTTTGTTCACTGATATACTTCACTGATAGGCACTTCACACAGGGCCTCGGCAATATAGTAAGTGCTCAAAAAACTACTCATTAAAAGAACGAATGACATAATGACGATACCACATAATCCTTTGTCTGTAGGTGTGCAGACTTCTCTGATCCATTCTTGTGACCAACCACAAGCTTTTCAGCGAATATATGCACCCAAAAAAGGGTGAGAAATGTAGCTATAAAAAGAGAATAAAACTATCCAGCTCTTCTAAACATAGAATCCATGACCTTGGAATATCTTTGTACATTCTTTAACCAATGGCATTAGCAGGATTTTCTGTGCCCTAAGTCTATAGAACATGACAGCATTAATCTCTTAGTAAATTTGCATAAAATTTGCAAATATAATTTCATGATCTGTAAAACCAAAATCGAAGTATAATATAGCAATTTCATCGACTTAATCTTCCAGAATTCTATCAAAGAAGTAATCAAATTTTCTTATCATTATTTAGTCTTTTTTAAATGCTTATGATCATCACTCTGCTATTACCTAGAGGTTGACTAGTAAATTTTTCCCTTCATATTTACTCTAGTGTTTCAGTTAAAATTAACTAATTATATCTAGTACCTAGAATTACCTGATTCTTTGATCTTTTAAACCCATAAGACATTGCCTTTTGATTTACATTTAAAAATCTAATGTTCTTTAAAACCCAGTACATATTGGGTCAATAATTCTGCTGTGTGACATCTTGTACAGATGGGAAAGTTAGTGACTATAATTAGGGCTGTGTAACACCTCCCTTCATTCATATTGTGATTTCAGTGGTGGCGACTGTGGTCTTTGGGTTACTGTTGCTGGTACCAGTCTTCCTTTCTAACTCGCAGATATACAACAAAATGTTGAATCTGTTCCCAAATTTCCGAGATAGAGCCACAAGAACAAGTCTATTAGTGTGGTCACTGTAGCATGAAAGTTGTTATATTTTTTAATTCAGTCACTCAGTAACTTATTTTTACATACTGTCGGCCAGCTTTCTTTTCTTTTTCTTTCTCTCTTTTTTTTCCCCCCTCAGTTGGCTGAGCAACAAGAATGCCAAAGGGTTACTATACACATTTTCTATATTTTCTAAGGATTTTCATTTTTCTTACTTCTAATCTAAAACTTGAAATTTCCCGTTTCTCTTTTGTCTTCACTAACTGTGCCTTGCTCAGATGCAATGCACTCTGTCTGGTTTTTATGGGAATTGAAATATTTATCAAAATTGAACAGAAAGGTAAACCTAAACCTACCTCAGTAGATGGCAACTATATGTCATACATAAAGAAAACTGAAGTATTAAACCTCCTGAGTCTGTTTGTGTAAATAGGTTTTTAAAAACAACACAGTGCTTCTTATTTTCCGTGTATAACTTGGTTTGTCTTCTAAAGTTTTAAACACGGTTATACAACATCATTCTATAAATTTGTTTCCTAAAATTTCTTCATTCCCCTCATTAGTCTTTAAAAGTTTCATTATTTGCTTCCTTACCAGAATATATTTCTCTAGAAACATTATGTGGATCTTATCCAGGTGTGCTAACTCCAGGGTTTTGGCTATTGTCCAGCTTGAACAATTAGTTAAAATTCTCTTTTAGTTTTAACCAGATGTTACAGTCCTCATTTCCTGACCTAAAAGGCTCTTTCAAATTATGAAGAACTTTTAAATTCTTGTCTCATTCTCTTCTGAGCTAGCTGCACCTTAGAGCTAATTTAATATGGTCTGATACTCAGTATGTACATATAATTAGTGAGCTTTATACAACATTTGGAATAAATCAGACTTAAAAATATTTCAATATAAGAAGGCAAACATTAGTCAGCAAAGATGTACACATTACATATCTGTTGACTTTAAAATCTCTTTTTGCCATGGATTTCAGTTGAGATTTTCATTAGTGAAGAGATCAGTGCATTAGTTTTAGTTTTATAAATTTCAGGCAATTCCACCTATACAAGGAGACTATAATCTTTCTGAAGATATGCCTTTTCCACACTTTGCAGCTTATCAGGATCCAGTCATGGCTGCTTGTATGGTAAGTCCCCAATATACATGTGTTAACATGTAATATGATATGCACTTATATATTTTTACATTTGAAAATTTTTGAAAAGCTACCAGCTGACTCAAATTAATTTTTAGCACTAATAAAAATTAGTCACCCTTTGTCAGAATCATGCAATCTATTTTTTTCTCTTAGCCTTTTATTTCCTATATTTAGTTAACCCTTCATAGACCTTGAGGGAGCCAAATTAAGGTAGTTGTCCTCACTCATCACTGGTGACTGACATTCCCCAAAGAGTAGCTGCCGTGGGCCCAGGGCAGCTGATGGGCAAGAGCAGCTGCCCTCAATTCTGAACAGCCGGGAACAAGGGCGAAGGGCTGGATGGAAGAAAAAGAGTAGAAGAAACCTTTTTAAAGTCCAATCCACTGATTAGGAAAAAATCCTCAGGATGTGGCCTGTGCAATACATTTCTGAGAGAAAATACTATGCTCACCCCTCCCTGTTCTTTACCTCCATCCACTATTGAAACCAAATGCTTATGTCTTTTTAAAAAAGCCTTTGAGTTGGTGGTGTTCTGTGTTTAGACAAAATTGAGGTCAATATTTCTTTATTAATGTTAATGGTATAACAGGAATGGTGTATCATTCTGACATAAAGAGTTCAAAGTTACTCTGCAAGCACTCTTTCATTAATCTTTAAAATATACTTGCTGGGTGAGCAGCCAACACAATCCTGCCTAAACAGAGAGCTGTTGATGCGGCGGCTTGTTTAAAGCTGCCCAACAAGTGCTGAGAGAGGAAGCTCCAGGTCCCGCCACTGCTCTGGCCTGGGCTGCCTCTACCAGTAGCACGTGCTCAAGAGAACAACAGCAAGAGGCTGAGGCTGGGGACACGCAAATCACTTGGTACAAGGGGCTCATTCTGATCATTTCTGGACCCTTCAGAAGAGAATTCCATAAGTAAAATTTCTGGAAAGTTTAGAAGAGAATTCCACAAGTGAAAAGAAATATTGTCTGTCATATCAACATTGTGAGTTGTATCCCTTGCAGGGTGTCCGCTTTTAATTATCTAGAGAATAATTATCCTTTTGTGGTTTATCGAGGCCCCTTTCTTCTCTCCTGCTTCCTGCCTTTCAGCCATTTCACTGCTCATTAATATTTGCATCAGAAGCCAGATCTGCGGCATTGCTGGTGGGCCTGGCAAAAAGATCTGGTGAGTGAAGAGATAGAAACCATGGAATATGTAAAATCTTGTGATCATCTTGAAGTTTAATCCGTGCATACTTAGACCAGATAGTTAAATGCAACAACAGATGATAATGTAATAATTCATTTGTTAGGGAAAACTTTGCTCTTTTTTGCCTTTTCCTTTCCTCTAATTTTATGCTTGATGCTTATTATCAAAGATAATTGAAATTTGACAAAAGTGGCAATCATCTGTCTGATGAATTTTGACAATGCTCACTTCTTTAAAACTTTGCATTTTCCCACCCATGAAAAAAGAAACCTCAATAAATGCATCTTACATTCATTAAGTAATAAAGGAAAGGCTTGCTTGTTCCATATTATCTGTGGGTTGGTACATAAAATACAGCAGTCGGCATTGTGCCACCAGTCCCCCCTCAAGGATTCTCCCTGTTAAAGAGCTCGTGCTGCTGCTGGTGGTGGATTAGCAAGAGGTCACGACTGCTTCATGAATCAGGGGGAAGCTTCTCACAGGTGGCAGTTTGATCTTCCTAGTCACTCTGGAAGGTCACTCATCCTTTGTGATTATCTCTCACGAGGATATCCTTGAAGGAAAACAAACCAGCTCCCCCAAAACACAACTAAACGGAACTGAAAGGAACAATGACAGCGGAAGAGAGCATCGGAGAAGATTCCTTTGGAATCCACACAAATAAGATGGAGCGCGTGTTGGTGAACTCCCTGCGCTGCTGCTCCAAGCCCTGTTCCTAGAGCTGTGCTGACCACATCAAAACCAGGCTGCTGCATAAGCAAGGGAATAAACAAAGCAAAGACCCATTAGCTCTCTTTCCATTAGACATGCAGAGGGTAAAAAAAAGAAAATCAATAACAGGCAAACAGAAGATAAAATTGATAGGATGGAAATGTTAATTTTAGAGCTTTAAAACAAGGTATCGCAAACAATGGCATGCAATAAAACCTTAAAAACTATTTTTAAAACCTTCAAAATCATTTACATGGGGAAAAGAACTCTAAGCAGGAACATATACGGCATATTAAACTTTAGTGCATTTTTAATGACTTGTCTTAAACAAATTATGCATGAGATAGATTACATATCCCTCACCCACTTAACAAAAAGGCATACCCGTGAACAAAAAACAAAACCAGGTGGCTTTTAAAGAGAAATTAAGTGTATGCTCGGTGACTGATTGGGAGAAATGCCAAGGGATGCAAAGGACCTCATGGAACGGAGTTCTCTTGAAAGAAGCTAGATTGATGGGCTTTCCAGCCCAGACTGGTCAGAACAGTGCAAGCATTACCAGTCTCTGCTTTGGATTCTGTCCTGTATATGTTCTCAGCAGACAAGGTAGGGGAGCTGACAGGACAAGGACTCTGCATAACAAGCCTTAGATTTCAGTCCCAGCCCACCACTTAGTAACTGCCAAGTCAGACAAGTACTTCACCTTCCCTTCTTTTCCTCCTTTGTAAGGTAGAGATACTAATGATGCTAATAACACTGTCCTACTTCGCTAACTTGGAGTGAGATATAAGCCTTCATAATTTTTTGAGTTCCCAGCTTACTATAATGTACAGGCATGATTCAAGATCATTGGTTTAGAGCATCGGTTCTCAAACTGGAGATGGAATCAGAAACCCCTAGAAGCATTTGCTAAAACACAGTCAGACAAACCTCACCCTCAGAAGTTCTGATTCGGTAAGTATGGGGAAGAAGAAAAAATGTATTTCTAACAAATCGCCAGGTAATTCTGATGCTGTTGGTATGGGGGCCACAATTTGATAACTTTCAATCAAGCCTTGTGATTCAAGGATGGTCCACAGGCCAGCAGGGTCCACATCACCCTGTAGATAGAGTACAGACCCACCCAAATCTTGTTGGAAATGCTGATCATCCCGTTAAAGCAGAACTGGCATTTCACAAGATCTCCAGCCCCGGGGGAGGGGGGGGTGGGGAGTGGTATATACACAGTAAAGTTTACAAAGTACTGCTGCAGAGCATCTTTGAAAGCAGTGGAACCAATAAAAGATTGTGAAAATCTGCTGGAGTGTGCCGAGAGCCCTCAATCTAAACAACACAAATCCAGATTCCTGGCACTGTCATTTCCCTCAGGAAGTCCTGTTTGTGAAACTGACAGCATACACCCGTCGGAAACAGTGATTCTCACCAAGCAAGGGGCTTAGACCCACTGCCAGGTGCCAGCCAGACTGCTGGGTGCCCAACTGAGCAGTGAGGCCAGGTTGAACGATTACTATGATACCTTCACTGTTAATATGAATTTTGTCTTAGAGGATAATCTTTTCAGTCCTTTCTTGTTCTCTTTTCTGTCATCCTAGAGAGATTTTCTTTGTGTTTCTCATGGATGTGCTTGTTTCCTATCTAATTATAGGCTTGGTGGTGATAAGAATTTCAGTCAGAAGCGAAGTAAGCTGAAAACACCAAGTGCATTTCCATTAGGGAGTTCCTTTAGGCTAAAGTCACTGGGTTAAGTGTCAATGATCTAATATCAACCCAGCATCAAAACAGCCCCTTCATTCAAACAAGGCTTCCCATTACGTGGAATACAAATCAGAGCACCAGACCCACATTTGAGAGATTTATATGACCATTTAGAGAAATCCTTCTTGTAGCTCCTCTGATAACATCACTGGCAATACAAAGCTGAATGGTTCAAATCAGATTTCATCTCTACTATGTAGTGGTTTAGTGTTTGAGGATGAACTTACAGACTATTAAACTCACAAAAAAACAAAGACAAATATACAACATAAAACAATTCAAGTTCCAAAAGCTTTATATTAGCTTTTGGAATAGAACAGCTACAAGAAGAAAAAGGCAGTGAAGATTAAATCTTTTAAGATTCAATTTGTCTATCCTGCCATATAAGGCAGAACCTTGCCGGAGACTCAGAATTATGCCTCTTAGTCTACAGCTAAGCAAAGCAGCAGACATCATTTTGATTATAAGTTTCACGGTAAAATCAATGAGAAAATATTCTATGTACATTATATTCTATGTATATTCTATATATATTGTATTCTATGTATATTATATGTATATTCTAACTTTACAGTATATCAATGAGAAAAATGATACTAATAATGTAAGTGTGATGGCAATAATGCATATATTATACTAATAATATAAACATAAACCCATATTTTTGGGTTTTATACTTTCTTATGTGATTTCTTTTCTTAAAGGTGAAGACCTAGTGAAAAAAATAAGTAAACCATTAGGACCTAAGGGATGATTTAGAATTGAATTATTCTTCAGCCTTGCAGTCTGTCTTTCTTCTTACCAACATTAAAAAAAAGACATTATCTTTCTTCCACAAATAAATCAGAACTCTAAGCACTGTCTCCCTTGAAGGAGAATGCCTTCTACTTCTAATAGTTCTGTCCTTCAAATAGTTCTCTATATAAGTTTTTTTTTCTTGATGCTAGTATACGGCTGCCTTTTAAATTTTTCTCAGCTTTATGAAAACTAAAGAATTCATGTTTCTCCATTGCAAGTGTGGAAACCTTTCTTTTGTCTACTTTTAGGCAACAGATCTTATTAACAAATTATATTGCACAATTCACCACTTACCTGTGGAAAGATGAGTAATTATTCCAACTGAGCCACATGTAGACCTGAAAAGAGTTCAGTTATCCTATTGCGTTCTATTCTCCCATAATGACTCATCCCTGCAGAAAGGGATGATTTATCTAAAACATACAATACATATTTGAAATTTCCTACTTATGTATATCTTAAGCCCTTAAGAATATTAAATATTGAATTAGTGTTGCCTTCACAAAATCTACTAGGCCACAGTTTTGTGGGTTTTTTTCAAGTCCCCAAATACCTTTTCTCAGACATCAGAGACTCGGGAAGTTCAGAATTGAATCTACTTCCCAGCTAGATGATGGCAAGGCCTCGAAGGAGCTCTGCATGCAAGGGACCCCACACTCCACTTGGTGAGCAGAAGGATGGGAGCACAGAAGTTTCCCCAGCTACAACCACTGTGTGGAACCACTGCCTAGTGTATATAACCTGTGAGTGCTCCGAAGAGAAGAACCGCTCCGCACAGCAGTGTTCAACAGTGGACACTGGGTACGACCCTTGTCCAAGTGAAAAGAGGCTTCGAACTTTTAGAGTTATCTTCTGTTTACATGAACTAGGGTGATACACTCCCTTGAAGGCAGGGTCTGTGTACACCCCACCAGGCCTCACACAGGGCTGTGTGCATAGGACATGGCTGTTCATTGAACTGAATTGAATCGATTCAGTAAAAGCCATTTACTCTCAATAAAAATAAATGCATTAATGCACTGCTCCAAATCTTACACATTAAAGCTATCCTGTTTTAAACTCTCCTTTCAAATTTTAAATTATTTTTTTGATTGGGTAATGCATGCAGATGGTACAAAAGTCAAAAAGAATAAAGGGCACACAGTGAATGAAGGGCAAGTCTCCATTGCTCTGATTCTGGGGTTCTCAGAACACACTGTGGGCTAGAAAACTGAAAACACCTTTTCACAAAAGGGAGTGTTTTGTTGTTGTTTTTAAGTACTATAACAACTAATGTTTTTCTTTTTCTTTGGTACTTTAATCCTCAACTCAGTCTTTTTACATCTGGAAAATAATTTCTTCTGTGAGAGAAATAAAACCCAGTACACTGAGATCCACTAATCATATTAATAACTCTGGCACTAACAGGTATAAAAGCCACCACCTAAGACCAAAAGACCCTACTATGCTTTCTGTTCTGCCATCAACAAGAGTCACTTTGCCAACAGCACCATTAAGGGCAAGGCTTACCTCTAACAGCCATGGTTCCTATACTAACCATTTGCAATAAAAGTTTACATTGGAAGGTTCCTATATTTATGAGGTTATTTCTTGAAGATATTCAGACAGTCAAACAGCCTTGAAGAAAGCAGTGACTAATTTGCTACTTTTTCTAGTCCAGTAGGTAAAGATAAACCACTCAGAGTAAGAATAAAGATTGGGGATTAAAATCAACATGCAGAATTTATAACTGCAGCATTTCCTGATATTTTAAATCTCCTGCTCTTGTATTTTATTCATTGTTTTGCTTTATTAGATTACTTGGACTTTTCACCTGTATGGTATAGGAGCACAGAAGCTTCACAAAAGCACAGAAGAAAACATATGTTTTTGCATGCTAAATAAACACACACAGAAATGCATTTTGGCCCTAACATTATTAAAACCATTTATGATCTTACATTATGTTTTAGTGACTTGAAAAAGGTTCTCTATGTTTTGCAATCTTTACTCTCAAATGATTTTAAGGAAGGAAAGTGAAAAGAGAAAGAGTTATCATTAATAATATATACAATTTGGAGATGATGACAAATGCATCCCAGGAAGAATTATGAAACATTTTATACCATGCCAGCCTCTTTCACACCATCCCATAACACTAGCCTCAACCAGAGTTAACTATTTTCTATGCATTAGATAAGCATTAAATTGTCTTTGGATAGTTTTTAAGCACCTGCAATTTCAAAGGTACTACTTCATGCTAAATTAAATAAGAGAATACTACAAGCAGATCATCTCAGGCATTATGGGTTTGCAAATCAATTCCACAACTCAGGGTACTATTTTGTTCTCAGAGCGGGTGATGTAAAGTGCTACATAATTTGAACAATCACCTACTAAAACTTGCATACACATGCCTACTGCTGATTTTTCCAAAAAATGTAATAACACATACTGTATATTAGAAGGTAAGACAGAGCCCTTAATGTTCCCCGGGGATGACTCTGTCTCCTCCTTTGTTTCCAACAGCAATGGTCTTTGCTTCAGATTTTCCAGGTTAAAAATGCTGTATGAATTATCTCAGCTTTGAGAGAGTGAATCAGATTTAATCCAAAAAGGGAGAGAGTCGCATATAAAGGTTTCTGGGAGCTGGCAGCAAGATAAATCCAATGTGACAAATCTCTGTGGCTATTAAGTGGATTTTGTTATGGAAAGTGTACATAGACATGCCTAATGAGGATGTAGGGTGCTGGGTTTTGAGAAATGGGCTATTATTTTTGAATACGAGGTGGCCTCCAAAATAAATACAGTTAAGGATTTAAACACAGATCTCTCCGGGGCGTGAACTTTGCTCTAGGCATTACTCAAAAGGAGAAACAGGGTAGGCGATCCTTCAGATAATCGCACATTTTACAGGACAATCCATAAGTCCTTAAAGCCTCTGGGCTTTTCATTTCACTAAACAAGATTTCAATCCATAATGGCCAAAGAGAAAGAAAACCTGGGTCACGGTTGAAAGAATGCTATCCTAGACGTCAGATATTTTGGATTCAAATCCTGCTCCAGAACCCCCTTTCTGTATCTCTAACGCAGCATGACAATGTCTCCCCTTCCCCCTTCGCAATGTCCTTGTGAAGTTTAAGGAGATAATGAATGCTTTGGAAAGTCATTTGCAGTGTGAGTGCACTAGACATGTAAACTCTGCATTATTAATACCTGGGAAATCATTGTGACCATTTAGGATTTCCTCCAAGTCAAAATTGCCTCATGGCCAGAACGTGACCAAGCAAGCTCCTCCACCAGCCCAGATACACTAGCCAATCCAATTTCATTGCTAGAAAGAACTCCAGAACAGAGCTTCCAGGAGTTAAATCATATTAATGTAGGAGCGTTAATCTTCCCACCAGATTGTGTGTGACTTGTGGGCTCAGATCCTGCTTTACTCATCTCTGTATCCCCAGCATCCAGTGGAGTTAACTTTCACCCAATGACCATGAATGGAGTGAAATGAACGAGATGTCTGCTACGGGCAAAGGACTGTTCCCCATGGCGACAGGTATAAGAGCCATAGTGCAAACAGAGAAGCAGAAACACTAGGAAACATTGCACACTAAGGAATTTGTCATAGGGTTTGGTTCTACTCAGTCATGGGAGCTGGTTAGACTGTACATGGAGGCTGTTACTTTTGGTTTTCATGCTGAAGCCTGAAGTCAGCAGGGCAAGCAGAGAGGAAGCCAAAACAGCCATGAAGAGGGGAAGCAAGGACCAGATGAAAGCTGCAAGGATGAGGGTGATCTGCCAA
The DNA here is from genome assembly GCA_004024845.1 of Tonatia bakeri. NCBI lineage: Eukaryota > Metazoa > Chordata > Mammalia > Chiroptera > Phyllostomidae > Tonatia > Tonatia bakeri. The sequence goes on along the minus strand of PVIA01000250.1, from coordinate 169,946 downwards.
GAGGGACCAGAACCCATATGAGCGTCTCACCGCCTTCAAGATACTAGTTTCAAGGATGAAGGTGGCCTGCAGGTAAACCTTATGCTCTTCTTCAGGGAGCTAAACACACACCTGGCCCAGAAGTGAGAGAACCCAAAGGGGGAGATCCAGCAGACCCAAGTGCTGCCCCACACCAATCACGTGGGCCAACAGGTAAGTGACAGTGGGCATGAGTTGTAACAGCACTTCATGCTCTGTACAGACCTTCTAACCCAAAAGAGAATGGCGACAGTTTTGCTTCCATCTTCCCAATGTGACTCCAAATGTCTCTTGTGGTCTACAAACAATGCAGAGAAGGAAATTCTGGGAAACAAGTGTTGCATCTGCTAGTTGCCTGGCACTTCATGTGTTCAATGGATTCCTATAGTAGAATGACTGTTTTCCCTGTTTCATAGATCAAATCTCTACACCCCCTTACATAACCTCCTTTGTGTTTCAAATGCACCCACCTCTGGGCCTGCAGTCCATGCCCTTTTCCTACACTTCTACCTCAAAGCACCTGGTACATTAACACATGTTCTCATCCTGGCATTGAGTATTCCCAAGGCAAATCTGAGAAAAAATTGCAGCATATAAAAGAGCTTCTCTCATTCTCAACGGCAACCTGGATACAGAGCTATGATGGACTCTCTTTCACAGAGTCCCTTCAGCATCACTTACAGAGGCCATGAAAGGAATGATTTATAAACACCAGACAGCATACCCCTGGAGAGTGGGAAGAGGTCGAAAAAGCTGATGAGACCTCCAAGCTTTCACCCTTACAGCCCGGTTTAGTTCTCTCACCTCACATGTTCCTGTGTGCACTCAACGAATATATAACGAGGACCCTCCATGCTCCTGGATGGCCTGGCTGTGTCGATACGTCAGGCTTCTGCACATTCACAGAGTTAGCACCAAGATAGTGTTATGTCCTACCAGCCAGAAGGCACTTGTTTCCTACCTGGGGTCTCCAGAAAACCAGCTCACATTGCTGAATAGAGCTGTGCGTCATGTTGGGTGCACTTTACAATTTCTAGTTTACTAAAAGTACAGCTTCTCATACATCCATTTTGGGCAGTTATGCTTCTCTTGGGCACACCGCTCCAACATCTCCTCAGGCTAGAAAGTCTTCTGGAAGTCAGATTTTATTTTATCACAGAGCATTTTTGAAAGAATGAAGATAAAGAAGTCACCTGTGCTATAGGAAGAGAAATATGTAAGCCTGTGAATGGGAGGCTCATTAATTTTTTGAGACAAAAATTATGTTTTTAAAACATATTCTATAGACTTATATACAAATAATGTTACAAAGAGTGTGAGTTTTGAAAGTCCTTCAAATATTTTAATATAAGCAATATGAGCATCAACCAAAATGTAAGTCATATTTTTAATGTCTCTTTTTGCTATTAATTGTGTGCAAAAGCTGAGTGAGGGACAGAATCAGTTCCATTTCATTGTAGAATTAGCATGTCTTTCTTCCATCCAAGGCAAGCCTTGGGCAAACTGGGAAGTAGAGGAGGTTGAATATTTCAGAGCTGCCTCCTGCCGGAAGGCATCGTAGCACCCAGAAGCCAGAAACTTCCAAACACAAAATTAATTTCTCTTCTGCCCATTCTTTCTGAGTCTATCTATAATATCAAATATTTTTATTAGTATATTTTTGTATCACGGTTAACAGTGACCAGAGCTGATAGCACAATTCCTTTATACAGACAGCCTGAGTTTCCTTAGAGGGTTTCTTCAGCGTTTTTAGAAGAGCAAATGAGGTAGATGATTTGTTAAAGTGGTCAAGGAAAGTCAGTCACAGCCAAAAAGGAAATTTGCATTTTTAATTAAAGAAAGATGGAAATTATACAGAAAAATATTGTGGTCGTAAAGTAAATAAAACTCGACTCATGGCAATTTGTATTTTTATGTCATTTTCCTTTAGGCAACAAGTTATTTCCTTGCAGTAATATATTTTTAGGAGGATAGAAACACCTTTTCCAGCTCTCTTCCTATATCACATTAGAGTTTTTTCCAAGGTCATTAAAATGAAAGAATGACAGTAGACTTTCTTATCAACAGCTTGTTCCAACAGATACAATACATGCGTTGGGGATCAAAAAGATCATGAGAAGCATTTCTGCCAACATTGTAGAAAATACTGAACATCTGCTATATCTGGGGTCCTGGGAGTTGTAATTATAATTTTTTGAAATCTGTACACAAGAGTTATAAATATTAGAACTGTAGCCTGTGAAAGCCATGAAATATTTAACTTGTTTGGCAGGCTTAAGCAAAACTCATAAACTTAATTTAAGCAAGCCAAACACTATAGTTTTACCAATTTTATATCTTTCATGTCATTAGTTAGATAAATTAAAGCAAGCTATAAAACAGTCTAGAGATTGCCAACTGGAAGTTCTGGGGGGTATACCAAAAAAATGCATTTTGAAAATTAACTCCTTTTATTCTTGGTTTAGCTTTCACATTTCCCAGTTTTCTACTTCAAAGAGTGTTTGGTTTGGGGATGGGAGTTGGAACTTGCTATTAAGAAATGGCTTCAGGGCCCTGGTTGGTGAGGCTCAGTTGGTTGGGTGTCATACTGCAAAGCAAGAGGTAGCAGGTTCAAGCCCCAGTAAGGGCACATGCCTAGTTTGTGGGTTCAGTCTCAGTTCAGGACACATACAAGAGGCAACCAATCAGTGTTTCTCTCTCACATTGGTGTTTCTTTCCCTCTCTTCTTCCCTCTCTTCCCCTCCCTCTAAAAATAAATAAATAAATAAAATCTTAAAGAAGAAAAGAAAATAAACAGCTTCAGGATAAGTAAACATGCATCCTAAGCAGGTTCACAACAGCTGTAATAAGAACCAAAGGCCACTGGTGAATTCCACAAGCATCAGTTCAATTCATCAAAAACCTACAATCCACCCTGAGTGAAAACCATTCAGACTTGAAAACAAAGGTATGGCAAACAGCTCTGTGCCGCTGCAGAAGGTAAACTGAGAGACTAAGGGAGCAGAGAGAACCCAGGTTTCTATCTTGTTAGCTCTGTGGCCCAGTGTCACCTTTGAGACAAGCCATTTGAAAAGAATATGGGCTGGAATGTATTCAGCTATGTTCATCTTACCCGTGCTTTTTAGACTTAGCACGTGAGAGTCAACCAAGCCAACACCGGTGCCTATTTTCAACATAAGAGCACTACACATATTAGCTTCCACACACCTTCAATTACATCCTCTCCATGCCCTTAACTTTATCCCAGACCCAGAATGTTCTCCAATAAGAGACTAAGGATGAGAATATTCACATTATAGATTCTGAATGAGGAAAATGATTGATAAGGCTACCATTTTTTCATAGCACTTTATGTATATGGTAGCTTTTGCTACCGAATCTCAAAGCAACCCTGCTTATTATTAAGTGTGACTATTATAGGTTAAAAAAATAACTAGCCCCAGAATTTACAGGATATGCCCACAAATACACAGCTGATAGTCCTGAGCCTGACCCTGAGGTCTCCTGAGGCTTGATGCCTCCTGTCACAGGGAGGCAGCGGAACATCTGGTCAACAGGAGACCAAAGCAGAAATAAGCCAAGAAGCTCCAAGTCCGGTGTCCCCTGGTGGCTTTTCCAGGATTCCAGCGCCAACCACCCCTGCAACGCCCCCACCCCACCCCACTGCCCCCAGGCCTTCTCTACATCCTGGTGCTTTTCAGATTCCGTGTCTCTATGAAAGCTTCTTACTCCTCATTCCCTGCCTTGTCCCTCTCTCTTAACCCCTACAAAGGACTGGAACTGGCTGTCAGCTCCAGGGCTTGCCACAGTCATAGCAGCCTTTGTTAACAAGTTAAGAATCTACAGGAATCCCCTCTTTGCTGTCTCTACACTCTGTACATGAGAGCAGTCAAAAGGGTCAGCTGGGAACCCCTGGCTGCGAATGCATAAAAGAGCAAATGAATAGGAAAGTTCAAACGAAATAGTTCACTGGAATATCCTGCTGATGCCGTTTCATTCTGCATTTAAGAAAATAATACCCATGCCCACACAGCCTCTTTCTCCCTGAAGTAGAGAGTTGATATCACACAGACTGGCTACACAGGGGAACCAATTCAAAGCAGGACTGAAAGTTCCAATCCAATTCAATCAGCCCATGTCATATGTCTGGGCCCAGTCCAGCGGGGCTTAGGATGTGATTTGAAAGAACCAACGTGAGGGGTTGGTGGGTGTCCACATAGTCAGAAACTGACAGCTCAGGTTTACTTGGATGGGAACTGAGCATTAAGGTTTCCCGGGTGTCTCCTGTGTGCCAGGCACTGTGCAAGCCTTTTTATACATGTTTCTTAATTCAACTGCACAATAAACTTATGGGACAGAGGTTAGTATTAGCATCCCCCTTTTAAACAGACATTAAGTCACTTCCTTAAGATTAAAAAGCCAGTAAGTAGAAGATATAAATATTGTATGCAAATCTTCGGCAAATGGAATTTTTAGGGAGAATCTACTTTGGACTCACCCTTGGGAATTGTTGTTTCTCGAACTGCCTTGACCTGGGGCACAGAGCTAATATGGAAGGGAATCAGCTAATTAGGCTGTCCTGATCCTTCCCCGTTTCTCAGGACTCTTGTGGAGGTACTAAAAAACAAAAACAACCCAAGTTAGTTCTAGGGGAGACCTTAAGCAAGGAGGTGAGCCTGCAATCCCTCTCCAGTTCTTCCCCTGCAGCCCCCAAAGTCACCATCATCCATGGAGGACATGGTCCCATCTCTTAGTGACCAGGGGATGAGGAACATGGCCCTTGTCTTTCCCCTTGTCTTCCCTTTGAGTTTCTTCATGGGTAAAGTAAAATACAAAAAATTAAAAGACCAGGATATCAAGACTCAAAGATTTTCAACCATGGAAACTAAAAGACACAAATGCCATGATCTGACATTTGTTTCTCCTTTTACAAAGAATAATAAATTGGAAATTCCAACGGCCTTGCAGGGGCATTCAATTCAGTTCCCGCTTGGAGTTGGAAAGTGTGTTTCTGCTGCGTTGGTACTAAGTCTTCTCACCCATGGGAGGGCATCGCCGCTGATTACGTGGGCAGATCTGAGGTCCTGAGTGTCAGCCCCCACTGAGTGAGTGCCAGGAGAAAGCAAGACAGGCGATTTGTGTGACACCTGCAGAATGTGAGCCATTGGCTCCCGGTGCAGACACCTTGCCCCGTCCATCCCTTGGCTGCACACAGGTAGCACGGACTCCGGGAAAGTTTCCAGGATGGTTGTGTGAAAGAGAAAACTGTGACTCCTCCAAGACTGAGTAGTGACAGAGTCAGCTCCACTAAGAGTCCCTGATCAAGCCACCATGTCTGGTGGGAACCTCATCTTCCACTGAGATTGCTGGGCTTGTTTACACACGCTGTATTAGGAGCTACAGTAAACTGTCCACAAGAGACAGAACTCTGGGCAGATGAGTCCTTAAAGCCTGTTGACATTTGTCCACTTGGCAGATCATAAAAGCCCCTTGAAAATCACAGGAGTAAATGTGTAAACTGCTTACCAAATTATATGATGTAAACGCCAAGAGGAGGCATTCTACAGGATAAGATCTCTGAATCGTGACTGCCTCTGAATGTAACTTTATTTTGGTCTTGGGTTACATGTGAGGTGTTGCCAAGAACAACTGAAAGAGAGACAAAGACATATGGATTAAGCCCAAAAGCTGACTTTTAAGTTCTCTGTCTTCAAAAAGACTTGGAGATTCTTTATGAGATGTAGTTTTACATAAACAGTCTTTGCTAATGAGAGTTTTCCCCTAATATCAGTTAAATTTTAACCAGTTTCCTGCAAACATTATGTGAGTGTCAGAAATTATTTCAGAGTTTTGAAAGAAAAAAAGCCAGAACTAGAGAAGGCGTCATGGTATAAATACACAGATAAAAATACACACTGCAATGGTTGGTAGCAGTCAGACTGCAAAGGAGCTGAGAGTTCAAGATCACTGCCACCACTCTCCCAAGAATATCTCCAGAGAGAGTTCTCAGCAGACTTAAGGGGAATGTAACAGAATAATTATGCATGAAGCAATGATAAGCACTGTCTTATACAGTGCAGATAATTCTCTACCAGAAGCTATTATGCCTAAATCGAGGCTTAGCCCAGGCTCTTTGAAAAAATTAGGTCCAAGGTCTAAAATCCTCTTTCTATATCCGAGTAACCTCTGTAGATTCCATTTTAAAACTCTTGACTCAGTTTCCTAATAATTAACTGCTTATATTTGAATCTTCTGTAGAGACAGTACTTTAGTTTCATTCTATTTCTCCACAGTTTTACACATCGTACTGGATATTCAGCTGGAAGTGAGAGAAGAGACTGGAAGAGGAAAGGGAGAGACAGAGAGGGAAGAGGCAGGGCAGGGGAGAGAGAGTGAAATGGAAATGAAGGCTATTGTGTATACTTAGGTAAGGTTTCCTTTATCAGTCCTGCATCTCTTGCATCCACAGTCAAGCTAATGGTCAGGAGTAGCTCCCAGCACCCTCCCCAGCCCCAAGAGCTCTGATAGATGGGAGGGGTGAGACTTCCTCCTGGGAGAGGGGCCTGGGCAGGGTTTCTGGCACCCTCCAGGGATCCCACTTGTTTACCAGGGTGAGAGCTCTGAACCCACTTCCTGGCACCTGGGAAGGGTTTGCTAAGGGTTTGTCAGCACTGTGACTGTTCTTCTGCAACCCTTGGACTGCAGGTACATACCATAACCCCAGAGAATCTTACATTCTTAAGGCACCTTGCAGGGGAGCTGGTTCAGCATCCTGTTGAATGCACACATCCCCTCTCCAGTGTCTTCACTCAAGTCCCCCCCAGCCTGCTCAGACAGATACAGGGGACAGGGAATGCCCTGTCCCTAAGGCTGCCCTTTTCATCTTTGGACAGCTCAAACTTTCCAAAACCAATTTCTTTTTCTGAAATAACCAGTGCATTTTCTACCCATTGGCATTAGTTTTATTCCCTCAAGGGCCTAAAAAACAAATGCAATTCCTCTTCTTCCTGAAACACAAAGGAAGCACAAGTCAGGGCTCTAGAGCCAGCAGTCGTGTGTCACTGGGCTCTTCTGCTCTCCACTCCTCAGGGCTCAAGGAAAGCAGAGAGAGAGTCTAGGATGCATGCAGCTGTCCCTGCTGGGGCCCTTGGTCTGGGGACTCTTTGTCATGCTTTGGTGGCATCATTTATCCATGGATCTTTATGGAGAACATCTCTTTGCAGATTTCTGCAACATCAGTTGTGCCACCTCTACAGATGAAAAAGGTTTTTCATTTCATCCAAATGATGTATTCTATGTGTTCTCTATTCACTGCACATACATTTGGTGGATGATGGTTCTGTGCCAGTTCTAGGCCTTATGTTAAGTTCAGGGAAATTTAATGGTGATGGGGACAAAATCCTTGCCTTCAAGGAGCTGACTGTATAAAGCAAAATCCAGATGGGTAAACAGGCAGGTCTACATCACAGTTATAATCACAAGAGCTCAAAGAAAGGACTCCAGTCCAATCACGGGTGGTCCCAGAGGAACTGGTATCTGAGAGAACCAAGCAGTAGACAAGTAAAAGAGACAACGACAAAATGCCTCCCAAACAAAGGGAACAGCCAGACCAAGGAAAGAGCACAATGCATTGCTGCAGAGAACATAAGGTGAGTAAGAACAAGTGTTTATCAATGTTCTGTGACTGTAACTCTGCATAGAAGATATTTGAATGATGCTGAGGTCTACACAAAGGTTGTATGTATTGAATTGTGTGCTTGTGTTTATGTTATATGTGAACATTAAGGATTAAAATAAAAATCACTCACTTAGAGATCTAAGCACTGAGATACAAAGAAGATAACACCTTGATCTTGGTTTTGTGGAGCTCATAGTCTGGTGGAGGCAATATTTTTTTAACCTGGCATGTAGCCCAAAGCAATGTTATCAAATAGTAGTGATGGTTATTTAGTTTGGGGAAAAGTTTTCTAACTGTTTTGAGTATTTGAGTTGAGCAAAGTTTTCTGAGACAGAAACCCAAAATAGAAGTCTCCTACTCTACAATGTTCTCTCTCTTCTTAATCAAAAATAGCAACAATAGTAATTCCTATCCTTGAGTGCTCAATGAAAATCAAAATGCATTTTGATCAGCGATTAGCTCAATGACTGTTTCTTCTATTGACCTTTGAGAGTCTCTACAGAACTAAAGTGATAAAGAGCTGAACAGAGTTGAAGGGGAGACAGATGTGTGGAGAGTGCAGACACGGCAAGGAACGGGCTATCGGAGGAAGCTCCCTGTGAGAACATTCTGAAATGTTCTCACTGGCAGTTAAGCGTTTACCAAGAAAGAAAAACTGTTGGACCAAAGTAGGAAGGCCAATTTCATTAAAGAAAAATGTTCTGATTTCTACTTAAAACGTCTCCTTCCCCCCATTCAATGGATGTTTTCTTGAAATCTTATTTTTTGGATCAAGCAAAAAGGAAAAAGGACTCATGGACATGGACGACAATATGGTGATTGCAAGGGGGAGACAGTGTAAGAGGGTTAATGGTAATGGAAAAATACAATGAAAAAAATGTTAAGGAAATCTTATTTTTAGATGGGGGTTTCTCAAATGTGGCTATATTGACATTTGGGGCTGGATAATCCTTTGTCATGGGGGACTATCCTGTACATTGTAGGAAATTTAGCATCTCTGGCCTCTGCCCACTACATGTCAGTAGCACCGCCAAACACACATCAGTTGTCACATACAAAAATGTCTCCAAGTATTGACAAATGTCTCATGGGGAGCAAAACCGACTGCCCTCAGAACCACTGGTTTAAATTCATGGGGACAAAGAGGCAATACACAGGCAAAAGAATTCAGTGAAATAATAGAAGGGATATTTATGGGAAAATTATTGTAATCCCACAATTGTAGATTTTAAATGTTCTCCACAATTCTTAACCTGAATAATCTTTAGGGTCTACTTGACACACATACACAGACCCAAACGCACCCACACGAATGAAGTGGATCGTTCCTAACCGTTTTTATATTGTGTTAGTACAGAAATAAGTGTGCGCTCTGTAATATAAAAATTAAATGCATTCCAAGTCAGCTTCCTGGGGTTTTAGAATAATTTTATGTTACCATATCAGTGTTGGAAAAAAATGTAACTCATCAAAACTATTCCAGAAGCACCTCATTTTGATGGGAAAGTACTTTGTGATGATTACCTAATAGGCAGCATTTGTTGAAATGCTTTTAATAGACCTTTTTTATCACATGGAAAAGAATTTCAATGCTAGTTCAGTCTCCTGTTTCATTCTGTCATGAATCAATTTGTAGAGACATTTAGAAGTCAATAATCCTCTGCAGCTTTGATGACAGGTGATTAATTTCTACATTTTAGAGACATAATAAGATTTAGCAATAAAAAGGCCTTGAAGTAACCTACCAAACAGCTTTAATCTCAGCCTTGGGACTGTTGCTAAATATGAATGCTTGTACACAAATGTGAATGATTTAAGTTAGTAGATTTTATTGCAGACTCCTTGTGTTTTCATATTAATCTTGCTTTACAATCAGCCTATCTATGCAATCAATTTATGTTGGATATTTTTTCCAACACAATGCTTGGAGGGAGGTGGGGGCTAACAAATTATTTACACACAAAGGGTTTGTTCTACAAAAGAAGTCATTTCACATGCTCATTGCTGAGGGGATGACTGATTTTATGGGCACGGCAAGGGAAGAGAAAAAAGAAGTGAAGGTGGCCTTCAGAACGTTCAGACAGGGGACAGGTTCTGGAAATGGATGACAATGGATGCTGAACAACAGCTCACACATCCTTCCGAACAACCAGCTGCGCTCATCTTCATGACGCCTTTCTTTCTATCCTTTTTATTCTTAAGATTAATAGAAGCCTCAGAAGACTTTCATTCTTATCAAAAGATATCTGTAAATCCAAGTGCTAATAAAAAGAGGAAATTAAGCTAAGAAAGGGATTTGTCTTCTACCACGGAGGGATGAGAGAGACCCAAGTGCAGATGTTTGTTTAAAAATGAATGTATCAGTCAAGATGGATCCATTGACATTCTACATAATTTACCATTTCTGACCAACAAATGGTATGTTCTTAGAAACCACTGAGCATTCCTGAGGCAGATGTTCCAAGTTCGGTCAAGTTGTACCGGGCTTGTTAAATCTTGGTAACTGAATGTTGTGCTTTGTTCTAACATGTTTGTGATGTAAGGGGAAGATCATTCCTGTGAGTCTTCATGGAAGAAATGTTTTTTGTTTTGTTTTGTTTTTTTTCCTTTCAGAAGGAAAGGACTAAAGGAGAGGAGGCTGCTTGACACAAACACACTCCAAAGCAGGAGACAGCATGCTTCTGGGCGAGATCCAAGATGAGGACAGAGGGACAACAATAAAAGACTTCTCCAGGGACCACCCGACGAAGCGGCATCCAAACTCACCTCCCATCACTGTGCCCTTTCCCGTCCCAGCCACCACAATCAAGATTCTGCTTTCCTCAATATTTTTTTTGTTTTCAAGATTAGACATCTGTTATCTTTCACTTTTTCCTCTTTTTTATCCAAACCTTGGCAGGACTCCCATTAAAGTGTTTCTTAAAATAACTCCTTTATTCTGTGATTTAAGGCACCAAGCTCTCCTGACTAAGTAACCTCAGTGCCCTCATGAGGGCGTCACAGCCTCCAGCCCCATCCTGACCACCTTCCCGTTCCTTCCCAGGTGTCGCCTTCTGCCAGACTAACCTTGCACAGGACTCCTTGCTTGTCTGTCTGCCTTTCTCTTGCTCAGTCACACATTCAAGGAGTCAGCCTGAGCAATAGTACATGCTGGGCACTGTGGTAGACACTAGGAATTTAAAGATGAAGAAGATGTGGTGTCTTAAGTTAAATTCAATACCTATCCAGAGAGACAGACACATCAGTAACTAGCAGAGTGCTAAGTTCTAGAATAGATCTATATGTTTGTATTCACAAAAAGTGCAGTAGGTGCTCAGGAGAAATTGTTATTAATACCTTTTAAGGAGAAGACATCAGGGTTGAACCCTATCAAATCTTATCAGGAAGGGAAAGGCTACCCAGATAGAGAAAATAATAAACACTGAGATACATTTTGTCCTTAAGATAGATAGATAGATAGATAGATAGATAGATAGATAATAGAAAGAATCTCCTCTGACTTCTTCTCTCTCTCTCTTCCTCTCTCCCCCACACCTCTCTTCTTTCTCTCTTCCTCTCTCCTCCCATCACTTTTCATCTCTTGCAAATATCTTGAAGGAGTATCACTTCCCATTTCTCAGCCTACCACTCCACTGGCGTGCTTCACCCCACTTAAACGTTCTGCGACCTCCTAGATACCAAATCCTTTGCCATCCTTATCTTACTGGACCACTCTTGCATTTAAAACTTTCTGTATGTTCTTACTTAAAAACTTTAATTTCTGTACGTCCTCTCCTGTCTTTAAGGCTCTTCTGGGGGCTCTGTTTGTTTATCTACTTTTAAAGGCTGAACTCCTGAAAAAAACTTTGTTCCCTGTGTGTACCTTCCTTCAGGGCAAATTATCATTCTCATGGTACCAGCCGCTACCTATCACCATCCCCCATCAGCCTTCAGCCCAGACTTCCCTCCTGAAGTCAGAACCATTATATCTGACTGTTCATGTTACATCTAACTACCTACAGAACATCTGCCAATGGGCCATAACACGTTGCTTTTAAGGTGAAGGGAGGAAAGACACAAAAAAGGGAAGGGCATGCTTCATCTAGATGAATCAGATCCATTAGTCAGAGAGGCTGCCTGTAGAACAAGGAACACGTGCAGGAATCATACGAGATGACCCGAATGGGATGAAAGGAGACAGTACACTCATGCAGGAATCTAAGGAGTAAGGGCATGTGTGCGCACGCATGTGTGTATGATACAGGCATAAACTATAATTTTATTGATTAGAATGTTTGATTAAGAAGATTTGGAGGTCACTAAAATAAAACCAGTTTCCATAAAGACAAGGCTGTGAGCGCAGTCCTGTGGAGAACAATTGTTTTACTCTCTGAATAATGGCATCTCTGTTCTTGTGGTTTTTTCCCTTTGCTCAATAAACCAAAAATCCAAATTTAAAACCTAAATATAACAGTTGTCCTATCCACATAAAACTTATTGTACAGCCCTGGCAGGTGTAGCTCAGTGGATTGAGCGTGGGCTGCGAACCAGGCATTGCAGGTTCGATTCCCAGTCAGGGCACATGCCTGGGTTGCAGGCCATGTCCCCCAGCAACCACACATTGATGTTTCTCTCCCTCTCTCTCTCACTCTCTCTCACTCTCTCTCTCTCTCCTTCCCTCTCTAAAAATAAATAAATAAAATCTTAAAAAAAAAACTTATTGTACATTTCAGGATACTTTTTGAGTTCCAGGAAGTAAATTCTAACAACACCCCCAAAACTGACGATTCCATGAGCATTTGGAACCAAGACAAGAAGTTAGAAGTAAGTGTTCACTTGCATCTACCAGCCATTCAGTGCCTCTCATTGGTCACACGGAGAGCGTCACACACATGTATGCGTAATGCATGTGCGCACACAGTGGTTAACCTCTCTTTTGTTTAAATAATAAAATCTAGCATGTATGAATGCTTCTGTGGCAGGTCTTAAGTGTTCTATATGCATTAACTACTTTAGAGGACATAGAGACAGAAATAAGACTTCTCAAGGGACCCCCCAACAAAGCAGAATTCAAACTCACCTCCCACCTCTGTGCCCTTCCCATCCCAGCCACCACAATCAAGACTTTGCGTCCCTCAAGATTTGTCTTGTTTTCTTGTTTTCAGAAAAACCTGATGTATTGTACCTATTTTACAAAAAAACAGAACCAGAAAATAAATAAGTTTTAAATTTGATAAAAGTATAAGTTATCAAGGACTATAAGACATAAAATTCTTAATCTGATAGATGTTGAAAGAAAAAAAATACTTCAACTTCTTGCTTTCAAACATCAACTACTTACTTTCATAGATTTATCACATGTAGCTGCCACATAGTTTGGAGGCAAGAAAAATTATTGAAAATCATGACCAGCTTTATTATTCGCTCTTCTGTAATTTTTCCTGATTTTTTTTTGTGATCTTCGGTGCCAAAGACATACATCACAATGGAAACACTATTAAGACAAAAGGACAATTGTTTGCTGTGTTAACCTCAGGGACCTATTGCAGTGCAGTAACATCTGTAATAAAAACGACGGCTGCCTGTTTTTTCACCAATGTCAAATCATCATAAAATACTGAGGAGAAGGGGGGAATCAAATCTTGCAGCACTCGAAATCTGATATGAGGTCTATAACCAGCGATGTGCGAGACAGGTAGCTTTTACAACAGGACAAACACCCTGTGAAGGAATGAATCAAAGCAAAGGATTAGATAATTGAGAAGGTGACAACACATCAGATAGCAGTGGCAGAGTGAGGTATGGAACAGGAGTTGCCTGCCCAGTAACATACAAGAAGAGTTACGACATTTATGCATTTTCATTTCTACAGGTGGGAACCTCAAATCATTCCATAGACTAGCCTCTGAGTACCTCTAATCCAAGCCTGCCAAGGCTCAGTTGATATACTTCTGTATCATCAAAGATGGACCCAACATGTTTTCAACAATATTTCTTTGGTCTTAACAAGACACATTTCAAGCCTAAATAACCTGTAAATTCAAACCTTATTTTCTATGTTTAAGAAATATACCCTTACCGGTTCTATTGTATGTGGCCATAGATCCAGGAAATACTATTTGACCACCTACTCTACGCCAGGCTTCGACGAGACGGTTCTCCTGCAACTACCCATTCAGTCTTAACAGCCATGCTCTGTGTGTGGATTGTTATCTTTGTTTAGTAGATAACAAAATGAGAATCAGAGAAGTAAACTCACTTGCCCAAATGATATATTTTATTTTTTAAGGTTTTATTCATTTACTTTTAGAGAGAGGGATAGAGGGAGAAAGTATCGATGTGAGAGACAGACATCAAGGAGTTGCCTCTCAAACACGCCAGCTGGGAACTGAGCCTGAATGCAGTCGTATGCTCTGATCCGGAATCGAACCTGCGACCCTGTCCCGCCCAAACAACCGAGCCACACCCCAGCGCCCAGACGCTGTATTTTAGAAGAATGCTTTTCTCCTGCAGTATGGCAGGTCTCGTGGCAGCTGCAGTGTTGAAGGACTGCAGCAGGAGGTGCGTGATTTCTGCCTGAGCTCGGAACCTGCGAGCCTGGGTGCTTCTTGCCTCGGGACTCTGAATGAGGATCTCACACCCAGGAAGTTCTCCATCAAGCCTGTCAGCTTTTGGCAACAATTTATTTTTCATTTTATTTCAAATAAATTTGTCTTTTGTTCAGATAACATAAAATGTTATTATTTTCCTACTTTACTGTATTTCATAATTTTTCAAGGTTTTCTTTTCTTCATCTCCAGAAAACAAAATAAGAGCATATGGCTAAAAGGCCTAAGGATAAGCCAGCTCTCCAACAAAGGATAATTAGCCCTCAAAATAGATTCTAACCCCTCCTAACAGAGCTCCATTCCAATTTTAAATTATCCTCTTGACCTTAACGACAATGCTCTGCATGGAGGAGACACTGAAACCACTGCTCATCATAAGTCAGTCAACTTGTGAATTTAAAGTTTCCCACAAAATAGCAATAAATCCAGATCCAAAGGCAGATCTCAGAAAAGCTATAGGAAGAGCGTTGTCTCTCGTCTCAACTCTTTTCAGTCCTTACATAATTTAATCGTTTAAAATCTAGGGTCTTGAATTTATAGGACTTTCTGAAATTAGCCAGATATCTCAAAAAATCTGCACTGTAACCTGTAGAGATATCAAGGAAAGGTCAGACCTGGCAAGCCCCTTAGTGTGGTCTTGACGCAGATTTTATCTTGAAAACAAATTTTTCCCAACTTTGATGGGGTTCAGTGTAGAAAGTCATGTTGAATAAGAAGCGAATTCTGAAGTGAGTGTGATCAAATTAACAGCCATCTCAGCTTCAGCCCCACCAATGATTCAACCTGAAACTCTGCACTCATAACTCTTTGAGCACTTTGTGGCTTCAACCGAAAACTGCAGGATACTAAACTACTTAAAAACTGCCTCTTATGATTTTCCACCAGAAAAAACATAATTAAATATGTTCATCTTGGTTTCAGAATGGAATTATCTAATGTTCAGTTGTCAACTCATTTCATTCTCAAAGCCAAGTAGAAGCTGGTTGCAGTTAGGATAAGTCCACCAAGACCTTAGGATAAAGTTGATCATACCTCTGTTAATAAAACTCTTCTTTTAATAGCACAAATTCCAGAATTTTATTTAACAACCAGAACATGACTAGAATTCCAAGGCTCCTCTGAAGGGAAATAAAGCACAATAGTAATAATATGATAAATCATCAATTTTCAACAGATGTGTCTCAACAATTTTTCAAATGTGAAGTACCTGACTATTTCAACAGCAGCACTGATATCTTTTCCCTTAGATTGTCAAATTAAAAAATGATAACAGCTAACCATAAATATGTAGGTCTTATAATAGAGTTGCATATTTTTTTAATCCTCACTTGATAACATGTTTATTGATTTTTAGAGGGGAAAGAAGAGAGACAGAGATAAAGAGAAATATCGATGTGAGAGAGAAACATTGATCAGTTGCCTCCCATACACCCCCACCCCAATGGGGATCAAACCCACAACTTAGGTAAGTGCCCTGACCAGGATTCAAACCTGTAACCTTTTGGTGTATGGGATGACACTCCAACCAACTAAGCAACCTGTCCAAAACTAGGGTTACATCTTATTGGTCACATTGCATAATAACATTGCATCTGATTGGTTAAATCTTGGTACCAGAAATTCTCATATACAAAAATAGGTATCTGATTTTTTTCAAGTCACTTTGAAGCAAAAAGGGTAGGTAATTACACTTTTTTTTGTAAATTGATCAAAATTATACCTATTTTTTGTCAGATCTGCAAAAAATTTAATTTTTGGTGTGCCACAGAATTCTAATAATTTGTTTACATGTGCCATGAGATGAAAAAGGTTGAAAATCGCTCTGATATGTCAACAGTACCTTTCCATCATATACTGGCTGTCAGTAGGTGATAATATTGGATAGGCTTGTGGTGCACTGAGAAATGGGCCAGTTTTGAAGCCAGATAATCTATGAATACCTCATTCTCTACTGCTTTCCCAGGAACTAGAACAAGAGCTAACATACTAGGATGTTGACATATATTTGATAAGTGCCTAAATAAATGAACAAATGAATGAACCTGTTTCAACCTCTTCATTTTACAAATAAGACTCCCAAAAGTTAAGGAATTTGCCCTGGACTACTAGCAAACAGAAACTAAAACCCAGATTCTCCAGACTTTCCCCTATGTCACATTGTGATTTCCCCTGATATTAATGTCTGTTTTGTTTTTAAGGATTAGAAAACTTAAGCCTGTATTGAACAAAATATAAGTCAGCGGAAGTACTGACTTACCTCAAAATGCCATAGCACAAAGCCTTCCTAATATGCCTAATTATGAAAATCACCTGGCATATTTATTAAAAATAGAGGTAGCCGGTATCTCCCACCAGGCAAGCCCAGGAAATACTGGCCCAACCAGGTTGCTGGAGAAGGAAGACAGAGCCCTTTGCTCTCCACAAGAACATATAGTTCCAGAGAAGGTGAGGAGACCCTAGTCTGCTCTGTTGAGCTGCTTACGGCTGGCAAGTCAAAGGACACTGGTGACAGCAGTGAGGGAGGTGATTCTGAGGGCAAGAAAACACCTGAGAGAGACAGCACTGGCCTTTGATTCATTAATTAAATCTGTAGAAAGGCAGCTACCCAAGAGGTCCTGCAGCTGCACATGTTTCACTCCACCTTTCTTTATGAGAAAGAAACAAATGACCTAAAGGCAGACCAATGAGAGTTTTTCTTTTTCCGGAGACTGTTTTAGCCTGCTGCTGAAACTCAGCCATTCCTAGGTCCCATATCACTCACATGGGCATTTTTACCTTAGCTACATTGACCAGAAAAGGTTGAAATAGAAATATTTGCTGAATGAATGAATGAATGGTTTCCTCTTCAACCACTAGCACTAGTATATGACCTTTTATCATGATAGTCCTTTTCTAGAATCAATATCATTTCCTTTCAATACTATAAACTACATTATTATGGATATTAAAAGAGAAAATGAAGGAAGAGTCAATGACGGAATTTAGCCAACATACATGCTAAAAGCTTAAGGAAAATGAAACGATGAGAAAAAGTAAACTTGGGCATTACAATTGCAGTCTAGTTGCTGTGTCAGTGACGAGGAGGGCATGCAGATGTGCTTAAGAGGGATTCATGTCTTTCTGTTTGCAGTTTTAATGAAAGAAACAAATGTAATCCTGGAAAATTCCATGAACACTGTATATAATTGCTGCAATGCAAGTTTCCCAAGGGTGAAGTCAATGTCTGCTTTACCTACTCTACATCCCCAGAGCCTCACTCATGGTAGACACTCAATAACCCTTGGACGGGTGGATAGAGAGATGAATGGGTAGATGTGTAGATGGATGGATGGATGGATAAATAGGTAGGTGAATAATCCTGGATATTGGAAGGGTGCTGTATACATACTTGCACATATCCTAAGTCTTTTTTATCTTCAGCAGCCAAGCTGTAAGAAAAAATATCTGCCATACCTCTCTCCTCTTCTGGTGGTTTGCTGGCAATCTTTGGCATTCCTTGGCTTAAAGATGAATCAGCCCAATCTCTACCTTGGTAGAGACTCTTGATGATTTACTTCCAACATCAGCTCTCTCTCATCCCCTTTTACAGTTAATGGTTAAATTTCCCCAACACAGCATTTTTTAAAAAGCTGGCCACCATGGTTGGAAAATAAACATCATATATAGTATCGCACACCTTTTGGAAAGATGTCAATCTAAAATAAATTTAAAGTTCTGACCCTTGAAAAAATAATGTCCTCAGAAAATTTACTTACCCAAATAGCTCATTTCCTGACAATGATGAATAAGTGAGATTATGCTATTCATAGAAGTGATTTAGCTACATATATACAAATGATAAAATTCAGCTCATTTTATGTAAGGACAAGTATCTTTATGATGAAGAGGAAAGGATATTAAAAAAATATCCCACAAAAACTTTCAAAGCCTGGCTATGTTGTATAAGTCACATCCGTTGGGAGTCTGAAAAACATCGAGAGGAAAAGATCAAATTCACTGTTACAGTAACAGTCATGGTATTTGGCATTTTTGTTCCATGACAGAGGCATCAAATGTATCCTCTGAGTACACTAGGCTCAAAAAAGAGAAAATTAAGGGGCTAAATGTTAAGTCCTGCATTCAGAAAGTTCATGGAAAATATGTTTATGATCACACAGACATGGATTTTAACTGGGAAAATAAACTAAGAGAGAGAAAACTGTAAAAAAATAAGACATTTCACTGCCTAGAAATTATAGTTGTTCTTGATGAGCAAGAAATCTTTTAATCAACAAGACTTTGGCTAAAATCAAGGATCCATGTGTATTTGAACTAATAACAGAGTTCTACAAAATGAGCTGATAAAGGAATACACCAAAGACTGTATATTTTCTAAATATCAGCAATATTCAGTTAAAAATATGCAATTTTTAAATCACACTCACAATAGAATCAAAATATATAAAATATCCAGGGATAAATTCAGCATATGTATAAATAAAAATATATGTCTACCTGCAGAAGGACACAAAATATTTTTGAGCAAACAAAATACATGGAAAAGCTTAGCCAAATATTCAGATGGTTTAATGCTCTATAAATGCTAATTCTCTTAATCTACAACATGAACATTTTTTTCATGGAAAACTTCAATAGAATTTTTGACAAGTTGAGTCTAAAGTCTATTTAGAAGACTAATATACCAGTATAACCAATAACATTTTTAGAAAGAAAATTGTATGGGGATTGCCCGGGCAGATACTAAATGTATTTTTATAAAGCTATTGTAAATCTATGATAATCACATATGTTCAATGGACTACAAGAGCACACTCTGACACCACTTAATGTGTGACTGGCAAAAATAAAAAATAAAAATAATAAGCTTCTAGCCTGGCTGGCGTAGCTCAGTGGATTGAGCGCAGGCTGCGAACCAAAGCATCGCAAGTTCGATTCCCAGTCAGGTCACATGCTTGGGTTGCAGGCCACGGCCCCCAGCAACCGCACACTGATGTTTCTCTCTCTCTTTCTCCCACCCTTCCCTCTCTAAAAAATAAATAAATAAAATCTTAAAAAAAAGTTTATAAAAAAATAAGCTTCTATAAACTTATAAACTTAGACCGCAGTTTCAACAGAGTAAGAAAAGCATTGGCAAACGAGCTCATCTGAAGAAGGCAACGCTGTAAAGAGGATTACTTGGTGGTAGGGATTTGGCCTGGGAGGCATTTTTGACATTCCTTCCCCAATTTAACTCTATGAAAATGAGGTAGAATGTATGCAGACGACTATGACTCCAAGTCTTTAAAAAAAATCGTCAGAGTCCTTGTATTTTATCAGAGTGCTCAAGGCGTCCCTGAGGAAATTAAGTGGGAAAAGAAGGGAATGTGTTCAAGTCTGCATATCACAAAGATCACCTGGCAGTGGTGTGATGGATTAAGAGGGTGAAGGACAAGTGGCAGGAACCCCAACTTGATGGTTCTTATACTAGTCCAAGCAGGAAGGCTGATGGAGCAGAGTGGCAGTTGAGGCAGATGGGGAAAGAAGCCAAGAGCTCTTTAGAAGGTAAAATTATCTTGGTGATCAATGACACATTAAAGTACAAACAAAAGTCCAAGAATTCACAGGCACTAAGTTTTAAGCAACTGGATAATAAGGAATAAAGAAGGATGGGTTTAGAAGAGAAAATAATGACTCAATTGCTAGAAGGAATCTGCACTTTTACATATTTTTTATATTTGAAATATTTATTTTACACATTGAGTTCACCACACAATTTCATTTATAAGAGGACTTTTGCTTTTTAAAAAGTGATTGAAAACTACTGAATTTGAATAAGAGTCTTTGCAGAATTATGCCAATTCCCATTTTAAAAAGATGAAAACTGGGTGCTTATAAAGTTACATGATTTTCATTCTTATACCTAATCATTACAAAAAAAATGTGATCTGTAAAACTTGTGATCCTAGCCTGTGATCATATCACCAGACCACATGTGGTACAGAATATCTTAAACATTAAAACTTTCGACCTGCTAAGGACCTTACAGTTCTCCTAGTGCAGCCCTTTGATTGTCCCAGAGTCTGCTTGCCAGACGTCTGTCCTGGTTCGCACAGCAAATGCTGGAATTAGATTAGATTCCAATATAAGTGAATTCTAATCAAGCATGTGACCCACTGTCACATCCTGCCTCACCACTGGATGACAAATCAGCCAACAGAATTAATAGCGCTTACACTTTGAATAAATTGTACTTCCTATTAACAAAATAGATTGTGTGTTTTATTCAATCCTCACAACTCCATGAATTATAAATAAAATTCCTTCTGTACAGATGAGGAAATTAAAGTTTATAAAAAAATAGCTTTCTCCAATCACATAGACAGTAAGTGTTAAATTTGAACTCAGAGCTTAGAACTACAAGCTGTTTACAAGAGAAATGAAAGTAAAGAGGAGGAACTACTGCTAATTTCACACAGGTCTGTTGCAAGATGGTGAAAAATAAAATATACAAAGTTTGTGTATCCTATTAAAATCAGAATTTTAAAAACTGCTTACCAATCCATTTTACCTTGACATCATAGATTACCTTTAATACTACCCTTGCCCTGATATAGTTGACCTTTATTTACGGAAAATGAAACACAGCTGTAAGGATTGATTTTTAGATCTCTTTATTCAAAGTAAAAGATGAGACAAAATCAAATTTTAGTACATCTAATATTTATGCATGCAAAGACAGTCTAGCAAGTGTCAACATTGGGTATGTATTAGCATTATGGAGGATCAGCAGGTATTGGGTGAAAAAGTCATCATCAATAAGAAAATCTCATATAACCACCAACACGGTTTCAGAGTATTGTTTTAAAAATATGCACAGCCCCTCATGTAGACTGAAGTTATTTTTAACAGTGTTCCTTAAACCCATTTTTCTAAAATGTGTAAAATTATCAATGCCAGATTCCAGAGAACTTCCTTTTGATCAAAAATTGAAATAATTGGCCAATATGGTAAAAAGAAAAATGGATGGAAACCAAGTAGCCTGCATTCTTATTCTAGCCAACATGGTAGCATGATTAAGGGCAAAGACTTATCCAGCTATCTGCATTCCGATCATGACTCGACCACTTGCTGCCTAGGTGACAGTGGCCCTGTTGCCCAACTTTATAATGCTTCAGTGTACTCATCTGTTAAATGGAAATCTTAATAATTACACCTACCTCATAGCATTAGCCTCAGGATTAAAGTAATACTTACAAAGCAAGGGGAAAAAAGGCTGTAAAAAAGTAAATGTAAATGTTGGATAAATTTTTGTCAACAAAACAGAATTTAGACAAGTCACGTAACTTGTCTGATCCTTAATTACCACCTCTATAATGTGAAGTGATTGCGCAACCTCTAAACTCTGCTTAAATCACCTCTTTGGGGGATAATTAAAAGAAGAAACTACATAATGTAATAAGGAAGGTAAAACAGAAGCAAAAACAAGAGTAGAGTCATTGGAAATCAAATCTTGGGAGACTGCTGGTGGGCTCATGGTGCTTAGCAGGTTGTAAACAGTTTGACCATGGTCAAATCCTAGCTTCTGAACCTGTGTGATGGCTGACAGATTCCTTAGCCTCTCTGAGCCTCAAAATCCCCAATCTATTACTGTATAATAACAATCTCTATTTCACAAGTAGTTAGTAATGAGATTATGCATGCAAAGCATGAGGTTGGACACACAGTAAGACTGTAATAAACAGTGTTCTGGCGGTAAGAAGGGTAATGACCATAACAACATCTATAAGAAACTTTGGCAATTTTATAACTAACTCTCCTATCAATTCACAAAATCATTGTAAATTATACAAATCATATTAAATGTGTGGTGTGAGGCTTAGCTCAATGTAAATGCTTCTTTTACTTGTCAGGTTTATCATGCTAAATTATAAAAACAAAATATAAAAGAAAAAATAGCTTGCTATCACAGCTTATCACTTTCATTTAAAGGTGTTTTATTTAAATTCTCATAACTTTAAAGTTTTCACATGGAATTTTTAAAATAAACAATTACCTATTAGATGATTTAGTTTTAAGTTTCAAGGAAGCAAAGCATTATTAATAACTCAATAATAACTAATAAGTAAGTGATGTGTGATTGCAAAGGAATAGAAATCTGTCCTTCAGACGTGAAGATGTTTCTGTTGGTGTCATTATCAGAGTGGTCAGCGCAGCTTAAATAACAGAATTACTAATGATTTTACAGGATGAGTAGATTTTAGCAGACCAAAAAAATTTTAACTATATTCAATCTTCCCATAAAAAAAATCCATGTCAAATCCTTAAGAATGTCTTTGAAAGAAAAAAATCAAACTAAGCATTAGTTTTATATGGTTTTTTAATCCTTATAAAATTTCTAGCCCTGGCTGGTGTAGCTCAGTGCACTGAGCACAAGCTGCAAAACAAAGGGTGGCCAGTTCCATTCCCATTCAGGGCGCCCGCCCTCAGTTGTGGGCCAGGTCTATAGTGGGGGCCACGTGAGAGGCAACCGCACACGGATGCTGCTCTCCCTCTCTTTCTCCCTCCCCTCCCTGCTATCTAAAAATAAATTTGAAAACTCTTTTTAAAAGTTTTCTAATGTTTTCTGTTTGTATTTTGCTGCATTATTCTTTTGATAAAATATGGTAAATATTATTGAAAAATTAAATAATGCACAAAAAAAGATAAAAAGAATCCAAAAATCTGCCATTTAGAAATAATCTCTGTTAATTCTTTGAAAAATATTATGTTTGACCTCCCTTCAAACATATATATACAAATAAATTATATACATATAATGTTAAATTAATCATATCATGCCAAATGCTATTCCTTAATATGTCTTTCAACAATAAGTTGTGGTCATCCTTTTTATCTTGGTCAGTGTGGATCTATACCATTATTTTCATTGCCATATGGTACTCACTAACACATATTAGAACACTTTGCTCAGTCCATCATTGGTGAACACTTAAAACATTCTTTTGTAATTATTTTGTGGAATACAGTTATCTTTCTCTCTCTGCTAATCCTTCTATAAAAATAAAAATATTTTTAAAAAATATTTTCAAACAATGAAATCCCATCATAAGCAATGTAAACATTTAACAAGTGATATACTAACACAATATATATTTAGACATCTTTTTATTTACAGATATATATAAAGAAATATATAGGTCATATAATAATAAAACTGTAAAATTTTCTAAGGGACAAAGCCAAAACTTGAATAAATGGAAAACTAAAGGTTGTGTTAGACATGAAGCTTCAACATTATAATGAAGCTAGTCTTTTCTAAATGATTTCATAAATTTAGTGTAATCCCACTTAAAATTCCAGAGAAATTTTAATGATTCTAAATGTTATCTAAATAATAATGTGTGCAAAATTATTATGAATATTCAGAATGACTTTTAAAAAGGAAAATCAGGAGGAGGAGAAGAACAGAAGGAAGAGGAGGGTGCAGTTAAAGATGGAGCATGTCATGTGGCTATCATGATTAAAACAGCCCCATCCCGGTGCAGAGGTATGCAATGAGATCAATGAAACAGAATACACATTCCAGGAAGCACATAGTGATCTATCATAAGATAAACATGTCATCTGAAATCAAATGTGAACTATTCAATAAATAACACGAGGGCAAATGATCATTGTTGGCAAAAAATTAAAGGTACATAACAACCACAGTCTTTACACTGAAACAAATTCCAGCTAAAGAAAACATTTAAAAATCTAGAGTAAACCTGTAAGCTGTGAGAAGAAAACCATGATGAGTTGTAATATAATTGTTAAACAAGAGACATCTTTAAACATGTCAAACAAATGGAAATCATAAAGGGAATGGATGTATCTGTTTGACCATATGAAAATTATACTTTGTGTATGATTTTAAAGAAACACCTAATTTTGAAAGTTAAGTCACAAACTGGCATCAATTTTATACCATTTTTTTCACTTGATAGAAGAATTTAACAATACTATTTCCTAAAAAGTTGTTTCATAATCCTCGGAAATCCAAGACAGACTGAATCCCAGTCCCCTCATCAACTATATGAAAAAATGGCTTGGTTCCCTCAGTTCTTCCAAATAAGCACCCACCTGGTGTATAACAATGATTTTTTTCTTTTAACAATTATATCACAACGTAAACCTACTCAATTAGAAGGTATTCAAGTATAGTCTTATTTTATCATGCCAGTAAACCTCACATTTGTTACCGATAATGTAAAAAGGCATTTCTCAGTCTCTGAAGAAACGCTGGGAAAGGGTTCTTTCCTCCTGCCCGAGGTAAGCTTCCTTCAAGTACGAGGTTCCCTGTGTGATCATCAGTAACTGATGTGCAGTTTCAACATAAAACACTTTGTGGATTATCTCCACTCTAACGTAGGATGCACACTAGAATCACCATAATTTAGCCTAAAAAAATGTCTTTGTGTACTTGCCCCTTTGTTGTTTCCAGAAAGACTGTATGGGAATAACTTGGATGAGTATCTATCTCTATATGTTGAGGATTAAGTGAGTTAATACATGCAAATCATTTAAAACAGTATCTTTGCACACTCTAAGTAGTTAATAAATGTGAGTTGTTAACATCCTTATTAATAATGATTATTTAGTTTAAATTAAGTCAAAAACACCTTTGAGGCAGGAGACAATTACCTATGCATCCTATTGAATAAGCACAATACATATAGCTACCTGATACTGGGAGTGAAGTCACGAAACAGATAGTGGCTTTGAGCTGCAGATTCCAGGTAATGATTAACGGTAACTCACTAGTAATATGACAAGGGGTGGTCAGGGAAGAACAAAGTAGGAAAGCGGGGGCGGTAGGAGGACAAGGGGAGAGATGGCTGGTCCATTGATGTACTCAGCAATGTGCATTTCAATTGTTCCTCTCACACAAGTCATTGCTAGTCATGACAGGGAGAACCCAAGGAAGAACACAGAGACACTTGAGTAGCAGAGACGACATGGCAGGTAGTAGCATATTGACAGCCCAGTAACTGATAGGTTAGGCAGCTTGGAGCCAATTTTAGAGTAGTTGGAAAAGATTCTATTTAAAGCAAAGTTTGTGCAAGGGAAACAGAAGTCGGTGACCTGGGCAGATGGTATGAGACAAGAGCTGTGCTCGGCTCTCTGAAGCGACTCCAGGCTGGACCACAACTGAGACTAAACCCCTTGCCATTCCTGTAATACCAGCTTTTAAAAGTAGAGAGACTGGGCCTGGCCATGTTGCTCATTTGGTTGAAGCATCATCCCACACACCAAAAGTCTGCAAATTCGATTGTCCGTCAGGGCACTGACCTAAGTTTGATCTCCTGCCAGGGCGTATACTGGAGGCAACTGATCAATGTTTCTCTCTCACATTGATGTCTCTCTCTCTATATATATATATATATATGTATATATATATATATACATATATATACGTATATATATACATATATACATATATATATGTATATGTATATATATACATACACACACACATATCCCTCTCTCTTTCTAAAATAAAAAATCAATGAACATATGCTTGGGTGAGAATTTAAAAAGAAATGGAAGGATTGAGCTGTTCAGTTTCTGACCTGGGCTGGTTTACCCCTCCTTAGGCAACCTGGCGTCCCCCACTCCCAGGCGGTCGCCATACTGATGACATAATTTAGTGTGAACACCCAATCAACACAGCACACTACAGAATTATACACCTGAAACCTATATAATTTTATTAACCAATATTACCCAATAAATTCAGTTTAAAAATATCAGCAAATTTAAAAAGTAGAAAGACTAAAAAGTGTTATCTGAACCCACAGTATTTCTTTTAGGTTATGTTATATATCTGATAAAGCACATGTGCTATTTTTCAGAACAAGATATCAGCAAGTCTGAACAAATCAACAAACCCCATGATCTTTTCCAGAAATTCCTGAACTAAAGGACAAATAAAGATCAAACCTTTAATACCCCAAATGGACAAAACTAAGAATAAGGACATATTTTCAAGTAATAGTATGTTAACAAATTTATCATAACCTTGATATGCTGCACAGCAGATAAGGATCTCTTAAGAGTGTAAGGACACCACTTCTGGCCAGGGTAGAGGCAAATGGAGCCATGGAAGACACTTCACCTCCTCGCACAAAAATAAGAAGGATAACAACCAATATAAAAACAAAAAACAAGAACTGCCAGAAAACCAAACTGTATGGAAATCTGACAATCCAGGAGTTAAAGAAGAAACATTCATCCAGATGGGTAGAAGGGGCAGCCGGGGCAGAGAGGAAGCACAGGGAAGTGGCTGGCAGAATAGGCAGTCCCACATTCATGTACGGTGGATAAAATCCAGGACGGATAACTGGGGAGCGAGCAATCCCAGGCCCAGGACAGACTGTGCAGCCCAGCGCTCCAGTGCCTGGAAATAAAGCCTCATGACCTCTGGCTGTAAAACTCGTGGGGATTGTGGCAGCAGAATAAACTGCCAGTCTCTCAGGAGAGTCTGTTTAAAGGCGCCACAGGGTCCTAGAATGACACAAACTCACCCACTCAGGGAATCAACACCAGGGCAGCAGCTACAAGGGTACCAGTCACTTATGGGAAGTGGGCGAAGTGACTGAAAATGGGGTGAAAGCTGAACAAGCAGCATGGTTCTCTCTCTGACACCTCCCTCACATACAGCACCACAAAGCAGCGAAGTGGGTTGCCCCACCCTGGCAAATACCTAACGCTGCACCCCTTACAATGTAACAGGTATGCCCAGACAAAGAAATATGGCCCAAATGAAAGAACAGATCAAAACTCAGAAAAAGAACTATGGGACGATGAGATAGCCAACCTATCAGATGCAGAGTTCAAAACACTGGTGAACAGGATGCTCAGAGGAATGATTGAGTACGGTCACAAAATAAAGAAGTGAAGACTATACAAAGTGAAATAAAGAAAAAATATACTGGGAACCAACAGTGAAGGAAAGGAAGCCAGGATTCAAATGAAAAATTTGGAACAAAAGGAAAAATAAATGTTAACCTGGAACAGAATGAAGAAACAAAAATTCAAAAAAATGAGGAGAGGCCCAGGAACCTTTGGGACAACTTTAAACATTCCAAGATCTGACTCATTAAGGGTACTAGAAGGAAAAAATGAAGAGCAAGAAATTAAAAACTTATTTGAAAAAATAATGAAAGAAAACTTCCTCAATTTGGCAAAGGAAATAGGCATAAAAGTCCAGGAAGCTGAGAGTCCCAAACAAGTTGGACCCAAAGAGGGCCATACCAAGACACATCATAATTACAATGCCAAAGGTTAAAGATAAAGAAAGAATCCTAAAAGCAACAAGAGAAAAGAAGAGAGTTACCTACAAAGGAATGCCCATAAGCCTATGAGCTGATTTCTCAAAAGGAACCTTATGAGCAAGAAGGAACAGATAAGAAGAATTCAAAGCAATGAAAAGCAAGGACCTACATCCAAGATCACTCTATCCAGCAAAGCTTTCATTTAGAATGGAAGGGCAGAAAAAGTGCTTCTGAGATAAGGTCAAGTTAAAGCAGTCCATCATCACCAAGCCCTTATTATATGAAATGTTAAAAGCAGTTATTTAAGAAGAAGACCAAAATTATGAACAGTAAAATAACAACAAACTCACAACTATCAACAACTGAACCTAAAAAAAAGAAAAAAACTAAGCAAGCAACTAGAACAGGAACAGAATCACAAAAATGGAGATTGCATGGAGGGTTATCAGTGGGGAGGTGGAAGGGAGAGAATAAGGGAAAAGGTACAGGGAATAAGAAGTTAGTTGGTAGGTACAAAATAGACAGGGGGAGGTTAAGAATAGTATAGGAAATGGAGAAGCCAAAGAACTTATATGCACGACCCATAGACATGAATTGGTGGGGGTGAGTCCCATAGACTGGGAATGGGGGGTACTGGATGGAGTGGAGCAAAGGGGAGAAAAAAATGAAACAACTGCAATAGTATAATCAATAAAATATACTTAATTTTTAAAAAAGAGTATAAGACACCTGGAAATTCCCAGAGACTTAACACATTTGTGTGTGTTGGGTCAAACAGCATTTGCTTCAATCTAGTCTTCTATACCCCAGAAAGAGGAAGTTTCCTGCCACAATATTTAATTAGCACCTAATTAAGAGCATCAGCAGGATAAGTGATGCAGGTTCTGGCCCCAGTGTTTGTACCTGGATATGTGGATATGGGCAAACAGTTTCTGGAGTCTTGGCTGTCTGACAGTTCTCAGCTGTCATTGGCACTACAGAGACCAGGGAAGGTGCTGACGCTCCTTGGCAAGTATACATGAGAAAACATTCAAAGCAAATGGAGAAATCCAATCACGCCAAGTAAACTACTGAAAAGAAAATTGGAAATCTGGGTATAGCAACATACTCCCAGGGATACACTTCATATTGAACCTAAGTTATTACTCCCGTCACCTGAAAGAGTTTGTCAACATCTTCCATACTTAACTGAGGGACCAACTATTTCAAGAATATCTTCGAGAATATTGTTCACCAGGTAGAGTCAGTACAACTGCCAAAAGCCAAATACTCATTTTGACGTCAGCAAAAGCCTTGATGAACTTCAATGACTAAATCGACTTGCCTCTGGGGAGCAGCCTGTTTGATGCCAAGTCACTGAGGAAACAGCATCACTGTACACCTGGAAATATCTGGGAGTGTTCACCTTTTCTTTTTTTACCACTAAGCAACTCTTTTACAAAGGGAAACGGGGTGACTGAACTTCCTGTCCTTTGTTACGCACTAACCGGTTATACGGCCTTAGACTAGCCATTTCTGGGCCGCAGTCTCTTCACCTATAAAATGAGAGGATCAGCTCCAGTGCCCTCTATGAGCTCTTTCTTCAGCTTTGAAATGATACGATGTGGTGCCACGCATTTATATAGCATATTCCTTCCGCAGATTTCACAATCTCTCATGAGACCCTCATTAGTATTCTCAATATTGCTGGGAGGCAGGCAGGTGGCAAGGTTTATTATCCCCATTTTTAAAAAAAGAGACAATGAGACAGTTTGCTGACGCAGCACTCTTGACCAAGCAGAGACTAGAAGTTAGATGTCCTGATACTAATCAAGAACTCTGTTAAGTCGCCTTGCTACTAAACTAAATCGAAGGTCTCTGATGAATAAAATATTCTGTGCTCATGGTGGGGGAGGGGGACACAGTTTGATCATCTTGCAGGGATATAATGGTTTAAAACAATGATTTCCAAAGTGTAGCCCATACAGCATTCCGGGTGGTGCTCTCAGTTCTCTCTGACACATCCGTATGCACATTTTCTCCCTTCTGATACAAATATCAAAACGCGACTCCACCAAAGTAGGAGAATGTTAAATAGTGCATATAGGAAAACGGAAAAGATGGTCAGGTGGAAATAACTAAATTTGCCATGGAAAATTTTCAGAGAATAAACTATGTAATCTATACTGATACAAGAAACTATATCTAAATTCAATTAGGCATATCAGTGAAATGAGATTGTCATCCAAGGACTAATCCAAACGGGTTTCAATAGTATGTGTTTATTGAGAACTATAAAGGGCCTAAGATTTTACCCTTTTTTTCAAGCTAACAAGTTAGCCTACAGCAGTTTTGTGGGTGCTGGCAGAAGACACAATACTCCCAGCACAGAGAAAAAGGATGTCATTGCTATCGGTACTAGCAGTAGCCACAGTGTCATTGTTTTTTTCTTTGGTTTCTCAAGTCCCAGTTCCCAAGGGGCGATGCAAAGTGACATTATCTGCACCTGCAGTAGGTTGCATTAAAGGAAACAAACCCTGACCTTAGAGATCCTGAGTGGTTTATTGTCGTGGACAGTAAGCATTCATGTGTACAAACTCTCCGGAAAAGATAGTCCAGCACAGGAGCCATCAGAACCTCTGCGTGCAAAAGTGTGGAAACAGGTGAGACCCATGGAGAGAATCTCCCAGCTGCATTTTCTGATTTTATTTGAAAACTTGGAGAACTGTCTCCTAACTGCATTTTATTTGACTATCTGTGTATCTGTCGTTCTGAAAAGTCTTAAGAGCGCAAAACCAATAATGCAACAAGGTTAATGAAGAACGGGACTTTTTCCCCAGCCTGAACCCCTACCGAACTCTTCTGTTTTTGTCGCCATCATGGTAGTTCAACAAATCCAAAGCAGAAAGTAATTTCTCTGCTTCACACTTCCCTGCCTTACCCGTACTCCCTCCCACTTATTAAAGTGGGCTAATGTCCTTCCCTGAGTAAGAAAATACATGAAATCCGCCCTGCAATTTGTGAAATTCCACATGAACATGAAATTGGAATTCAAATCTCCTTGTCTTTTTCTCAAGTACCCTGCAAAATTCATAAATCTCCTTATTTTTTTCACTATTACTTGAAATTCCCTTTGTTTCTCTTTAGCTCTGAACTTCAAGATGTAAATATCAATTATCAGACATCTAGGAAACAAAGTCCCTGGGGTCCCTGTTCATAGATGTGGGCTGACCATTAAACACTTGCTCTTGAGTGAAACTATGTTCCGTGTTCCCATAAAATTTCTAGCAACATCTGAAAAGCAGCATGTGTGGTGGATGAGCTGCAGACTCTAGGCAGGTGGTAGAAATGCTGCTATCACTGGCTGTGGCACCTTGGTTTGGTGATTCAAGTTCTCTGTGTCTCAGCTTCCCCCCTGTAAGATGAAGGTGGCAATACCTACCTATTAGGATTTGGAGAAGACTAAATAAATTATATATATATATATATATAATATATGACTTATATAATATATGACATATATATATATATATATATATATATGACTTAAAACACTGCCAGGCACATAGCTGTTTGATAAAGGTTTGCTGATGAGTGAATTTTCCTAGCTAATGAGGGGACCACCTTCCCAAATGCCAATGTTAACAGCATTATTGCTAAAATACTGACATTAATGGAAACATGTACATAATGAATAGCACATTCTTTGTAACCTACATATCATTCCTAGTTTCTTCTTTAAATCCTGCAGGTGGAAGGCAAAGAGATGTTAATCTATCCACACATTAAAAAAGAAAACTATTGCAAAAATGTTGCTGTATTATATATATCTCATTGATTATTAAATAAGCCTTTACTGCTATGCTCAAGATTTAACATCAAGCTCTGTTTTTCTCTTAAAATATTAAGTATGAAATTATGGCCAATGCACTATGACCTTCCTGTCTGTATGAAGTTCGTTTCCATATAAATATAAATTGCTATTTTAAGTGGAAATGTAAAGGTCTTAAAAGTGGTATGGTGAAGTCTCATTCCATACAAACAAACATAGAACAAAAAGAGGTAAAGAAATGGCAATGACATTTTTAACATGACATTTTGGAATATTTCAAGGGACCACAAGAATAATAAGTACATCTTGTATGCAACTGTCTTTGAAGTTCTAATCTCAAGTTCATGCCACTAAATCATCAAGGAAGGTTATTTTTAACTTGTTATGTAAAGGCTTTAGAAAAAAACCCAAGGAGCTCTCTCTGACTAAGAAACGTCAAACGGAATGAGGTTTTTGTGCATTCTCAGTGTACTGAGGTGATCTATGTATGGATCAGAGAGACTTAATTTAATTTACCCCAAAATTTTCCCAAACAGCATGAAAAGATTTACAGAATGGCAATAAAACGTTTTCCTAAATGTCTTTTCTGAGATACTTTGTAAGTGGAATATTTGTGTGAGGCTAAACCACAGTGCAGATTTTACGAATTAACAAAGTATCATCCCTGGAAACTTGCAGTAACCCCAACCATGAGGCCCCTCTGAGAGGAACCCGGGCAGCCCTGTAATTCCAGAGAAGAGCTGTGACACCAGGTGGAGGAAGGACCCTTCCCTCCTGGGGGAAGCCCAGTCAACTCACTCCTCATGAATGAGTCACCTCCTTCCCTCCATTCCCTTCTCTCCTCACTTGTCTCTCATTTCCTCTGGTCATCGCTCTGAAGTCATGTGCAGATGACTTCTTACCTTTCTTAGTCTAGTCTATGTCTTTATCAAAAATTAAAATGTCCACATTGTCTTCCTTCACCTAAAAGGAAAGATAATATGTAATGCTTTCTCAGGTAGTAAATTTTGTTAAATCATAAGGCAACGTTTTGACTGCAAACACACCGTACTTTGTGTCCGTGTGAGAACCCCAGAGTCATGAGCCTCCATCTAAGAGAGCAAATTTCCTCTTTTAGTATACTGTCCACCTTGCTATAATCACATCTTGAAATTTGTACTTTGAAAATGAGAAACACAAACGGTGCCATCTCTGCAGTTGAGGAGAAAACAGAAGGATCCAAGTTTCTCTCACACTTTAATGTGGGTGAGCCATGATCTACTTGTTAAAATTCTTGGATTGCTAATAAAAGTCATAATATACCAAATGGTGGTAATTTGGATGAAACAAGCATATCAATCATTGAGGAATGGGCTCATGGCTCTTTATCTGGGCAGAATCATTAAGTAGAATTTATGATATATAATGTATACTATTAAGCAGCTTCCATTAAATTTGCCTGCCAAACTCATTCTATATAAAGGGACGTTTCTAAAAGCAAGATGTATGCAAGAGCGCCACCTATAGTAAAACTTCCACATTTATTTTGCAATGCTAAAAACCCATAAAGTTATCAGGTTTTGAAGGAGAAAATTTGAAGAAAAAATATATACCAAAAAAATAAAATTTTTGGTTTAATTTAAAAGTTCAAACTACCTAAACATAAACTGTAAAAACTATATTCAAATAAAAACATAAATATGCTAAAGCAACTCTAATTAAAGAAAAAGTCTGATTTTGCAAATCATTTAAGCCACAGTAATAGCTTTTGTTCTAACTTAATAACAATTCAAACAAAACCATTGCACTCTTTGCTATTCTTTAAACATTCCTCTATTTTGCTTTTTGTTCATTATACTTTTAGAAATGTGCTTTTTCGAAACCTGAAAACAATAGCCATTTAAAGTACCAATAAATCAACTTCTTTCTGATGTTTAATTTTTTTAGAAGATTCATTGCCCACATACTTCAGCATTAATATAAGATAAATGAAGAATGCTAAGGAAATGGTGACTGGTACTACTGTTATGAAATGTCCTTTAGGAGTTGATATCCACAGAAATTTAGTCTTAAATACTTGTTACTTTGACCTAGAAGCTAATTATGCGGGAGTTGAGCCAAAAAGTGAGATGAATAAAAGAAATTTCACTGATATTACAGAGATAGTTGCCAGAAACAGCTTACAAATCATGAATCTATGCAGAGATGAAAAGTTGAGTCTAAATTATTATTCGACTGGGTCCTTAAATCAATGAAGAGCAAAAAAAAAAAAATGATTACAGTGGCCCTTTAATTTTCAACTATAAAAGTCAACATGGTGGCTTGTCCAACAGGGTTTTACTGCAGGCAGTTCAGAGAGTCTTTTGTGTTTTCATTTCTAAGCAGAGAGTGCTTTAAAAAAAAAAAACAGTTACAATCAATTATTGCTGCAGATCACACAGGAAGCTGCTGGGCTCTGTGACCAAGTGTGGTTTAGCAGGAAACAAACCAGGAGAGGATGATGCCCCGGAGGTACCCCTCATTATCTCAGACTTGGGCCCTTTTGCTTCTCGTGGACCCATTGTTCATTTTGGTGAGGCTAGATTTTAAGCAGATTCAGCGCTCGCTCGTCAAGCAAGGTGCCAAACAGAGAGCACTACAAACTGATGTCCTGTGTTTGCAGAGCCCGAGCAGCTGGGACGGCAGCCGCTGGCCCACAATGCCCTGCGCCGGTGCTTCATCTCAGCCCTGGGAGGCCCACTGCTCAGGATGAGAGGATAATTCACTCGCTATAGCCCATTCAATCTTCAGCCTCTCGGCTGACGCTGCCAACAGAAGTGCCAATTAATGCCAATTACAATGGTGACTTTTCTGATATGGGCACCTACTCTTATAGGCCATCAAACAGCCATCATATATTAATGACTGTCAGTCATTACCAATATGGGCGAAGTTTGAACTAGTGACCTAGAGGAGAACTGCTCTTTACCCGACTTCCAACTCCCTGGACCGTCCAATTCCCCTCCCCCTTTCCTGGCCAATGTTCTTAATTATAGTTTTGTACCTGAATAATGAATGTGCTACATTTTGACAGTGACAATTGCTGAAACCGTGACAGCAGAAGTGCAGCGACTGTCTGCCATTTAGCAATCCCTGTCACAGCCTTCAGGCCAGTGAGGTCCGGCTCAAACCTTCAGGGGGCACTACTATTTCCCTTGTCATTCAATCGACTGTATTTTTTTATTTGTCTTTACTACCCCTTAGAAATAAGGAGAACATTTTTATGCAGATAAATGTGTCATGGACTTCTATGCAGACACTGTCATTAGGCCTTTCTTATCTGCTCATTATTTTCTATAGCCTTATGAGACAGAAACTCCCCATACAATTAAATGTGCGGCAAATTAATCTGGAAATGCACCTTTTGGGCTCAAAAAGAGAAAGCAAGTTAAACACAACAAACATGCTAAATGATAGAAAAGTGTCACGTTCCTTTTGTAAAACACACATCCTGCCCTTTCTTTTCTTGACTATCATTTAAACCCAATTTGGGGTGCAACCCCTAAATGGCCACTTGCCGCCTGCTAACTAGAGAGCTATCATGTTTCCAAGGGCGCTGATTCGCACCTGACAACTCTCAAAATGCACTCAGCCCGCAGCAGTCGGGAATATCTGTTTCACCTTTGAATTACTCCTAGATCTGAGGCAGGGGGGACTTCAGGAAAAAGAAATTGTTACTAAGTCTTTTCACTCTACCTTTCAAGGAGAATGAAAGCCCAGCAACCGCCCCACATTCCTCACACATCAAAAGAACAAAAGAAGTAACCAAATGGTGCAGCAGAATGTAGCAGACTTCCAACTCCTTACTCTTATAAAAAAAAAAAAAACAACTCTGGCATTTCGCTTAACTCCTCTACATCCACAATATGTTGCCCCCCAAAATGGTAATTTCTTATAAAAGTTTAATTCTATCACATCAATTTACAGATTAAGGTTAATCTGTCCTATATACCTTGTGAGGTGGGGACAAAATTAAGGTTAAAATGCAAGGCCAAGGCTTTTTTTACTCCTTTTGAGGCCACTTAGTTTGCAATCCTAGCAACCTCCTGCCAGGGCTACACATACACAATCCCAGGCAGTTCGCAACCTGGACAGGATTTCCAGAATTAGCTCCACTTTACAGATAAGGAAAGGGAGGCTCTGGTTAGGTAAAGCAAACTGCCCAAGACACCGCAGCTTATAAGCGACAGAACCAGGATTGCAACCCAAACATTTGTGGGCTCCAAAGAGCATGGCTGTTCAACTGTACAAAGCTACCTTAATCTGATGGAAATTGATTCCAGAAGTAGGTGGGGTTTCTTTGGGCCAATTTAATTTTCTGTGCAAAATCTTCAGGTAGTCTGAATTTTTGAGATTTCACGTCAGTCCAGGTTACGTTAGAGTAAGCCAGGGCAGGCAGCATCCTAGCTGAACAAAGGTGGCAGAATACACTCTGGTCTCCATTCTCCCTCAGTGATGCTGATACCATAAGGAAAGGAGAATGCTGATACCATAAGGAAAGGAGAATGCTGATACCATAAGGAGGGGATTGGGAGGTAAGAAATGCTGGACGTGGTTTTTCTTTAACGCTCCAAGAATGTGAATCCCAAAGGACACCATCTAATAAGACTTTAAATAAAACACAGTGATCTTATTGCTATTATTAGTGACCATTCACTGAATCTACTTAGAGTTTTATATACATTATACATGATTTAATCCTCACAATGGGTATTATTATCCAAGTTAATGGATGAATAGACTGAGGTTCAACAAAGTTCAGGAAGCTGCGTAAATGTACCAAACTCAAGCTGGGGTCTGAATACAGGTCTCTCAAATGCCAACGCTGGGAGCTCATTCTCATGCACCTCTCCTCAGTCAGATCTTTCATCTGGTAGGTTTCTGTGTTTAATTCATGGGGGTGGGGAAAGAGCCCCAGGAAGGTATTTCTAAATAGGCTCGTCTAAATAAACTAAGACTGCCCATGCTTCAAGGAGATAATGGTGGAAAAGCGTTTGGGAAAATATTTTTTTAAATATCAACCTCAGGAGAAAATATCCTGAGATGACCTTTTACCTTGGTAGCATATTTTAAATGACAGAGACTTTTCCAGCTTTGAGAGAAGATTGGGGCGGGGGGCAGGGAGGAGAGGAAAAAAAACAAAACCAGTATACAGAGTGAACAGACTATAGAAGTCTAGTGAAAATAATAATAAAGGTGATCTCTCCCTGCCTTGACCCTGCCTTTCAAAATAGTAACTACATGAGCTTTCCTGCAATATAAAGAAACTGCCTCAAAAAACCCAAGTCACTGGTTTTTGGAAAACACCCATGGATCCACCCCACCTACCATGTTGGAAAGGCTCTGGTAGAGTATTTCCTTTACGTGAAATACAGTAAGACTCAAGAAGCCCTCCAAGTGTTATATTAACATATGTGAAATTTTACAAATGATCCTGAGGATTAATTTTTCCCTAAAACTAAAATTCTAACCCCTGATGTGATAAAGCTTCAAAGGGCTACAGCACCATAGCCATATGAGGCCGTTCTGGACCAAACACAAGGAAAGTAACCTGGATGATAACCAATTCTAAGGTCACAGAAAAAAAAAAAAAAAAACTCTAGGATCCAGGTATAATAAATATCACAGGGTTTGAAATGCAAAGTCATGAAAGACTAAAGGAAATAATAAAGTGTTTGTGACTTCAGGAAATCTGACTTTGAGGAAATGTGTCACACCCCGAGGAATTCGCTAATAGAAAACCCACTACTGGAAAGTAGGCATTATTTGTTGGCGCAGCTGAAACTGAATAGCGTCTGAGTCTGTGGAAGACTTACCTGGGACGCGAGGTCAAGGATTTCTGACAAGTGTTTGGCAGGAACAACTGAGGATATACTTCAACAGGACACAAATTTCGGTATTCCACTCTTAAGGCTAGACAGACAAATAAATATGAAAAACAAGGAGAATAGAAGGATGGGCATTTTTTTTTTAAAAAAAGGAACATAATGAAAAAGTAGGAACATCAAGAATGAGAAGGAAAAGATGAACTAAGCCACTAAACAAACTAGTTAGGCATTAAGACAAAGAATAAAAGATAAAGATTGAGCTGTGAGCAGAGTCTTCTCTCTGTTCCCACTCAGACGATCTAGCAATTCGTCATCCTTTAAGACCCTAAAGGCCACTCGGACTTCCAAACCCTAGCTCCTTTACCTACATTTGTCTTTCTAAATGTAACCATCGTTTTCTTTCTCTGGCTACATTTGGAATGCCACGATTTCAACTTTTAAACAGTTTGTATGCAAGATGTTGTTTTCTGTAAAGAAGGGAAAAGACTGACAAATCGAAACCAAACAGGGAAGAATTATAAATATTTTGTTTCACTATTGCAGCTTTCTCCATATGCCTCAAGTAAAACATTTTCAATCAAGCTCCACTTCTGCAGAAAGCTTACCAACAAAGCAGGTCTTTATTAGTATGTAACATGTGTAAATGTAATTAGCTTTTTCAAAAGAAACAATTGAAATATGATGTTTATAGAAAGGAACTAGACTTTTTTTTTTTTTTCAAATGAAATCTGAAACTGCAGAAGCTATTGACAGACTGATGGCTGGCTGGGTTGCCAGACGCTGTTAGGGGAAGTCAGTATGAAGGTCACTAATTTCATTCTGTTTTATTTCAGCAGGACCTTGAAACAAAGGACACAGCCTTAAGTACAAGGTGAGGAGGGATGGGTGATTACAACAGTGCATTACTATCAGTTCTGTGAGGTTTTTAAAAATAGGAAGACAATATTTAATCAGAATGTATCTCCTAAATTTTATTGTAACAGTAAACATGACTGAGAAGAGGGTAAGGAGTAGCAGTGACAGATTATATTTTTTCTAATATTCCTTGTATTTTCCTTTCTATATCCCCAAATTGTTATTATGTAAAGCAAATTAGCTAATGCTTTTTTTTTTCTTTAAGTGGATTGTCTGGGGTGTGCAGAGGATATTCTTTGGGAAGTTTCTGGGCTTTCTGCATTTGTGAGTAGTCTCTGTGCAAAACTCAGGTACAATCTGTTTTGTCAACTTCATGTTTCTCGTTAATCAACAATGGAATGGCTCTAAGGTGATCAATTTTCTCACAGTGGCCACTCAAATGATTCCTTCAATAAATTTAACTTGTTCAAGGAAAGGGGACAGTATCGTACCTGATGTAACATCTAAAAATACTTGTTTTATTTTTGTCTCTTATTAAAGAAAAACTCCAAGCAGACTCATACATGGCCTAAATTGTATAGTAGGAGTGAAATTTCTATGCACAGTTGAATTATAGTTAGAAGAAGTTGCCTTATCATCTACCTAAAATACCTTAGATAGTGTACTTCTCCTTTTTAAAAAGTTATTTTTTTTGAAACTGTGACTTCATTTTGAAATATACATTATGCTGTCTGCACACACACAGACCTGAGGGGATAAATCTAGTAAATAGCATAAGAGAATATTAACTGAAAAAAATAATTAGTAAAAAAAGCAGAAGAAATTCTAAAATTTTACTGGATAGACACAAATTCAACAAATAAAACCAACAAATGAGACAAAAATATCAAACAGGGTCCTCAAAGCTCCAAAAGTCTCAAGTTTGCATGGGTTTTCTGTTACTTGATTCAAGCACCAGATCTGAGCTGTGACAGGATACCCACCCCCACACAAAGGTAGGAGAGAGTTTGGCCAAGTCAGGCCCTAGAAACATGGTCCACTGGTGTCTGTCTGCCCCAGGGTAGAAAAGAGAGTGTGCATGTTTCCGTTTGGCTGCAGAGACTTCTCCATTAAGCAACTCCTTCCAAAGCCTCCAGTCGGGAGGCAGCATCACCTGGTGCTATGAACTGACTGCCTGTGTCCCTCAAAGTCCTTCTGTTGTAACCCTAACCCCCAAGGCCACGGTATTCGGAGGTGAGGCCCTTGGAAGGTCACTGGGTCGTGAGCGTGGAGCCCTCAGGATGGGATCCGAGCCCCTGTAAGAAGAGATGAAGGGACCTGACTCTGTCGCTCTTTCTGCCAGGTGAAAACGCAGCAAGAAGGCAGCTGTGTGCAAGCCAGGAAGAGAGACCTCACCGGAAGTAGATCATGCTGGCACCCTGACCTCAGACTTCTAACCTTCAGATCCGTGAGGAAGAAACGTTCGTTCTTTAGGCCACCCAGCCCACGGTTTCAGCAGCCCTAACTGACAGGCACCTGATTTGACACACCAGTGATGGCTCATTTCCCCTGTATTTACAGTAACCTCCTCTACCAACGCTTTTGCAAATCCTAGCTGACATCTCCCTCCTCACAGCAGCCAGAACTGTGGGGCTCCCGGCGTTCACCGACTGAAGGCTGAGGATCACAGTTTACCCTTCGCCTCTCTAGGCTCAAGGCTGGGCGTGCTCCAAGTTGTCCCAAGACCACAACTGCATACGATGACACCTTGCAGCCATTCTCCCGAAGCAACACTACCTTCCTGCTGTGTAGCTAGCAGACTTGAGGGTTCCTGGTGTAACCCTTGCCATATAAGACAGTTAGATACATCTCCGTAGTGTTAGTTTTTATAGTGATGCCAGTGAAATCTCACACTTTCTTAACAACCTCTTGGTCCCCTCTTATTTTAATTTACCTCAAGAAGCCAGAATCATTACCAGCCAAGCCTTCTTATGCCCGGACAGGGGGTTCACCGCCTCAAAGCCAGCAGTGGGAGAGCAGCTCAGCAAGACCTGCGCAGACAAATTTCACCCTCTTACCTCTGGCTCTTCGATTCTTCAGATACGGTATTTGCCAGCCCACTTTACATAAGGACAAGACCTCCCTTGTGCTATTAGTGGACTGCCAGCTCCCTTAGGTTTTCTCGACCAGACCCCTAACCCTCCCTCTCTCCTGCCGCACATTTTTGTACAATACCCGGAGCTCCCAGTCACCCAATCTCCCTATCATCTAAAGCAAGAAGGTAGACAGGACCCACACTGTAGAGTCTTAGACTTCATAGCTTTGGGGTACGCAAAATAATTTTGCTTCTCATTTCCTTCCAAAAGTTATCAGATTGCACATTTCTACATAGGAATTTTAATCAGTTAATTATCCACAATGTTCTTACTCACAAAAATGTCCCAACAGTGGGGGAAAATATTCATTAAAAATGTTTGAAGACTTCAAGTCCTGAAAAGTTTATAACCTATTTGAAAACTTAACACACACACAGTAACAGTAACTATACTAGCAACTAGAATTTATAATCAGTGTTGATAATCTCTTAAAAGTTTTTATTCGTTGCATATTAACTTCACAAAATAACATCGCAGCGGAACTGCTTCTTCATGAAGTTCACATACGAGGCATTAGCTTACATGGCTTGCTCTTCTGAATTAATGCTTAAATGTTTTAATTTTAAAGAAAAATACTATTTAATGTAATATCTAGCCTAAAGTGTCCCTGAAGCTTCAATTGCAAACAATCATAATAAAGAATGTTCTTGTTTAATCTACAAAATAAGTACATTTGATTTTAATTACTTGGATAATGACTAAGCAAGTGCATCAGGCACATCCTTTCCAAGAGATAATGAAAGACACAGAGGAGCGAACAATATTCCTGCGAACAGACCATCACATTCTGACTCTGAGGATGACTCCACTAATGAAAATCTGTCTCTGCAAATGACTCGCCTTCTGAAGACGGCCCTGAAGATGCTGGAAACCAGGATGATGCATGTGAAAATGAAATTAATCAATATGAAGATGGGGAACAGCAGTCTATCACAGAAGGGCTGTTGGGTAATAATGAAATTGAGGAAACAGTCAGTGGTAGAGAAACAAATGCAAGCACAGGAAATGTCAATGCTAATAACGAATAAGGAACTAATTCTTGAAATGCAGAGGAAAGTTAGCACACAAAGACAATCCATCGTGCAGAAAAAAATGACAAAGACACGTGACCATAATTACTTTTAAGTTTACTCCAAATTTATGAGAACACTGAACTGATAGTAAATTTAACAGAAAGTGGAGAAGAGGGGCCTGACATTTTCAGGACTTTGCATCAAGAGTGAAGCTCCAGGTGTTACTGCCCAGTTTGACTGGAACAGTGAAGCATGAGAGGGTAGCAGTGGGAGATGAGACTAGAAAGTTCTACTGGTCTTCCAGGGTCCACTTGAAAGTGTCAGCATAAATCTTCTTCTTTAATTGACCTCGCCTGTTTTTTAATCACACTATTCCGTGGCCCCAGTCCTACCCTCATCCATTTTTCTGGCACAACAATACAACAGCTCCCAGGCTCTCTGTCTTCCCCTGTTCTAAGTCAGTCTTTAAAGTACAGATGTTTTGAGTCTCAGTTTCATTCTGTTTATTCATTGATTACCTCCAGGTCCCCCA
The DNA here is from genome assembly GCA_004024845.1 of Tonatia bakeri. Classification (NCBI taxonomy): domain Eukaryota; kingdom Metazoa; phylum Chordata; class Mammalia; order Chiroptera; family Phyllostomidae; genus Tonatia; species Tonatia bakeri. The sequence goes on along the minus strand of PVIA01000250.1, from coordinate 128,176 downwards.
CAACTGCTGTTACCTGTAGCACCACAGTGAATTTGCACGTCCACGGAATGACACCTGGAGGAACTGTAGTTCCCCTGTGCATTGAAAGGCCAAATGCCTTCTGCTCCATTGTGAATTCAGTCCAGACGATTCTTTGGTACTGTGCAAATAACCTGTCCTCTGCGCCATAAATATTCCTTTCTCTCACATCCAAACTCCCCACTCCAAAAAAATAATTTGAAACCAAGGCTAAGTTTATCACAATAGGGTATTATTTAATTCTGTTAAGTCCTCTAAATATTAGGTACACTTGCGAATAGTCCATATTTGTTCATCTTTTGCTGATTTCACATAAACTTTAGGTTTCTCTTTATACATTTGTTCTGAATTTTTTATATAAACTCAACCTATTACATTCGGTGTTATTTCTTTGTATCTTATAACTTGCAGGCAATGCCTTCTTCAGGCTAGACCTTACTCAACCTAAATCCTGGAATTTGATAAGCATTGAGTATTTAAAAGTTAAGAAAATTACTTTGAGTACTAACCCTGAAATCTACAGAAAAATAGTATGTGTAATTCAGAAAAAGGTTTTGTTCTATCTCTATGCATTTCAACAAATCACCAAATCAAAGAATACTGGACCATCAGAGGGAAAAATATTATTGCTACTTGATTTCTTGGCACCTAGTAGACACTTGTACATGAAGTGAATAAATAACCGAGTGAGTAAATAAATAAATGGATCAGTATGTCATTTGTTCATGTTTATTGTGTCATAGAAAAAATAAGCTGAGACAGAAATGGCAAAGAAACAGGGAGTGGTGGGATAACGGAAGGAACACATCCTCTGTACCAGTCCCTGGAATGGCAGTGGGCATGTAAGAAGACCCTTCCGGCCTATGAGAAACTGAGGGGCTGAGAGTGGAGACAGGTAAGCCGATTCTGTACAGATGTCACAAGAGCATGAAGAAAGTTAGGACTGTCAAGAAGAGTTTTAAAGGCTTCACCAAGAAAGTGTGAGCAGTGTAAAAAAGTGAGTGAAAATTCCAGGCAAAGGAAATAGCAAGCCATACACTTAAAAAATGATTAAGAAAGTAAATGTTGTATGTATTTTACCAAAATAAAAAAAAAGAAAAGAAATAGTAAGGGCACAGTAGTATGGAAGGATATAATATTGGGGAATGTATCTAGTAGAAAATAATCTGTGTGGGCAAATGTTGAAAAAATGAATTGGAAAGATGAAGTTGGGTTCATACTGTAAAATGTTGTGTGTGGCTACAGGGAGTTCGGAACTGATCTTGCATTTATTTATTCTTGAAATATGGCTTTGTGTTATTTTAATACTTACATTGGTCATGAAGTATTTAGTCAATAAAACAGTTAAAAATTAAATTAAAATCATTTATTGAATGCTTACCATTTGCCAAGCATTCAGAGGAAAATATGAACACAGTGAAATCTGTACTTTCCAGAAACAAACACCAGGAAGGAAGGATAGGCAGGACTGTGTGACTTGCTCTAGCCAGTGCAATGTAAGTGGGAGTGAACATGACATATGTCCACAGGGAAACGGTTAATTGCTGGTCCTTCATTGGCCATACTACTTTTTTTTTGTGCCATGGGAACCATGAGAGACTAAACAGGGGAAAGTCATAACATCAAGGCATTCTGGAATGTTAGACAAAGCCTTGTAGCACACTTTGTGTAAGTGACAAAGGAACTACAGTCGATGAGCCACGGAGATCTAGGGTCTGTTATTGCAGCACAACATGGTTCGCCCTGACTGACACCACCAGGACAGCATCCGAGCTCAGAGGGACATGCCCTGTACTGTTGACATCAAGCTCGCTAAATGCTTCATCGGTCTATCACCAGTCATATAGTACCCCGGATTTTGGGCAAAGTTACAAACCAATATTTTTAAAAATACATAAGCCCTCACTTAACTCACATAAAAACTTACATTTTTCCAGACATACAAATTTATAGACACTGCCAGAATTCACACCATTGCAAGATGACCCAGGGAACACTAACCTTAACACCACCACACACCTTCAAGTTCCTCTAACCTTATTCCTCATAACTCCCGTCATAAACACTGTGCTCCAGGAAACTGAAAAGTGCATTCCCCTCATGCCTTCCTGCCTCTGCTTCTTAACTTCCATCATTTCCTTTGCCTAGAATGGGTTTGGCCCATCTGCTAATATCCAAATCCACTAGGCCACTATTTTCATGAAACTTTTCATTGTTCCTTTACATCTCTATACTCACATACACACAATCACATACTTATTACAAACACAAAGTAATCCTCCCCACAAGCCAAAGAAAGGAAAAGGAGCTACATTTTATTGAACACCTTACTGTGTACTTGGCACTGCGTGGTATTTTGTCCATAAATTCCCGGAGCACTTCATCTGTTTCTCTCGTGGTATTTAAAACTCTGTGCCTTATTATGGTATAAGATTATTTATTGGCTTTGAGGACAAAATCATTGTCATTCATAGGGCCCAGCCGGGAGTCTGGCATATCAGACTCTCAAAAAAATATTTTTTTAGTAAATGAATACTTTCACATATCTCTTAAATGTCTTCGACATGTATTTATATTTAAAAAAGCTGTGAAAGGGAGGGAATGGGATCAGAACATAACATTGTCTTCCACCTCTACTGCACACCCGATTTCCTGACTTACAGATGTCCCAACACCAGGCTTGCAAGGTCAATTTAAACCTCATCCTGTCTGAAAAGAAGCACAGGGAGCTGGATCTGCTGAAGGGACCTTCCTCATTGCACAGACATTTGGGGTTTTATTTGTTACACACATCTCATCAACATGATTACTGAACCATCATAGAGTAAGACTCACTGACCAATCAGAAGACATGGGTAAAATTGTGGGAGAAAGCCCAGAGAAACAGTTAAACAGCTTTAGACTTCACAGGACACTAATTAATCATTTTGGCTAGAAAGCCCCTCTCCCCATGGAGCTTCATGGCTTCCAAGGAATGTTTGGATGAAACATTTCACCAGATGGATCCAGCATCTACATTAAGATTCTGCCACCCACACCCTTATGTATCCATTTACTTGTCCATAGAATATTTGATAGTATATGGAGGTAAGAGTCTGCACTAACAATGGACTGAAGGAAATGAATGACAATTTACCACCAACTTTTCATAGCTGAGTGTAAACTAACATGGAGATTCATAATTAACATTATGTCATTCAAAACTTAATATTTCAATTTCATTCTTTTTGACTTCTGAACCAGAGGAGCAGGAGGGCAGTGGCGTGCAAGGGGTCACATTTACAGAAATGAAATATCTGATCAACCTCAAAACCACATGGCAAAACATAAAATCTGTGTAGTACATGCTCCCTTTGGGTATTATATTTAAATTGTTCCTTACACAACAAGTGTTGCTGTGCTTTGAGCACCTGCAAGACAGTCGTCATTATCCCACTGCCCAGATGAGGAAGGTGAGGCTAAAAGAGGTAAAGTCACCAAAGTTATGTGACGTGTCACAGGCAGAGCCAGCATTCAGACCAGATCTTCTATACCCAAAACCCACACTCACACCTCATTATATAACACCACACTTTAGCAGCGTTGGTGTTAAAAGGTTACATGCATACGTAAATCTGTGAGAGACAGACTGGATTTGTAAAGAGGACACACATAGGGAAAAAGAGACTTCAAGAACTCAGCCTAAGAACACAGAGATTTCAAGAACACAGCCTCCCGAGAACAGGCTGTGATAAAAGAACTAGGCCCAAAATATTAGTTTTGCTTCTATCAAAAATTAATAATGATCAACTTTACTTGCAAGGCTTTATAGCAAAGGTTAAAATAAATGTTGATAAATTAAGACTATTAACAGAGACTGGTAATAATCTAAATAGCAATTTAGTGACATTGCCATCTTACACTTTAATGAAATGGAAATTTGAATTGATTGTATAAGAAAAGCATCTCTTGTTTACTCTAATCTTATTATTCTAGTTGATAATTTCACCAGCAGTCCTGATGAGAATCCACCTGATGTAACAACGCCACAGGAAACTAATGATCATAATGAATCTACCTGTCGCTGAAGTACAAAGATACTCATAAATCTTTAAAAATTACTAAAAGCAAACAAGTAATCAGAACAAACAAATTATTATTTTGTCATTGTTTATATGTTCTCTACTTCCAAGTTATTATCTTATTTTCTGGGCAAAATGGTAAAAACGCTTTTTAAATATTTTTACTGTACTTTAACCTTTAGTGCCTTTACTGCACAGAAACCCTTGAAGACTGGGCTTCAGCTGCCTTTGTTTAATTTTCATTTTGAGATGGCTATTCAATCTTTCCTTTGCCTCTTCATCAGAAGATAATCAGTAGTCAACTGGTAAACAATATTAGTATTCAACCCTTGGGACAACATTTTGCCTATTTTTAGGACTTTACCACTTGATTGCAAGTAATTATTCAGACTCAAAATATACATAGATATTTTTGTTTTTCAAAATCTCTCATTCCTAAATCTTATCTAAAAATCACATGATATGTTTTATTGCTTATTTTATTACTTTAAGTTGGTTTTCTGTAATTGAAATGAAAAGTTCAATAAATTACCCAAAGAGTTCCATTATTCACAACACCTCTGAAGAAAACAAACTTAAAAAGATAAAACAAAGACATCAAAGATAGTTGCAATCATTTAGTTAACTGCCTTCACTGCAAATGTTGCATTTGTGTTAATGGATAGTCCATATACGACCAATTTGTGATGAGCAGAAACTAAATCTATGCATGTTGAGTTCAGATGAATTGGAGGACAAGGTCATCCATCTACTTTTAAATGAAAATCAGAATATTTTTGATTATCTGATTACAATATTTACTCTTATTTTTAAAGAATTTAACATTTCTGAAATCTTAAAATGATCGCACACGTTTGTGATCATTATTCATATGACAAAAAGCATTGCAATATGAAGAGAATCTCCTCTCGCTAGCCCAACCTTGACCTGGAAGTAACTAGATTTCTTGGGTAGTGTTAAAAAAGAATAATATGACATCAGCCGCGAGCACAGATTAGGGGGAGTGCGTATATACCCTGACCAACATAAAATAACAGTTTAAAGTTTGAGTCCTGGTGTCACATAAACAGACTTCAGTTTGAATCCCATCCATGACAATTATTAGCTCCATGACATAGATTAAGTTCCTTCACCTCTTTGTGCCTCAGCTTCCTTGTCTGTACAATGGGAATAATAAGAGTAGCAACTTCAGAGGCGTGTTGCAAAGATTAAAGGAGTTAAGGCACGTAATGAAAGTGGTAGTGGGGGGTCTGATACCTATGAAGCAGCCAATACATATTAGTGTTATTGCCCTTGTTCCTAAATACACAACTTTGTGTGCACACACTGAGGATTCTAAATGAATGGAAGCCCTAATCTCCATCATGCTCACCTTGGTCCGTCAGCCCAACCACTGTAGTGCGCCTCCGACTGGTTCTCCAGACTCCAGTCTTGTTCAGCTCTGGCCTGTTCCGCATTACCACTTAAGAGTTCATAACCTGGAGTCTTGGTTTTCTCCCCTCAAAAATGGATTCCACATCCAGTCCCTCGCAAAATTATTGGGAAGATGGAGTGAGCTGATTGTGAGACAACCTTAAAAATATAAAACGCTGCAAATATTACCATTAAGAGGTATTCTGATCTTAGCCAGGAGTGACTTCTTAGTCAACAAACATCTATCAATGCTTATTAGACATGTGCAAAACAGTATGCAAAGTGCTAGTGACAAAATATCAATGAAACATGGTCTCCAGCCTTAAAAGAGCACAAAATCAATGTAGTGGAAACCCTTCGGCACGTCCGTCCAGTTCTGGCACTGGCTTTCCCAGCCCTGAGAGCATTCTCATTCACACGGTGGGCTTGTACAGACAGACACAGATCATGTGACCAGATGGCCCTGGAAATAGTGGATTGGACAGGGATACACAGCGGAAGTAAGATCAGACCACCAGAGATGCTTCTTCAGAGACTAGGAAACTGGGATTCAGAGATGGCCAGTCAGTCTCTGCAGGGGATTAGAACTGCATCTCATGTAAATCTTGAATTGCAATGCATCTCATTGGCAATAGGGAGACAGAGAAGGTGGTCTGTAGAAGAAGAATGAGTCTGGCAAAAAGAAGATGCCTAGATTTCTGATGACTTTTTATTACTTATTTCAAGTCCCTGCTTGTACTTGGATGCATTTGCAACTTTTGGGGCCCCTGATCCCCTTCTCCCTCCACCCCGGTAGACCTAAAATAGCAACTTTTTCCTCCTAACACTACCCCCTGTGGTTTCTGTTACAACAAAAAAAAACCCTTTTAAATATGTAATATCCACATAATTATACCAATATAAAGCAATCACTGTTATCATGGAGGCATATAAAGCAAACTTTGGAAGCCCAGAGGCAGCTGCAAATAACTGACTTTAAGATTATTTTATAGAGGAGGTGGTATCGGTTGAATCTATAGCCACATCTCATAGATTACCTGCTCTTCCCAACAAAGGAGACTTCCTCCAGCACCCGTGCTCCACATATGCCCCACTCTGGTGAAAAGGTTTAGTTCCAAGCCCAGTCCTGGCATGCTATGTCATATTCTATTAAATGGGCCCATGCCAGCTTGAACTCTGACACACAACACTGTCTTTTTAGGAGGAGGACTAGGATCTGTTTTCAGTTACCTGTCCAAGATCAGACAATCTTTAGGAGGTTTAAAACGATATTATCATTCAAAGTACTGAGCTTTCCCCACAGTTTTAGGATGATGCAAAGATCCCATGGCAATGGGGACACCAATTGAGAAATTTTGCAGACCCCTATTACCTTTATAGGCTCAAGTCCAGACTCCTTGGCATGGTGTTCAAAACCCTCCACAACCTGGTTCCTGTGAGTTGTTTCTATTTATCTCCCTACATATTTTCGCCAACTCAAACTTTAAGGGAGCCCCAAACATACCACCCATTTTCATGACTCTCACACTGTTCTCTGACAAGTACGTTCTTCAACCCCTTTCTATCATCTATCAAGCCTTCTCTTTCTAGACAGACACAGATTTCATCATCCCCTGCTCTGCCTGACTTAGCACTTCAGCCATCCTTTTAAAGTAGGAGCTAGTAGTTCTCATTCCCCCCATCAGATTATGTATGTTTGCCAAATTAGCATTTCTACAGAATCACAGTTAAACACCCCCACCCAGAAACAGGTAAGAGCTAGGACAGGCTTAGAGAGGAGATCTGATCTGGGCTGTACTAAAGACTGTGCCAGCAGCGAATGTTTTTCCTGCCCAAGTCCTGCAGCACTTGAAATCACTCTATTAGAAACCTATTTCCTTGGGTCTAGCATTACTTGGTCTTCTATCAGTATGAAAACGTTTAAGTAACCTAGGTGTAAATTAATTTGGAATACATTTACTCTGTGACAAGAGGAGCTAAGCCATGAAAGAAGCAGGTGCATGAGAAATGAGGTATAGGGAAAAAGGAAAGGTCAAAGGCAGGGGACATCCAGATAGCAAAATATAAGCTTGGCAGGCCTTAAGAATCATGCATTTAATTGATTAGAAAAGGAGCAACTGACATCCCTATCACTGATACCACCAGGATTTCCTTTCCTTCTCTCAAAGATGTTGCTGCAACCAGAGGTTGAAATGTTATTTCAATTGATTTTTAATACATGACAACTTACATTTCCTTTTGCCATCCTGCTGTTGCAATTGAGAAGGCACCGGCTAACGCATTCATAGATGAGAAAGTCCAATACACTTATTTTGTAAAAACGATTTGATAATGTAGTAGGAGTCAATTCAGATTTCGGTCAGCGGGCACAAGAAATGCTAAATAGCCATCATTTAGTTCCTGTTGGTACAAACTGCCTGATGTGCTCTTCTATAGCCTCAACGTGTGTGCAGACTGCAAGACTGAGGGCAGAGAGCAGCTCCACCCGTGTTCGTTTTGTCACCGAATGTGGAATGCGACATCAATCGCATTGTCCGACCTGCCTCTGGATTTCTCCATCTGCAAAGTTAGGATGATAATGCTGCTTCTCCTCAAATAGCAAAGATTGAGGAATAACTATTGCAGTGCCTTAAACACACGAATTGATCGATTTTACGATAAACAAGATAAAAAATTATCCATCACAAAATGGCCTCATGATGAAAATTATTTCATAAACAAGCATGTTTAATCATCTTTAATTTCCTAAACATTTAAAGAGGTATATCGAAAGCAGCTTTAAAAGCAAACACACTTCATACCTGAGATATTTTTAAAAGGTTTGTTTCACTTTACCCTCTTGTGTGGGATCTCCGCAACAGTCTATGGGTTTAACAGTTGCAATGAAGTCTAGCACTAGTAACTACTTTTTATGAATGTGAAGACATGGTCTCATTCCAGCAGCCACAACAGTAATGGCATCAGGAAATAAAACAAAAACTTTCCTTGCATGATCTCACTGAATTCATGCAGCTGCTTTTACAGGTGCGGAAGGAAACCGGGAGTTAGGGGGTTGAGCTAACTTGGCTACAGTCACACAGCCAGTGGAACGGTGAAACTCAGAGCTCCAGGACCTTCATCTGCCGCCGTGTTTCTGTCACAGCTGGGCTTTCCTTCTGTTCTAGGGTTACTAGGGGATGCGCACCGTGCTTTGGTCTGAATGTCTGTGTCCTCCAAAACTTATACGTTGAAATCCTAATACCCTGTGTGATGGTATTGGTCTACGGGGCCTCTGAGACGTGCTCGCATCCTGAGGGTGGAGTCCTCATTGATGGGATGAGGGCTTCAGGAAAGAGGGCGGGAGAGATCCCTAGTCCATTCCACCACTTGAGGGCACAAAAGGAAGGTGCCAGCTGAGTGCCAGAAAAAGGACCTTCCCAAGAATGTGACCATGCTGGCACCTTGATCTTGAACTTCCAACATCCAGAACTGTGCCAAAAAAAAATCCCGTTGTTTATGGAACACCAGCCTGTATTCCGCGACTGCAGTCTAAGCAGATGAAGTCACATCTCAGTTGGACTGCTTGGAGCAAGCTCTGAGAAGCGGGCACCCCGGTTCATTGCGTCACCTCCGCGTCAGCCTGCACTGCACACCCGGGGCGCGTTGAGTCACATGTGAGCCCCCCGGTTCTTCGTCCGCAGACACTGTTCTTTCAGTATATTTCAGGAATATAAAAAGATACTGACTTCTGGCTGTGTGTAAACGGGACTTAGACAAGATTATAGTCATGAATATCAAAGAGAATTCTATGTGGAATATACTTTAAAGTGAAAATATGCACATATTAACCATCTGTACAGAGTTACAGCCTTTTTGTCTTTCACTGTGTTGGCTATTATAATTGACCGGCTATGTTGTAACAGTATTTAAATACGGTAACATTCTAAGAATAATCCCCTTTTCCTATTAAGTCCCTCTAATTTTTTTGTTTCTGCCAGCATACTCCATATCGGTTAACAGCTATACTCTTAACATAATTCTAAAATATTGAACTGTATGCTAAATAAGCAAAATATTTTAAGATAATGTCATGAGGGAATAGTATTTCATATTATAACTCAATATGCCCTAAGGTAATTATTCAGATATCAATATGCAAAAGACCAGAATGTTGTAGTACCCTATATATCTTTGTATTTTCCTTCTTTGTAGCAAGCAATAAATTTCAAGGTGCAAAGAAAAAAATATTAAAGGAAAAGTTTGCAGTTGATTTTCTTAAGAAGATTGTTTGCCGAGAGAGAGGAATTTCACTTGGTCCCTTTCTAATTATTCATGTAAATTAAATTCTACAAGTGAAGAAAAATTCATAAAAGTCATACTTACTCATCTGAGAGGAAGACGTGGCATATGAATGGGGCCCATAACCTCGGAAGGTGAAATGCAGAAAATATCACAAGCAACTCCCACATTAAGTTAAGTGAACCAAAAAAAAAGGAGATTCTTGGTGTGAAGGAGACTTCAAGGATATCCTCCCTAATCGCCTCTTAATAGTCTCAAATCTCCAACACAGGAAACAAATCAAGAATTCAGAGAACATGGAATTATTAATCACTCATATCTGATACCAAATGTAAGCACTACTAGACACACTTTAAATTTTAAAGACCTTTCAAATATAACATTTTAAAAAGCACAGAATGTGATTTACATTTTTAAGACATTAGTATGTGGTACATTCTAGGAAAAGTTAACTGTATATTCTTCATATTTTTCTGAAATTCGCACTCTTTTTTCCCTCTGAACCCTAATTCACATAAGTTACAATGAAATTGAACGATAAATGACTGCAGACACGTGTGCTGACTGACATTCAGTAGTCAAAGTGAACGCAAATCATTCAGCAAATACTTATTGAATGTTTCTTGCGTGCAAGTCATTGTGCTGAATGACACAATAGCACATCTCACTCCAGAGACAAACAGTTTAATCAATCCTTTAGCAAAGGGCTTAATCATTAAATAGAAAGTATGTCCACCAATCTATAGCATGTCCTGGTCTGAATCTCCTCAGAATAAAGTAAAAAACAGTGAAGGACGGATAAGCCAGAGCAGGTGACTAGTTGCATACAGAGAATGAAGATAGAGAAGACAAAGATGAAGCAGAAAGCTGAAAACTGAGACAGTGCCCTGGCTGGCGTAGCTCAGTGATTGAGCGCGGACTGCGAACCAGGCATCGCAGGTTCGATTCCCAGTCAGGGCACATGCCTAGGTTGCAGGACATGTCCCCCAGCAACCGCATATTGATGTTTCTCTCTCTCCCTCTCCCTTCCCTCTCTAAAAATAAATAAATAAAATCTTTAAAAAAATTTAAAAAAAACTGAGACAGTGACAGACATTGGGAGAGATTTGTTGAGACCAGGATGACAATCTAAGTAACACAAACGTGGAGCTGGAAGCAAGGGGCAGATCCCCAAGAACACATGTATTAGAGGCAGCTGAAGGTATCTGACCAGAACTTGAGGGATCTAGAAGATTATCTTAAAACATCATGGTAAAAGTACAAACACTTTCCTCAAACAGAACACACTATAAATAATATTCCTTGTAAATAGGAAATGAGACACTTCCTATCAGCTAAGTCATTCCTTTTCAACCCTTTTGGAGTGCCAAGACCTGGACACTTAATAATTTGTGCTCTCTGCATTTAAAGTTTGCTATTTGTTGAAGAATCCTGAAGCCAAAGCCAATTTTATTTATTGATCAAATCAGTTGGCATTCATTGAGCACCCACTGCATACACCAAGTGCAGAGCTATTCACTAGAGTCACTGGAGGTTACCTAAGAAGCAGAAAACTATCAACAAGGTGAGGCTTCAGGACAGAAAAACCCCTCTCTCCATACCCAACTCTCACAAAAGATAGTCAACACAGCTCCTAGGCCATTAACACTTTTATCACAGCAACCATCATAAAAATTTAAAGTTCACATTTGACTCAGAAAGGTACTACACTAAGTCAAATTCCTCCTTCATACAAAGGTCAAGAAAAAAAAGCTCATGAAAGGTTCTATTTTTAATTTTTACCTAAGACCAGAAAAATGACTCAACAATGTTCAAAGAATCCAAAAATTAAATTGCTGTGAAATCAGCTGTGCTAAATACTTCCTACATAATACCGTCTTTGATTCCTACAACAACCCTATAAGGCAGATCATGTCAAATTTTTAAAAAACATCAAATTCAACACAATAAATATCAGCAGAGACTAAGACATGGCTGTTCTTTTATTGAGGAGACTTCAGCAATTTATGGGTCAGAAGAGAACCATAATCTCAGTGCTACAGTCTTAGTGAGCCAATGTACTCTATAAACTATTTATTTTCAAAATTTAATTGATTTATATCTTTAAAAATCTTTTCTATAGGTAAAAATGTGAGAAAATAAGTTTTTTCTTTGCATCCCATGTTTACATCACTCCTTATGATTTCAGTGGTAGAGACTGCTTTTAAAAATTCTTGTATTTACAACAAGTGCTGGCGAGGATGTGGACAAGGGGACACTTTTGCACTGTTGGTGGGAATGCAGACTGGTATAGCCACCATGGAGAGCAGTACGGAGGTACCTCAAAAAACAAAAAATGAATCTGCCTTTTGACCCAGCTCTCGCACTTCTGGGAATATATCCAAAGGAACCCAAAACACTAATTTGAAAGAACATAATCATCCCTATGTTCACTGAAGCATTATTTACAATCACCAAGATACGGAAGCAGCCTGTGTCCATGAGTGGATGAAACGACTCTGGGACATTTACACAATGGAATACTACTCGGCTATAAAAAAAGAAGAAAAATTTTAGGGAAATGAATTTGTACACAAAGAGGCTATTCATTTAGGGAAATGAATTTGTACACAAAGAGGCTTTTACTTCAAAAATTAGCCCAATCACTTTCAGAATAAGCTTTAGAAAAATAGTTAACGATTTAATTAGCACCTAGTACATGCCAAGTCTGGTGGTATGCACTTTCATTAATTAGTTTTCTTAGTCTTCACCACAAATCTTTTTAGGTAGATACTATGTTTCCCTTTTAAAAACAAGGAAACTAAGTCTCAAAAAGGTTCAGTAACCTGACCAAAGGAAAACAGCTAGCAGGTGGAAGAATGGAGATTAGAAGCTCTGTGCTCTAAAATACGATGTTGTACTTGGGATAATGCTGGGCATTTCTTCAAAGTACGACGGAGCAGTACCAGGCAATGTGAAGAGAGACCATGGTGGCCCGATCTGAATAGGAAGGAGCCTAGAGAAGAAGGCAGCAGCAGAAAGCCAGCTGCATATTAGGCAGAAGGGATGAAAGGAACGCAAGGAGCAAGGGAACAGACTAGTTGGAGGAACCGGTGGGTGCCGAGATGGAGAGAGAACAGGGCGCTATGAATTGTGGTTAATGAAGCAGACTAGAATGATGGTGTGACCTAATTTTCTTCTAAGAAAGACATTAGAAGCTGCACCTCCGTGCACTGTTGTGCTCAATCCAGTTGGCACCATCAGTATTGCTGATGGGAAATAAACAAGCGGGTGAATAGACTCTCACGGTGCTGATATAATAGGTATTTCTACAATGCTCTCCTTTAATTACTCTTAAAAATTTGATTACTCTTAATAACTTTCTAATTAAAATATTTGGTCTTCCTCATGAATAGCAACTTTTCTTCATTGATCAAACAAGGAAAAAATCATATGAAGCTTAACATTTTAAAAATGTATACCATATTAACCTCATTTCTTTTATCCATACCAATAGCATAGTTAAATAATGACTATTTATTTCTATAAACTTTAAAACAGTAAAAAAAATATACTGCAGTTATAAGTTGTTTTCAAGCATTACAGTGAACTAAGCATAATAATTGTTCCAAACTTAATGTATAACAATATCTGGAATTTGAGAAAACAATTAAAGTTTATGAGACTAAGAAAAGGTTCAAAAGAAACAGAATTTTTAAAGTTCCTGTGATAAATACACAGAGATATTAATATAGCTAATTTATATAAAGATAGCACCATAAATTGGGACTCAATATCATACTGCTTGTATGCATTCTAATGTGTGTGAACTTTAAAATTTTGAGTTCAAAGGAACTCACAGACAGTGCAAAGGAAATGTTTCTTTTATCTAAACCTATGAAAACAGTTGGTCACCTGCTGCATCTAAGGAGAGTCTAAAGTTTTCTGTCATTTACAAGCATTCTCCTGCCTTAAATATAAAATCATTGGCTTACACAGTGAATCATTATAAATCTCTCACAAGCTTTTAAACCAATCAGTCAAGCTTAGAATGCAGTGATTTGGAGAATCAGAGCTCTGAGGCTTTGGGGCCTCAGTGTGCAAGGGTAATAAATGTAAATGATTTGGTAACTTGTAGAAACACAGGTTAGTTCGCTCTTTACCTCCCAAGGAGCAACTGGGTTTGACTAAAGAGGTTTACTTTGATCCTTGGGAAAAAAATCTATTATGTCATTTTCTTTCCTGAATCCTGGGAGAAAGAATAACGACAACAACAACAACAAAAAATCAGTTAATCTGTTAAGCACTCAAAACCTACTACATAAAAAACTGCCACGCAGAAACCTGGATTCCTTGTGTCATTTGGAGCAGACCCAGTGAGGAAAAAGCCCTTCTGAAGCAACATTCTCCTAATGGTGTCATTGCCCTAGTTTTCCCCACTCCAAGCAGGAAAAACTTAATTACAACAAACAGAGAATATTCATTGAGCATCATTTCCATTCTCAAAAAAGAAAATCATTTTGTAGTCTTACAAACTAAAATCCAAATGTGAAATAGAGTCTAAATTTTGAAAATAAATCCTATGTAGAGTTCAGATGACTTTTTTTCAGTTTGAGATTTCATTTCATAATGACAGCAAAAAGATATTACTAAGAATAATAATAGCATTTAAAAATGAGAATGTATACATATAATCATAGTTAACTCTTAATTATATACAGCAAATCTGTAAATGATGTAAAGTGAGATCCTGATTGTACTTGTAATTTCTTCTCACCAAAGACCTGTAAAACTCTCTTAACCCAAAACAGATAATAAAAATACTACTGCTTTAGGTGCTATCTGGCCGTGCCACCTTGTTTTGCTTTGGTTCTCGTAATGGTCTTTGTGTCCACCATATTTTTTGTGCCTCCAGCGTCATCTGCAAGGTCTCACCATCGTAGTGTCAGAACGCTAATTGTTTAGTCTGTGTTTCCTTTCCCAATGTTCAGGTTTTGCATAAACTTCTCAAACCGCCTTTGTCAAACCCCTCCTACTCATCACCTCTGCCCTCTGGAGCCTGCCTGAGCCCCGGTGTCCCAGACGTGCCTTTTGCCTTCTCCACCTTCGTGGAATGCCAAGGCAGAGAAAGCACCTCTAATGTCTTGTTAGCAGGATTCTTAATTAAAGTCCAAACTGAAAGAAGTCTGGCCACCCCACAGTGGGGAGAAATGCAGAGAGCATGAAACGTTCTAACACGAAGCATCTTCCCACCACCCCACGCGCTCTTCTCAGTTATTCGAAGTGTGCTTCTATTTAACTGTTTTGTGCCCAATATGATGTAGGCTAAACTTACAAATACTAAAGGCTAAGAATTATATATGGATTTATTTAAGCAATGATTTCTACTTCAATACTCTATTTGGAAGGACATTTTCCCCTTTTTATAAACACATTCCCTTAGAATTTCAGGTTGTGATATTAAACCGAAATAGTATCATCCATGCACATCTAGGAGACAAAGGTAATTTTTACCCCCTCTTTGTTGAAGGACTCCTTCTGCACCCCTGCTCTTACCTTTATTAATCCCCTTGTCTGTATTGCACTTTCTACCTCAGGCTATATCTATGCAAATATGTTAATATCCAGCTAACATATCACTTCCTTCATGTGACCATACATAATTATTCACTTCTGTTTATACATATCTTCTTTTCCACATATACTATACTAAACATACAATTAACTCATAAGAAAATATTGCTTATTTATTGGTTTTGTACATATGTCAGTATTATCACCCCCAAGGACTGTATCTCTCTTACTCTTGTATATTTACCACAATATTGCAACATCTATGAGAATGATCAATAAATAAAGATGAATTGGTTGGTGGACTAAAAACATCAAAAATAGACTGAACATTAAGAAGGGGAAATGCATTATAAAATGCTGATAAAATCAAAACATTTTAGATATACATATTGAATGGAATTCTGATCCAAATTTTAAAAAATTATTAGGATGCTAAAATGAGGGAGCCCCAAACTTGGAGAGGTACATTTAACACAAACAGAGGTAAGTTCCCTTCAGAGCAGGCATTGAGCCATGAAATCCTATACCAAGAAGTGGAACAAAAGGAAAACAAATGAGGTTCATGAAGAGTTTAGATCATTTAATTCATGCAAAAACCAGAAATAGTGCTTCTGGCCAAGATGGAGGCGTAGGTAGATAAACTTCGGCCCCATCGCACAATCAGAAAAGGATGACAACAGGTTTAAAAACAAAAACCAATCAGAACTTCCAGAAAATCAAACTGTATGAAAGTCCAACAACCAAGGAGTCAAACAACCAAGGAGTTGGACAAGGAGTCAAAGAAGAAACATTCATCCAGACTGGAGGAAGGATGGAGATGGGCAGCCAGGGCTGAGAGGACAATTGGCAAGGCAGCTGCTGGAGAACCCAGCAAGCAAAGCAGCTGGCAGATTGGGTGGTCCCACATTTGTGGGCAGATAAACCAGGAGGAACAAGTAGGGAGTGAGGCAAACTGCGCAACCCAGGGATCCAGCATGGGGAAACAAAACCTCAAAACCTCTGGCTATAAAAACCTGTGGGAACTACAGTGGTGGGAGAAAATCCCAGCCTCACAGGAGAGTTCACTGGAGAGACCCACAGGGTCCTAGAATGTACATAAACCCACCCACCTGGGAATCAGCACCAGAAGGGCCCAATTTTCCTGTGGGTAGCAAGGGAAGTGACTGAAAGCCAGCTGAGAGCAGAGCAAGTGGCATTGTTACCTCTCAGACATACAGCTCCATATACAGCAAAATGGGTTGCCCCACCCTGGTGAGTATCTAAGGCTCTGCCCCTTACAATGTAACAGGTGTGGCAAGACAAAGAAATGTGACCCAAATGAAAGGACAGATCAAAACTCCAGAAAAACAACTAAGCAACAAGGAGATAGACAACCTATCAGATGAAGAGTTCAAAACTCTGGTGATCAGGATGCTCACAAAAATGACTGAGTACGGTCACAAAATAGAGGACGAAGTGAAGACTATGCAAAATGAAATAAAGAAAAATACACAGGGAACCAACAGTGAAGGGAACTCAAATCAATGATTTGGAGCAGGAGGAAAAAATAAACAGTCAACCAGAACAAATGAAGAAATAAGAATTCAAAAAAATTAGGAGAGTCTCAGGAACCTCTGGAACAACTTTAAACATTCCAACAGCTGAGTTGTAGGGGTGCCAGAAGGAGAAGAGGAAGAGCAAGTATTTGAAAACCTATTTGAAAAGATAATAAAGGAAAACTTCCCCAATCTGGCAAATGAAACAGTGTTCCAGGAGTCAAGAAAGCTCAGAGAGTCCAGTGATTGGACTCAGGAGGAACACATCAAGACACATCATAATTACATTACCCAAGATTAAAGATAAAGAGGGAATCTTAAAAGCAGCAAGAGAAAAGGATACAGTTACCTACAAAGGAGTACCCATAAGACTATCAGCTGGTTTCTCAAAAGAAACCTTACAAGCAAGAAGGGGCTGGAAAGAAGTATTCCAAGTCATGAAAGGTAAGGACGTACATCCAAGATTTCTCTGTCCAGCAAAGCTATCATTTAGAATGGAAGGGCAGCTAAAGTGCTTCCCAGATAAGGTCAAGTTAAAGGAGTTCATCATCACTAAGTCCTTATTATATGAAATGTTAAAGAGACTTATCTAAGAAAAATAAGATCAAAACTATGAGCAGTAAAATGGCAACAAACTCAGAACTATCAACAACTGAACCTAAAAACCAAAAACAAAAATTAAGCAAACAACTTAAACAGGAACAGAATCACAGGAATGGAGATCATGTGGAGGTTATGGTGGGGGAGAGGAGGGGGAAGACACAGGGAATAAGAAGCACAATTGATAGGTACAAAACAGACAGCGGGAGATTAAGAATAACATAGGAAATGGAGAAGCCAGAGAACTTGTATGTATGACCCATAGACATGAACAAAGGGGTGGGAGAAATGCTGATGGGAGAGGGGGTATAGGGCAGAGAAGAATAAAAAGCACAAAAAAAAAAATGGGACTTTAATAGCACAATCAAAATATACTTAAAAATAAAAAGAAAAAAGTATCAGAAATAGCGAACATTTACACAATTCTTATCATAATCCAGACATTGAGTCAAGTAGACTGTTACCTCATTTGATCCTCACAAAAAATTAGATCTTTCATCATCCCTATTTTATAGATCCCTAATTTATAGAGGAAATTGACATACTAAAGAGGTTAAGGAACTTGCTCAAGCTAACCCAAAATATATTGAATTCTCATTGTATACAAAGGCACTAGGTTGCAGACAAAAAACAAGAGAGTGTGAGCAATGCAATGTGAGAAGTGACCTGGGACCACCCAGGAAAGGAGTCTCACTCAGGTGGGGAATCAGAGGTGCCTTCCAAGGGAAGCTGGTACCTTTTAAAAGATGACACTGTGTTAACCAGGCAAAAAAAGGAAGAGACAGGTATTCTAAGAGAAGAATAGAATGAACTAAGTCAAGGTGTTCCAAGAAAGCATAACACGGTCTGTAACCACCAGTAGTTGATAGGACTAGAACCCCAAGTAACATGAAAAAAAAACAAGGATACCAAGATTCCATAATGATATGTACATGTGTGTACATATGTATTTGATCATGAAATAAAGGCCTTGGAAAATTTTTTGCTCAGCAATGTTCATACTTGTTTGGAAGCAAAGACAAATCAAACAAGTAGAGGGAAAAAACTGATGTATTATCATATATCCCAACTGATTGAGAGAAAAAATTCAAGAGAGCTGTAAGAATGGTATATGAGTAGGGCAAAAGGAGAGTCTTTGGAGTGGTAGGTCTTGAATTAGCTGAAAGGAACCACTTAAGACAGAGTTCGAATGAAATTTTGAAAAAAGACATACATGGCTAAGGTGTATCAATACACTTCTCTCCAATTAATGTCTTTTTTGATTTGCTGTTAAAACTATAACCAAAAACTTAACATATTCAGGGCACAGAATTTAATATGTCACACAGTAAATCTGCGTTTATGTAAAAGAGATAATGCCACCTATATTAAAACAGACTTTATTTCTTTGAAAATTTGTAATAATAGTTGCTTAAAAGTGATAACAAATAGAATACAATCAATTAAAAACAAGGAGAAATGGACAAAAATTAATTTTAAAACAACTTAGTAGAAGCAAAGAAACTTAAGAATAAGGTAGAATATTTTGAATAGTTCTACTAGTTTGACCTCAATATATAAAAAAATTGTATATTGGTAAAAAGACTTCTGGCATGTGAATAGTTGTGAATTTCTTTTTTTATTGAAATCTATACTTCGAAACATATTTCTATAAAGTATATAATTTATATAAAATATTGCAATAATAGTAAAACAAATAATGTCAGATACAGAAAAGTCTACCATCTCTGTTTTCCCAAATATACATCAAGGGCAATGGGTTCAAATAAGATCTGATGAAAGATTATTGTTGAATATAAGGAACACATCGGCAGTGTAGTAAAATAATTGGATGAGCTTATAAGAGGTTATCGAATGCCTTTTCTTAGAAATCTTCCCTCAGAATAATTTATTTTTTAATTGAATACTTACTTTTCTGAAAATAAAAGTCAGGACCAAATGATTGTTCCAACATGCATCAGAAGTGATTCTAGTATTGGCTTCTGTGTGTGTGTGTGTGTGTGTGTGTGTGTGTGTAAATGGACCAGATGAATCCTAGTACTTTTTTAATACCTGTATTTATATTATTACTAAAAGCTATATATGTACTAAATGTTCCACTAAAGTTTCCTTTCTGTGAATTGAGTTTTAAACCTCCTGATCAAGTATTGGAACACGATTATGCACAATGATCCAATTACATCATTTATGAGTTAATTTATTAACATTAATCATTGTTTATGTAAAGCTAGAAAATGGGATCTTGAAAAAACAAAGTTTAAACATAATATTGCAGAACCAATATTTCAGCAGTAATAGGAATCAGGTAATAAATAGCTCCCTTTGATCATTGTTTTTAAAGTCTCTTGAACCATGCTTTGATTAGTTCTATTTAATATTTAACATCTGGTTAGTCAATTTCAATCTGCAGGAAACACTGCTGGAAAAATTCTGTGCTGACTAAATACATTTATAATACTACAAAGCTGACATGTAATTGATTTTAGTTCTCATAAAAGGATTATGTTAACTTTCCTTAATCTATATATTTGTATTATGTACAGTCTAGTAAATTTACACCAGAGATGCTAAATTTTTATTTCCTATCAATATTTTATGTAAAGTTGATAGGATTATATTTTAGCCTAAGTACCACTTTTCAATTTTTTCTTTGAAAAGAAAATAACACACTAAAAAATATTACTGTACAGCTCTGGTATTAATACGATAGAGGCTGACCGGCTGGCTATAGTACTTCTTCTAGTCTTTGAAAGGCATAAGGTAGTGAAACATTTTTTATAGGCTATCAAGCCCCAGAGAGAATTTCAGATGTTTTTAAAGGATGTAGCTCTGAGTTCGCTCTTTGTCCTTTTAAAGTATTATCTAATTCAGGAAATTGAGAATTTGCTCATCACTAAAAGAAAATGTGTCCATGTTTGCCAAGATTTGTTAGAGCTAGTATTTAGTTACTAGTCATTTAATATTATTTCATGTTATTAAATATTAAAATATAGAAGGATGCCAAATTTATAATCAAGATCCATTTCCAAGGAGGCTATGAATGTTATAAGACAGAGATTTTGGTTTTATCTTTATAACAGTCTTGACTGATGGAGAAGTTAATTTTTTTAGATAAGTAAAAAATATATTTTTATTTGATTTCAAACACCCAGTATGTTGAAACCGGGAGGTTTTCTTTTAATTTTGGGATTCATGCTCTTCTTTGTGTTTGGGGGTGTGGTCTGTAGCAGGGTCACAATGTGACATAAAAATTGTGAAGACTATGTCCAGATTTCAACTTCTGCTAGTCTTCTCTACCTATGATCTGCCATTACAATTGTAATAAGTTAGAAAGGCACTACATTATGAAACAAAGAAATAGTTAAAGCAATACTAAAAGAGTAATAAAACTTTTTTCTTTCTAAAAAAAATTCACCAAAGATAATCTGCCAGGAAATATGCTGGAAAGGAAATAAGGGAAATAAAGGTCTTTGTGTATTTGCAGTTACAGTGATTGGCTATCACAGTTCTACCCAAGCTTTCCAGAAATCTGCAGTAAACCATGTCTTGGGTATTCATAGTGTTTAGACCATTACTGAGCACATGCTCGATAAATAAATACTAATAAATAAATATTGTACTTCATAAATATATGTTAACAGAGTGAGATGAAGGCTTGTGCACTGGAAATAATTCTTTTTTCAAATGAACAGAGTTAAGGCTAATTTAAAGAGAGTTAACAGGTATCAGTTGTTTTCATTCAGCATTTGCTTTCTTCTAATATAACTATACAATGTTGCTAAAATAAAATCAATTATGTTGCTCAAATAAAACTTTTTTTGTTGTAGAGACTTGGACTTTCGCTCAGAGCGAAAGGGGGAACGATGGTGAGTTTTGCGCCGTGTGATGGCATCATCTGGTAAATGTTTCTCACTGTGTCTGCAGTGTGGAGAACAGACTCGAGGGACCAAGGGTGGAGGCAGAAAGACCAGTTAGGAGCCTACAGGAAAAACCTGGGCATAAAATGAGGGTGACTCGGACCAGAGAGAGAGCGAAGGAATTAAAATATGGTTGGATTCTGCACATGTATTTTGAAGGTAGCAAAGAGAAGATGCAGTCCAAAAGAGAGAAAGGGGTAGTAGGTGACACCAAAGACTTCGATCTGAGCACATAGGAGGCTTGAGTTTGAGACACTTGCTGGACATCAAGCAGAGACTGTTCTCAGATGGACATGTGGGTCTGGAGCGTAGGGAGGCACCAGCACCTGCGGACGTTATTGCAGATGAAAGGTGTGCGGAGTCTCACTCCTCTCACAATTTTACCTCCATGCCTGGGGAAAAGGTCGTTCAATCTGGCCAAAAAGCTTAGAGTTGGTGAAAACTCGGAGATTTGGAAGGATACTATATTAGCCTTAGACACTAATGACCGAGGCAATTCACGTCATAGTTCAACTGTCACCTGATGTATTGGGGCTCAGGAGCCTCACGAGAGGACGGCAAAAGAGAGCAGGCATTTTTATACAGTTACATTCTTCCTGACATCTTGTGGGATTTCTGGAAGTGTATAAAATGGCAAATACATTTGTTGTAATTCCATTTCATTTTAACAGTATTTATTGAGCGTTTGTGAAGGGATGGTTGCCAAGGGACTTACAAATTAAATAGAAATCCCATAAATTTTGAAAAATATAAAATATTATGGCTCTCAAGATACCTATAGTCTAAAGGGGAAATATACACAATATAGGAGATGTGCTTTGACGGCAGTGGTTCTTAAACTTGAACGTGCTTAAGAATCTCTGCCCTCAACCCCAGGGATTCTTTTGGTAAATCTGGAGAGGGACTTAGCATATTAACAAAATTCTAGGTTATTCTATTGAAGATGGTCTGTAGCTACAAATAATAATACTTTTAAATATACCCAATAAAAGTTATTCTTATTTATTTACATGTTAGAGATCTAATCCAGATATCAGCTGGGGTCAACATGTCCCTTGTCATCTAGATAAATTGGCTTAAAACCTATCCCTGAGGAAGTCTGAAACCCTTTTAAAGATTTCTGGGTATTCTGAGGAAGTAAATTTTCAGTCTTAATTTTAATTCTGCCTCTCAGATACCTGATTTTATACATACTGTTCATTTTCTGCACAGTTTTCACAGATGTGAACCTCCCTTTCCTAGCATCCCATGAGAGAGAGAACTAATAAAATAGATTTTACTAAAGTTTTGAGGGCAAGAGTTGAGACAGAGAGGGTCTATAGAATATTGTTATCGTAACTTCAAATTCAGCAGTAGGCATGATATGCCCCACTCTCTTCCACAAGTCAGAAATTTTACTGACTCAAAGCTTTGACAGAATTATATGATGCAATATATTTAAAGCAGAAATGAGTGATATTTAAAATTAGCATTTTGTGAAGATGTTGAAATAACAGACAATTCCCTGGAATTATTCCTTATTAATTTAATAGAAACAGGGACTACTGTGATTCTTGGTCTTGAAAAATAGATGACATTTTAGGACCTTCCTATCCCTGAGCCTCTACCATTCTTTGGGTAGTTATTACTGTTTGCATAGAACTTTCCTCTAAGGCTCCCTAAAACAATATATTTACATATGATATCTGCTCAGCTTGAAACTTGCAGTAGTAAGCAGTTCATTTAAAATTTTGGGACCTAAGAGACTAACCAGGAAGTCAGAGGCACCGTATGCTGTGGAACTGCTAAATCAACAAAGGATAATTTCAGAAGCTTGTTGGAGAATTCTGTGCATACAATACCCATTTCAGCCTAATTTATGGGACCCACAGCAAAGGAGAAAGGGTCTGCAGATTCCCCTCTTTGGTATGGAAAGTGCTTCACCCTGATTCAAAAAGCAACATAAGGTCATACTGCACATAAAAATATAAACACGCCAACCACATAATCAAATTCAGTTGTACATTAGTGATCCACACAATGTGCTGATGTGTTGTTACTCTTGAAGTGATTAGGCAGATCTGAAGGAAGAAATTGTGGGAATGGGCTCTGTAGACAAGCAGATACTTGAAGCCAGGAAACAACGGGCATCTATTTTTAAAGAGAAATGGGGGAGTTAGAAGTGGAAGCTGATGATACACTCGTGAAAATGATGGGAATATTTACCCGACTGGACCAGCATTCCCACCTGTGTGCTATTGACAATGAGGTTAGACAGTTTGAATGGATGCAAGGGGCTTACGAGAAATGTTAAAGGTTTCAATTCAAGCTCATGATTAGGAACCAGGAAGATGATTATTTGGGGGCTTGGGGATAACTTTGAGGGAAAGGGATAACTTTAAATAAAGTTGTATTGTAAAGGCAGAGTATCAGAAGATGCAAGTTCTTTCATAAGTTTGATGAATAATGAATGGATATAAGATTATTGCAGTTGTCCATATATGAAAAATAGCTAGTTTATTGAGAGCTTAGTATGTGCCAGGCACAATTATAAGGACCTGTACATGTATTAACTTATTTCCCTCTACAACGTGTTAAGATAGGTATCATTATTGTACCCATTTTACAGATGAGGAAATTGAGGCCTGGGGTAGTTAAATAATATGCCAAAATTTGCATATCATGTAATGAATCTAGGATCTGAACTCTAGCACTGTGGCTCCTGGATCTGGTGTCTTAACCACTATAACTCCCTGGGGGTATTCACATACATGTGCAAGAAACAAAAGAGAACTAACAAACATTACCAAGAAAGATCAGTAAGGATTTAGGGGTCAAACAAGAGAAAGAAACTGAGAATGTCTCCAAAGTTTCCAGTGTAAAGAACAGGAAGAATTGATAGTGTGTTTGATAACTATTTAAGTTTTAAAAGCATATTAGTGACATAGTAATAGAGAGAGGTGATGATGTATTTGCCAATCAATACATGAACATCATTTCTTTTAATGTAAGGAGTTTTGCACATTGAGAAAAAATAGATTAAGAGTTCATTGTGCCTCTTGGTAGCTATACTTAAAGAATTGCAGCTATTTTTCATGTGAGATAGTACTCTGTATTTATGTAGCTCCTTTCTTCTAAGGAGCTCAAAGCATTTTACCACAACACATTACCTTATTCATCCTCATAACATCCCCTTTTAAGAAAGGAAGTGTCAAGTATAATGACCACAATTTTACAGATGGGAACACTAAGACAAATGGAGATAGTGACTTGCCAAGATCACAGAAAACCCTGTAGCAAAACTGGGTGTAGAACTTATGCTCCTTGAAAATTCAAAATCCATTTCAATGTCATCTTGATGATGTCTCAAATTTTTCTTAACTTTTGGCATTACTTTATCAACAAATTAGCATGTTTAGAATTGTGTTATAATCTAGTATTACCTGAGAAGTGTGCATTATGAATTTGGTAATTTCTAATTGAGTAAATCTATAAAATGGTTTTTAAAACCCATGCTTATTCTTTGAAAGATATAAAAAACTCTCCTCCTCAATTTGGAATTTAGTATGCCTGGTTTTAGCCCTAAAGAAAACTTTATCTTTCACTTGGAGAATTTTAGTATATTGAATTCCCAAATTATCAACAAATGAGAAAGAAAAATAGAGACAATACATACACACACACACACACACACACACACACACACACACAGAGGTGGTGGTAATAGAGCAAGAAATCAAGTTGTGTCTTTAAAGGAAATTTAGTGTTTTCTGTCCCCTGATTAAGAAAAGGACAGTCCTGGCCAGGTGGCTGAGTCGCCTGGAGCATCATCGCATGGTGCTCCAAAGAGCCGTAGATTCCATTCCTGGTCAGGACACAAACCTACGTTATGGGGTTGGTCTCCAGTCAGAGCGACCCAATGGGTGTTTCTCTCTTACATTAACATTTCTCTCTCTTTCTGAAATCAATTTTTTTTAATGTCTTCTGGTAAGGATTTAAAAGATGGACAAACAATAACATCCTCAAATCTTGGGAAATATTGTAAAACTCAAAAATTATGTTACTACTCACTTCTATATTAACTAGAATTTTATTTCCTATTATTACAAATGCAATGCAAAATTGATTGATAATCACATATTGCGACATTCAAATCTTAAAAAAAGAGAGAGAAAAGTGTTGACTTATTTTTTTAAAAGAGCTAATAGAATATATTCACTATCAGAGTCCTTTAATAAAATCCTTATGTACACTAGTGGGTGGCGGTAAACAGGTATATGGTACAAGCTGCACAATTCAGCAAGTCAATCTAAGATCAAAGGCTCTATCAGTGGCTTACACCATTTAGAGCAGGTATATATTTTACTTTTCCTCCTTAAGTTATAGATGCTCAGCTCTTAAAATGTGCAAGGTCTTTTAGAAATTCTACCATAGGTTGGTAGGGTATTCTAGTTAAAAGGGAACTGGAATACCTTTTTTCAATGACAATCTATGGAGAAGACAAAGATGAAAAATTATATACAACAATGTTCCAAAAATTATTCAAATCAAATTCATAATTATCTTCAAATTCAAAGAACTATTTAGGGGAGCTCAGTTGTATTTCATGTGTATACCACTTTCTATAACAAGCACAAAGCCATACAGATAAATATTAAATTGTTTTCTCTGCTACAAGACTGCCATTCTTAATAACTACTACTAACATTCATGGACAATGGTCAATCATTTCCTAAATAAAAGTAAAAATTCTGCATAATTCAATTTGAGTTTTCCGAAGGACTTATATTATTATTATTATATGTTTTTTGTTTTATAAAATGCCAGACTGAACTGTGTCAACACTGACACTAACAAAAATGTAGTTCTTTTAATAGCACAAATGACACAATATAAGTTCACTTATTTATTCAATAAATAGTTGTTGAATACTTGCTATGTGTCAGACACTGTTGAGGGTAATGGGGATAAAGCAATAGAAAATAGCATAATACTAGTTTCATGGTACTTACACTCCAAAGTGAGAAGATAGAAAATTATTCATAATTAATTAAATAATTATAATAGGTAATATGTCTCATGGTGATAGTGGCTGAAAAGAACAGCAAAGTGCTAAAGAGTAGAGGAGGAACTGTGTAGTAAAACATTCCATCTTCATATTGCTTGAATTAAGTCAAATTTGGAAAGTACCTAAAGAAACCTAAAAAAGTAAAATTGTATATTATACCTTGCCCTATTAGAGAGTTCAGGAAAATCCAATATAGTTGAAAAAACACATCTGTTTTGCTATACTGTTAGTTTCTGGAATTTCTTACACATGAATACGATAAACATTCTATCATTTCATTCATTCCATAAAAATGCATTGAGGACCTACTATTTACAAGGCCATATGTTCAGGACAGTAGGTGATGAATAAGATCCAGATTCAAAGAAATGTGTTGTTGTAGGAAAAGTAGTCACAAAACTAATTCAAGCCATATAGGTGACAAAAAAGTGTTACAAAAATGCAAAAAAAAAAAATTAATCTCATGTAAAGCTTCAACAGAAGCTTCACAGAGAAAAATAGCACCTGAGTGGAACTATGGAGAATGAGAGCAGGATTTGGGCCAATAGAACAGTGTGAGCAGAGAGCACTGTGAGAAAGCCTCTGTGGTCTCTGGAATCTGATGCACAGGAAGTAGCTGGAGAAGGAGCAGAAAAAATACGGTGAGAGGATGGATGCGGCAAGGGCTTTAATGAATGGGTTGTAATTGTGATGCACTGAGCCAACCAAAGACAGTATCAGGTTTGGCTTGGACTCTGGCAGCAAGATAGAAGAGGGACAGAACACAGCAAAGAGTGGAGTGATCAGAAAGAGAGCGTTGGTTCTTTTATTATTCCCATGGGAAGTGAAAAGGGTCTAAACTAAACAGAAATAGAAATTGAAAGTGGAATGGCTGAGATAGTCTTTTTTACATGCAACCAATTGGTGGAGCTTGGAGTAGTGAAAATCTTTTTATACCTGTCAACAAATCTTCCAAATCAGAAGTGGGACAAGTAAGCGATACAAATATTTTATGAAACTAATTCAAATATAAACAGCCTGTTTGCAAATATAAACACCCTACTTTATTCTACTTAATAAAGTACACATTGAGGTCATAACGGGTGTCTCACACTGTTTAGGTGCTGTTTGGAATGAAAATATAAAACCTTAAGATAATTATTACCCCCCAATAAAAGATAATAAACTGCTGAAGACAGTATATAATATAGTTTAATTACATCAGTATGATCTTAAAATATTATTGGGTCACTAGCAATTAACATGAACTCTTGACAAAACTGGCAGACACTATATTAATGAATCTTAGATTTAATATCTTTACCTTTTTTGTCCGTGGAAAAGGGTGGAGGGGCAAATGTCTTGATCAGGTTTTCCACTTGCCGGAAAACAACTATTCACCATCAAGAATCATTTTCTGTCTAGTTTCAAATCTTCAGAAAAAAAAAGAACTTTTAACTTCCTATTAGAAGACTTTTCTAAAAACTAATGGTTTTCAATGTCAAAGAGTTCTTCTACCTAAATTATTCTTGGTAACTTACTCTTTTATACTATAATTTTAAATAATTTTATTCCCACCTTTTAACTTTCAAATATTTGTAGAATCTTATAATATACCCTGTAGTCATTACTTGCCTAACTATATATTTGTCTACTTAAATCTTTTCTTATAAATCAATCCCTTCCTTCTTTTAATCATTACAATTATTTTCTCTGGTCTGGATCCAATTTTTTTTCAAATTACTGGTTCTGAGGTATCTAAAATCTAACACAATATTTTAGGCTTAAATTATATCTGCATATTTCCTTTTTATTTATTTGTTATAGTGCCCATGTATGTATGACTTCTTTATACTGTTGCCCCATAGATATTTGGCCAGGCAGAAATATACTTCATACTTGAAAGATAATCATAAGTCCCCCAAATTTGATAAAGAAAAAGTGTTCATTTTCATATATCACTTGTATACTATCATAATAAGTCTAAAGTAATCCACATCTATGTTATTAAAGTAAGCAATTTGAATCTGTTTTTCTTTTGTTTATAACTTTAATTTTCATTTTATCATTATATGTTTCTTGCTTGGTCTTTGTAAACATTGATTACATTGAGATATTTTATTTCCCAAAGTATGTATCACCTAGTAGAAAAGCAAATATTCTCAAAATTATTTTGTACATTTCTCCTTTTCTGTTATAGTATACCCAAACTAATACATGGGCTAAGAAAATTTAATTAGAAGAAATTATTTAGTTTCAACAATGAAAGGAGACTGTGAAATTTTACCTAAATATTTACATTGTTTGTCTGTTGTCCTGCATATTATAATTTCTAAAATAATATTTATCCAAATTGCAAAAAAGATGAAATCTATTGATGCAGATAAGCACATAATTCCAATAATAAATAGAAAGTAAGCTAATACTTCTGAATTTGTAGGATTTAAAAATATGTGTTTCCTATTCCAGAAAAATAAAGGATCCTTCGACTATGCCCAAACCATGTCTTCACAGCACAACTCATGAAATTTGATTCTCCCTTTTTTATGTGATGGAGAAATTTATTTTTGCCTTTTTTCTCTCCCTTCATGATCTATGAATCAATTATTTATCCATAGTGAAAACAGTATCTTCCTAATTAGATTCTGAGCTACTTTCATATTTTACTTTCCCTAACAGCAAAGTACCTGACATATACTAGGTATTCAATAAACATTCACTGAATTCATGAAGTATAAATTAGTGAATAAATCATAATCATTTCTTCAGTGCTGGCAATGTATTTATAGAAGGAGACATTAGTTTTAGAATGAAGAATTTTTAAAAAGTGAATTTTTATTCAGAGAATAAGACTACTTCACTTTTTCTTTATTATTGTTCCTTTCCATGTTCTATGACTCCTAGGAATCAGACATGTTCCAATGCACATTTTCTAAAATTGTTGGGCATTTGATAGTAAATCCCAACATTAGAAAGAAGTTGATACAATTTTAATAACCTCTGCCAGTAAGATAATAGTACTGTTAGCAGTGAAATAGAACCAGAATATTACTGGAAATTGGACCTCAGTTCAGCAACCTCAGTACTTGCATTCTGGCTAAGAAAGAATTCAGAGCCAAGACTTGCATACAAGCAAAAGTTTATTAGAAAGTCACAGAGGTCGAGTAAGTGAGCCAGCTGGGCTGTGTGGGCTCAGGAAACAAGTTGTAAAGGCAAAAGAAGGGCTCTTGGAACTTGGGGGGGGGGGGAAGCA